>OZ020172.1:4834836-5008044 GCA_963971145.1 Sussaba pulchella
AAGAAATAAAAAAAGGACGAGATGTGGAAAAATCGTATTGTTACTGTACAAAATGTAATGTAAAAAAAAAAAATTCCGTACGCATTCTACAAGCGTCATCCGCATTGTCGGAAGATGTATCGAAGTTTTCCCCCCGAATATAGCTCGATAAGACGCCCCCCGCCCGTCACCTTGCGTTGCGAGTGTTTGCACAATCTTCTTTCCCCTTTACCGGCGATTTGCAACGGTCAACCATTCGAATGCGAACCTTCCATTGTGACTATAGTAGCTTTTCCGAGAAAAAATCCATATACCGATTCATTTTTAACACTGAATATGATGAGTGATGAGAACAGCGGCGATCGACCGCGCAAGCGTGGAAGACCGCGGAAATTGAAACCCAACGACATTTTGGCCGTTATCCAGCGTTATAAAGACCATTTAAGTCCCAATGACAATGGAAAGACGATAATTTCGCGGTGTGACAAAATTTGGGAGACGATTTCAAGAGAGCTGGACAATGAACAGGGGCCACGTGCTCTGTATGTTTACGTGTGCTGCAACAAAGACAATGTGCGGAAAATAGTGTGGCCGGATTATTGTTCGTCAAATACATGTGCCACCGATAACGACGAGATCAACGCGAGCGTCTCAGAAGAACTGATGAACAATTCGTCACTTGAGGTGACTATTGATGATGAGATTGCCCTTAATTTTACGATTTATGTTACGGGGACAGATTTCGATCGGTTGGTCGAGACGCGGCTGATTTGGAATCAAAAACAAAGAAAGCATCTTCGACAAAAAAAATTCCTCAAAGGTTGGTATATCATTTTATTAATCTGTATATTGATACCAAATAAATGCGAAATCACGGGTTGAGGGACGTTGGAAATATTCGTTAATGAAATAATTCTAGAAATGTAGTTTAGTTCAAGTTGCACGAATAGAAAAAAGCGGTTGCGTAAGAATTTTTTCCGTCGCTGGAAAAAGTTTTTCGTCTATCGATCTTTTTGCATAAAGTAGATAGTGACTTCGGTTTTCGATTTTTTTATCATCATATTAAAATTAGTAATAAAATGAACTTTTCTGTGAAAAAAAAAAACTTATCGTAGAACGAAATGGCAGTAGCCCAAATTAGTCGAAGGGCATTCTGCGTTTGATCATTGAATAAAATGTTTTCGTGCGTGGAAGTAAAAAATAGCGATGACATAAGTGTTTTATCGATTAAAATTGGTTCAAATTGTCTATAAAAAACGAAAAAATTCACTGCACAGACAAAAAAAATTTAATAAAAAACTAAATTTTGATGGTCGAACAAGTCGAAGAATATTCTACGCAGCGGTGCTTAATAAAATCTTTTATGCTGCAGGTTGATACAATGTTTTTGCAATGAAAATAAAAAGTATAGTGGTAACATCTCGATTCGACTTGATTGCGAGTGCTTACTGAAAAATTAAGAGACCAAATTCGATAAAGTCATATCGCAACCAAAAAACTTGTCGTCAAAGTAAATTTTGATGGTCGTACTAGTCGAAGAATATTCTACGCAGCATTTCTTAATAAAATCTTCTGCGCTGCAGCTTGATAAGATGTTGTTGCAATGAGAATCAAAGGCATAGTGGTAACATCTTAGTTCCATTTGATTGCGAGTGCTTACTGAAAAATTGAAAACCGCATTCAATAAAATCACTTCGCAACCAAAAAATGTTATCGTCGAAGTAAATTTTAATGGTCGAATGAGTCGAACCACACCTCTACGCACCATTCCTTAATAAAACCTTCTGCGCTGCAGCTTAATACAATGTTTCTGCAATAAAAATTAAAAAGATAGTGGTAACTTTTTGTTCCATTCGATTGCGAGGCCTCACTAAAAAATTGAAAAAAATGTGATCAAAGCATTACGCAACCAAAAACACTTGTCCTCAAAGTAAATTTTGATTGTCGTACGAGTCAAAGAATATTCTACGCAGCATTTCTCAAAAAAATCTTCTGCGCTGCAGCTTGATAAGATGTTGTTGCAATGAGAATCAAAGGCATAGTGGTAACATCTTAGTTCCATTTGATTGCGAGTGCTTTCTGAAAAATTGAAAACCGCATTCAATAAAGTCACTTCGCAACCAAAAAATGTTATCGTCGAAGTAAATTTTAATGGTCGAATGAGTCGAACCACACCTCTACGCACCATTCCTTAATAAAACCTTCTGCGCTGCAGCTTAATACAATGTTTCTGCAATAAAAATTAAAAAGATAGTGGTAACTTTTTGTTCCATTCGATTGCGAGTCCTTACTAAAAAATTGAAAAAAAATGTGATCAAAGCATTACGCAACCAAAAACACTTGTCCTCAAAGTAAATTTTGATTGTCGTACGAGTCGAAGAATATTCTACGCAGCATTTCTCAAAAAAATCTTCTGCGCTGCAGCTTGATAAAATGTTGTTGCAATGAGAATCAAAGGCATAGTGGTAACATCTTAGTTCCATTTGATTGCGAGTGCTTTCTGAAAAATTGAAAACCGCATTCAATAAAGTCACTTCGCAACCAAAAAATGTTATCGTCGAAGTAAATTTTAATGGTCGAATGAGTCGAACCACACCTCTACGCACCATTCCTTAATAAAACCTTCTGCGCTGCAGCTTAATACAATGTTTCTGCAATAAAAATTAAAAAGATAGTGGTAACTTTTTGTTCCATTCGATTGCGAGTCCTTACTAAAAAATTGAAAAAAAATGTGATCAAAGCATTACGCAACCAAAAACACTTGTCCTCAAAGTAAATTTTGATTGTCGTACGAGTCGAAGAATATTCTACGCAGCATTTCTCAAAAAAATCTTCTGCGCTGCAGCTTGATAAAATGTTGTTGCAATGAGAATCAAAGGCATAGTGGTAACATCTTAGTTCCATTTGATTGCGAGTGCTTACTGAAAAATTGAAAACCGCATTCAATAAAGTCACTTCGCAACCAAAAAATGTTATTGTCGAAGTAAATTTTAATGGTCGAATGAGTCGAACCACACCTCTACGCACCATTTCTTAATAAGACTTGTTGTACAATGTTTCTGCAATAAAATTCAAAAACATAGCTGTACCATTTGATCGCGAGTTTTACTGAAAAATTGAAAAAAAAAAATTCGATCAAGGCATTCCGCAACCAACAAAACTTGTCGAAAAAATAAATTTTTGTAGTTGAGCGAGGTGAAAAAAATGCTATATGGCTATACTTGAATAGCAAGTTTTTGTGATTAAGCTAGATGAAATTCCTTCTGCAATGAAAAAACAAACCTCCATTAACATAATGGTTTTCTTAGTTTAATGTCTTTGCTTAAAAATTACTAACAATATCTGATAAAGATACTGAGTGAGCTCAAATGCATGTAGAAGAAATAAATCGTCGTATGCTGGAATGGAAAACTTCTATGCCTTTTCCGAAAGGGATTTTCTAGCAATAAAAATCCCAGCTATTGTTGAGTAGAGTTCAATGTGATAATAATAATGATAATTCTTTTTATTGCAGATGAATGGGAAAATTTTATTACCCAAAAAATTTGGAAACACACGAAGCTGAAATGTGGCTATAATTTTCATAACCACTATTTGAACAGCAATGTGACGGGTGGAAATTTCGCTGGCACCTGTAAGTGTGGTTCCCAAATTGAATGCAATATCGAACGGCATGAAGATGACGTCTGCGCTATCATGTGCACGACTACAAAAGGGGCCGGTCAATGTGGCAAGCGGCAGGTGCGTGGGACGGTTCGCGAGGCATTAGGGGAAGTTTTACAGGGAAAATCAACTCACGTTCATCGGGCCATATTGGCGAACGAAATGATGGACCAGGACGACCCTGAGCCGCCTCACCTCCCGAATGAAAACGTGCTAAGGCAAATAAAACATAAAGTGGCTGCCTCAAAATTTCTCGCATCCGATCCAATCGTAGCATTGGAAATCTTAAGCACGTATCAGATGCAAGGTGAAATACCTTGGATAGGGTATAAGCCTTTTTTTATCCATTATTCAACCAAATTACAGCGCACTATTTATGAACAATGCGGTAAGAAAAGCCATCTCTCGCTTTCGATTGACTCGACGGGCGGCATTATAAAGCCGATCAAGCGCGTCGATAAGCAAAATTCCGGGCCGATTCATTTATATCTTGGCGTCATATCGACGAGCACGGGACAGTTACCCGTAACACAAATGATCACAGAACGTCATACAACTGGGGCTATCCATTTTTGGCTATCTCAGTGGGTGGAACAATGGGGTTTGTCGCCACCGACTGAGATCATTGCTGATCAATCGGTAGCCCTATTATCGGCTGCCGTTCGGGCATTCACACAAGAGAAAACCATCAATAAATATGCCGATGCGTTTCTCGTGTCTAACCCACCACCGTGCTACATCAGAGTCGATGTAGCTCATTTCATAAAAACCTGGGCGAGTTTTTTGAAAGGTGTTCGACACGAAGCCGCAAAATTTTTGAAGGCTACCGTTGGCCGAATCATTTTGGCCCGGAACATTGAAGATGCCAAAAAAATAATCAAAAGTCTATTGACTGTGACGCTGAGCCGGACATGCGGCAAGACGAGCGACGGCAGAAGATCCGCTTGCGACATATCAAAAGCTTTTATCGAGCATTTGCTCGAGACTGCCGAGATAATCGATTGCTGGGAAGAAAGCGGCGACGTCGACACGTCGTTGACCGAAGAGGCGCTAATAGAAGGGAGTTCCAGCCGGGAGCCGAGCTTGTGGCGAAATTGGGCAGAGGATATCGCCAAAGACGCGGAGAGCGATATCCGGCGTTCTCCGGGTAGCGACGTAAATCCCTATTGGCTGCCAAATTTCGCCCAGCGTCTCATAAATGAGGTTAAATGGCTGCCGCTCTGGTCGTGCATCTACCGAGACGGATATGGTTTCGGTAGATGCCCGGCTTCGAGCGCGCATGTCGAGGCCGAATTCGGAAATATCAAAAAACACCTTCTTAATAACGCGACCGCACGCATGCGAGTGGATGAATTTGTTCGGCTCCACTAGAGCTATATTGACGGTGGGTCGAAGCTTATGGTTGCAAACATTGAGGGAAACCATCGGCAGGATGCCGAACCTGAGGACGAATTTCTCGAAAGTGAAGCAGAAAGGCATGTCGATTCAACTTCGGCACCGGCGGTAAATAGCGACTGCCCGGCATGCCAAAACGGTGATTTGCCTGATGGAGCGCACCTTTGCGTGGTAAGGATAGTAACTATATGTGATGTATATACTATACTATAAAATAATATAATACTATATTATTTTCGTTTATTTAGATTGATATATTATTGATGAACTATTTCAGCTTTGCAAACGGGCGGTTCACGCCATTGCTCCATGCTCTACGGAGGTGGATGGTATGCTATGGTGGAGATGAAACTGCGAGGTGTGATCAATTTTGATTCGCCACCGATGGTCCGTCGTTTAAATCATGGAGAACAAGCCCCGATTGGACATTATACAGCATTTTGCCTCCGGAACAAAAACTGGTTCCAAACTGATAAAAAAACGAAAAGACGTGGAATTGACACCAAAGTTTCGCCGCAATTAATTATGTATACAACGTGAATACTGAGCCGGTCTGAAAAAAAAAAACTTTTTTTTTTATTTTTCAATCGAAATACATTCAAGCCAAAAATAAAATCGTGCCCACAAATACGCCCGATCGGACCATTCTTAGGGTTCGCGCAAGATTTTTCTAGTTTTCCCATTTGATTAAAATAAGAAGAACGAGAAGTTCCATTCAACGAATCGTAGCTCTGCCAATTTTATAAGTACATTAATCCGGTTAGTTCTATTTGAAAGCTTTTGGAAAACCGCTTAAAATGACGCGCGCAACTTCAAAATCCGATGGCAACTTCCGTTGATAACTTCTTGAGAACAACAAAATTATCGATGGAAGTTGCAGTTGGATTTGAAATGTCCGCACGTCGTTGTGAGCGGTTTTTCAAGAGCTTTCAAATGGTACTAGCAAGATCAATGTATGTTCTTCTTATTTTAATCATATGGGAAGACTAGAAAAATCTTGCGCGACCCCTAAAAATGGTCCGATCGGGATGAAATTTGAACACCATTCTCTTGATGGAAGATAATTTGGCGTAGATGTATTTTGATTGAAAGAAAAAAAAAGTTTTTTTGTAAAGCCGGGCTGTTAATACATATCGAGACATTTTAATTGCACATGAAAAAAAGTAAAAACTCTTGTTGAAGTGCATATGTTTGGAACCCTACACCTCAATTGGATTTGATTTTCAGGATAGAACTAAGACATCACAAGAAAGATAGAGAAAAAACTCGATGATAAATATTAAATCTCGGGGCTGGTTTTACCGATAAAGGGTAGATGTACCAAAATCGCTCGATGCATATTCGTTGTGTACTTAAATCACTTGATACTCACGTCGAAGAACGAGACGATTCCATCGAAACTACAGATTTTTAATTTCGAGGCTAGTCCGAATGTCAAGGGGGTGAGTTTTCCGACCGAAGGGTAGGTGTACCAAAATCGCTCGATGCATATTCGTTGTGTACTTAAATCACTTGATACTCACGTCGAAGAACGAGACGATTCCATCGAAACTACAGATTTTTATTTTCGAGGCTAGTCCGAATGTCAAGGGGGTAAGTTTTCCGACCGAAGGGTAGGTGTACCAAAATCGCTCGATGCATATTCGTTGTGTACTTAAATCACTTGATACTCACGTCGAAGAACGAGACGATTCCATCGAAACTACAGATTTTTAATTTCGAGGCTAGTCCGAATGTCAAGGGGGTGAGTTTTCCGAACGAAGGGTAGGTGTACTAAAATCGATCGATGCATATTCGTTGTGTACTTAAATCACTTGATACTCACGTCGAAGAACGAGACGATTCCATCGAAACTACAGATTTTTAATTTCGAGGCTAGTCCGAATGTCAAGGGGGTGAGTTTTCCGAACGAAGGGTAGGTGTACTAAAATCGCTCGATGCATTTTCGTTGTGTACTTAAATCACTTGATACTTACGTCGAAGAACGAGACGATTCCATCGAAACTACGGATTTTTAATTTCGAGGCTAGTCCGAATGTCAAGGGGGTGAGTTTTCCGAACGAAGGGTAGGTGTACTAAAATCGATCGATGCATATTCGTTGTGTACTTAAATCACTTGATACTCACGTCGAAGAACGAGACGATTCCATCGAAACTACAGATTTTTAATTTCGATTCTAGTCCGAATGTCAAGGGGGTGAGTTTTCCGACCGAAGGGTAGGTGTACCAAAATCGCTCGATGCATATTCGTTGTGTACTTAAATCACTTGATACTCACGTCGAAGAACAAGACGATTCCATCGAAACTACAGATTTTTAATTTCGAGGCTAGTCCGATTGTCAAGGGGGTGAGTTTTCCGACCGAAGGGTAGGTGTACCAAAATCGCTCGATGCATATCCGTTGTGTACTTAAATCACTTGATACTCACGTCGAAGAACGAGACGATTCCATCGAAATTACAGATTTTTAATTTCGAGGCTAGTCCGAATGTCAAGGGGGTGAGTTTTCCGACCGAAGGGTAGGTGTACCGAAATCGCTCGATGCATATCCGTTGTGTACTTGAATCACTTGATACTCACGTCGAAGAACGAGACGATTCCATCGAAACTACAGATTTTTAATTTCGAGGCTAGTCCGAATGTCAAGGGGGTGAGTTTTCCGAACGAAGGGTAGGTGTACTAAAATCGCTCGATGCATATCCGTTGTGTACTTGAATCACTTGATACTCACGTCGAAGAACGAGACGATTCCATCGAAACTACAGATTTTTAATTTCGAGGCTAGTCCGAATGTCAAGGGGGTGAGTTTTCCGAACGAAGGGTAGGTGTACTAAAATCGCTCGATGCATTTTCGTTGTGTACTTAAATCACTTGATACTTACGTCGAAGAACGAGACGATTCCATCGAAACTACGGATTTTTAATTTCGAGGCTAGTCCGAATGTCAAGGGGGTGAGTTTTCCGAACGAAGGGTAGGTGTACTAAAATCGATCGATGCATATTCGTTGTGTACTTAAATCACTTGATACTCACGTCGAAGAACGAGACGATTCCATCGAAACTACAGATTTTTAATTTCGAGGCTAGTCCGAATGTCAAGGGGGTGAGTTTTCCGAACGAAGGGTAGGTGTACTAAAATCGCTCGATGCATTTTCGTTGTGTACTTAAATCACTTGATACTTACGTCGAAGAACGAGACGATTCCATCGAAACTACAGATTTTTAATTTCGAGGCTAGTCCGATTGTCAAGGGGGTGAGTTTTCCGACCGAAGGGTAGGTGTACCAAAATCGCTCGATGCATATCCGTTGTGTACTTAAATCACTTGATACTCACGTCGAAGAACGAGACGATTCCATCGAAATTACAGATTTTTAATTTCGAGGCTAGTCCGAATGTCAAGGGGGTGAGTTTTCCGACCGAAGGGTAGGTGTACCGAAATCGCTCGATGCATATCCGTTGTGTACTTAAATCACTTGATACTCACGTCGAAGAACGAGACGATTCCATCGAAACTACAGATTTTTAATTTCGAGGCTAGTCCGAATGTCAAGGGGGTGAGTTTTCCGAACGAAGGGTAGGTGTACTAAAATCGCTCGATGCATTTTCGTTGTGTACTTAAATCACTTGATACTTACGTCGAAGAACGAGACGATTCCATCGAAACTACGGATTTTTAATTTCGAGGCTAGTCCGAATGTCAAGGGGGTGAGTTTTCCGAACGAAGGGTAGGTGTACTAAAATCGATCGATGCATATTCGTTGTGTACTTAAATCACTTGATACTCACGTCGAAGAACGAGACGATTCCATCGAAACTACAGATTTTTAATTCCGAGGCTAGTCCGATTGTCAAGGGGGTGAGTTTTCCAACCGAAGGGTAGGTGTACCAAAATCGCTCGATGCATATCCGTTGTGTACTTAAATCACTTGATACTCACGTCGAAGAACGAGACGATTCCATCGAAACTACAGATTTTTAATTTCGAGGCTAGTCCGAATGTCAAGGGGGTGAGTTTTCCGACCGAAGGGTAGGTGTACTAAAATTGCTCGATGCATATTCGTTGTGTACTTAAATCACTTGATACTCACGTCGAAGAACGAGACGATTCCATCGAAACTACAGATTTTTAATTTCGAGGCTAGTCCGAAGGTCGAGGGGGTGAGTTTTCCGGACTAAGGGGTAGGTCTAGCGAAAATCTTTTTCCACAGGTGAAAAGTACTTAAAAAGTACTTAATTCCTGTGCAAGAAAATCGCCCAATTTGTCACATCTCGCATTATTCTGCTAGTTTGACGTCAAGCTAGCAGAATGATTTTCAAAATCCTCCCCCGCTAAAATTTACAGGGTACTAAAATTATCAACGGGGTACCAAATTTGTACCTAAAAAGTACTTAATTCTGGTGCAGAGTAAATTCATTTTCCAGACTTTTTCCTGCTAGCTTAACAGAGGTAAGCAAGGTGGCTCGACCTCCTAGACGAGGTTGTCGAAAACGCATACTCGACAGACCAAACTACAGCAGACTTCGTAAGCAATGATAGTACGTCCGACGATTAATTGAGCTGCGAAGACTTTTCTACCTATGGGAGAGTATACGTGGCCGGCCTAATTTCTTGCAGAATTCGTACTTTGATTCGCTGCCTTGAATGTCTCGAGACTTTGTGCAGCGCGACGCCACGGAAGAGAAATGAGCTGTTCTCACTTATGACCAAAGGTCTCACGTTTTCGAGCAACGGCCTGTATGAGCTCTTCAATCTCGTTGAAGTCACGTTCCTGGATGTACTTGGACCTAATTTGAGTATTCGGAGTGACAGTCTGTTCGACGTCCCTTAGAAACTCACAGAAAGCACCGAGATAGCTCTCGGGGGTTGTCCCGCGCATACCGAAACCCCCACCAAGCAAACTTGTGCGTCATGGCCATGGGTCACTTCGTAGGAAACATTTTCAACAGGGACCACAGCGACAGGAGGAAGTAGACGAAGCGCCTGCGGAAAACTGAGAAACTGTAATTACAGGGTTCTACGTTCAGCAGCCAGTCAAGCTCGTCTCGCAGTGGATGCGCTAGCTTTGACTGGTAGCGTGGACACGGTGTTCGTTCAGCAGCCAGTCGAGCCTGCCATACCCCTCGCGTACTGGCCTCGACTGGTAGCGTATACGATGCCGGCACTATCGGCACAAATTATCAGGACACTAGCAGGGCGCGCTCGCAAACATAACTTCTGCCTTTGAACGTCGACAACTTTGCTCTCTTCGTCGCGAAGTTGTCGACGTTCGAAGACAGAAGTTATGTTTGCAAGCGTGCCTCCCTAGTGTCTTAATAATTTGTGCCGGTAGTGTATATTCAGCCAACCATATCAGCCAGTCGAGTGTCACGTATATCTAAATGCGCTGGCCTCTTCTGGTTTAATCCCGTTTGCATGAATGAGCACTGTGCCCTAAGGTTTTATGAGGAAGATAAGTTACTCTGGTGCTTAGCGGATATGGGAGATTATCACGGAGGAATTCGGTTAAGAATAATTATTGATCATTCTTAACATCAGCGTTAGCGTTCGCTTATTTCCAGCATGCAACATCTAAATATTAATTTCGCTTGCAATGATCTTTTGGTTTGACGAATTCCTTAATATTAGTCAATTGGTCTCCTCGTGGCATCTCCCGGTAATGCTTCTGGCAGGTAACAATTGACATCATGATTTTTTTTAATGGCTTACCTTGCTATGCCTGCTATTTTTTTGAGAGATGCGAAGCCGAGGGAATCACAATTACAGTGGTTCAATGAGCATCCAGCTTTCTACATTCTCGTGTGACAGGTATACTGATTGATATTAATCATGCAGTCGAATTTCATATAAATGAGCCGAAACGCCAATGGCTTTCTATTATGTGGGATCGATATCGAATTTACTCAGCTTCAAATGCATTTCGCTAAACAAACTATTCAACTTTTCAAGATTTTTTGGTGAATTATTTCAGCAGCTATGAATTAAGGTATTTTTTTATTTCTATCGTTTCATTTTATTTCACATGCTCACCCGGGGGGGGGGGGGGGGGGGGGATCAAGAATTTATTTTTGACATGAAGTAGTCTCAACTTTTTGAAAACAATATATCAGTTTTCTATTTTGACTCTCGAAAATTCATCAATATCTCATTTGAAACTCGAAAAGCTGATTTTGTAAATTTATCAGATATTTTTTTCGGAAAGCTGGAAAATTTTTACAGTTGTACACATTTGTCGTGGTAAAACCTCCGCAATTTTTATTTTTAAATCAATGATAAAACAAAAATTCAATATAAAAATGTAAAAATATTCAATTATTTTTCATTCCTGCTTTTTTTTTTAATTCAAAGAAAACTTATGCACTGTGACGTAGCGGTCACAAGTTCTCCCCCGATCCGGATCTAAGTCCCCGCTGCGTCCTCGGCACCTGAAACATTATATCCGAATATTAATATCAAGCCCCAATAAACCTGAAGATTTATTATTTATATTAGAATTAGTGCCCTGATAGTATTAAGTAGAAAATAAGAAATAACCTTACCTCCCATCCCTACCCTGATATTTACCATCCTCCGTCCCAGTCTCCCCGTCGAAGCCCCGGAACGCTCCCACCGCAGCCGTCACAGATCCCACAACCTGAAAAATATACAACTTATTAATATTAATCCCAACACCCTTCCCAAATACACCCCCTTACCCTCCCACACCCCACATCCCTTAAATAACACCCCATACTCACCTGAGACCCCTCAGTGACGAGGGATGGTCCGTCGCCAGCCCAACGGAGGCCCCGCAGCTGCACCGAAGAAGTACTCATCCCCGGAGACGGTGTGGGAGTCACCAGGACGCTGCAGAGGCACTGGGGGAAATTCCCTGAACGGATCAGGAGCCCCAGAGCCTCTCAAAACTCAGCCCAGACCCACACCGCCGCCGAATCCGGGGATAACCTACAAATTCCCCGAGGTCCCCGGAAAGCACCGGATTTAACCCCCGAAACGGAAAATCGCGCACCACTGGCCACTTTTTTTTACTCAACCATCACCCGACGACCCGGACAGCTCACCCCCGACCACCCTCGCGACGGAATCCCCACACAAAACCGCGAGGTGGCACACAACGGGAGTCGAGCTGTCAAACACTGGAAACCCGTAACACCCGCGGGCCGAGGAAGACGCAAGAAGTGTCGAACACAACCGTCCGAGGAAGCCACCTTACGGACCCTCGGCGGAGGCCTGTTGGAGCGAGCCCCGATGCCAGTGGCGCGAACGAGCGCCTACACCCGGACCCCGACGAGATTCGAACGCACGACCCCGATTGGCTGCTGTAACCCAATCAGCGACGCCACCCGCGGCACCAGCGACCCAAGGGTAATCGATGGATCGATTCGAGCAGCCCCCGTCGCAGCCAATCAGCGGGGAGAATCGACGAAGAAGAAGCAAGAAGACGGCGACGGCCATTACTCGTCACTTCGATCCGAGATCCCAATTGCGACACACGTGTGAGAGAGTTTCAGATTGTAATAGCGTTTCTTTTCCCGAGCGTTTACCGTAATTTTGTTCGAGTTTAAGAGTGTGGAAAAGGACAGAAAAGACGAGGAGAGTTTGAGAGAGTAAGAAGGAGAGTGAGGAGCGAGAGGCGACAAGAAAGAGGCGAGAAGAGTATTAGAGAGGAGAGAAAAGCGAGGAGAAAAACGTGAAGAGAAGCGCATCGAGCGTAGTAAAACCGAAAGAGTGTGAGAAAGGCCGTCGTAGGCCCACCACGAAGTAAGTGTGTTTTTTTTCCCATTATTCCAAACCCCGATTTACCCGATTTTCCTTCCCGTGACCCCCGAATTTATTGCTCAGTGCGTACTATAATTTTTGCCCCGTCATCGTGCGACGGAGACCACGCGGCCCCGTCACGCCATTTTTTGCTACGCGAGTCTTCGACGACCATTGCCGTGCGTGCGCGAGCAGTGGTGCTCTTCCGCGATCGTGTTCAATGTAGGATTCTGTAGTCATTTTTCCCCGAGTAACCCTTCTTTTTTTATTCAGTATTTTTTTTGTGTTTTGGCGCCGAGGTACTTTTGAGAGCCAGAGACAGTGCCCCCACCCCCTGTGTGTGTCCATCTCCGCCGGCGGCTAGCCGCGCGTCGAGAGTTATTTTTTTTTGTGATTTTTCCAGTTCCATTTTATTTCATTTTTCGTTTATTATTTTCATCACCGCGTTTCTTTCATTTTTTTTCTTTATCGGTGTTGCTCCCGCCTGAGCAACTGGCGCCCAAAATTTCCCTTTCTATCTTTTTTTTTTGAGTGTAATTTCTTAGACCGACCAGTGCCGGCCAGCCACCCCGTCTACCCCACTTCCCCCTCCCCCGTGGTATAGCTAGCATACCACCGATTATTATTTTATTATTTATTTTTGCGGACTGTTAAATCATTGTTGAGACGATTATTATTTATTTTATTATTTTCTTCTGGCGAATTATTATTTCATTTTCGAGATAGTTATCATTAATGTTATTATTTCTTTTTTGCGGATTATTAAATCATTCTTGAGGCGATTATTATTTATTTTATTATTTTCTTCTGGCGAATTATTATTTCATTTCCGAGGCGATTATTGTTGATTTTATTATTTCTTCCTGCGGATTGTTATTTGGTTTTTGAGGCAGTTATAATTTACTTAGTTATTTATTTTTGCGGATTATTATTTCAGTTTTGAGACAACTATTATTTATTCTATTATTTCTTTTTGCGGATTGTTGTACTCTTACTTACGTTATTATTTCTCCAATCGTTTTTTGTTATCTTTTTATTTTCCGGCGAAGTATTGATTGGTTGTTCTTTTAGTTCGTTCATTATCAAGAATTTATTGTTTTGAAACCCGGAGAGGGGCAGTCATCTGATCTGCGGAACCCCCTTTATTTTATTTTTTTTATCAAATGCATTCTCACAAATTTTTCTATTCTACATTCCACCTCTGGTTTATTTTTTTTGTCAGTTATTCTATTTTTCTCCCTCCCTGTCATTTTCCCCCACGCTCCCGATCAGTCGCAGATTACAGCACACACAACTCGAAAAATACGTACATTCTATCTGAAGGTATTCTGAAAAAAATAGTGGAAAAAACCCTAAAATGTTGGCCACGACAGAAAATCAGTTTTTTTAGTTCTAAATTCGATTCAGGTAAACTTAACGTCAAAAACAGCTTTTTTATATTTTTTCTTTTACCAGGTATGTAAAACAAAGATAATGATAGCAATGAAAAAACTTTATAATTGACAGCTGCCAGGAGGATAAACGGCACAAAAATCCGAATAAAGGCCATAGCCGGCTAAGTAGGGGTGAGCGGCCCTCACGCGCATTCGTTCCAAATTTTGGCCAAAAGTTGCGTCTGATAAGTTACAAACTCACGTCAAATTTCAACCTTGTAGCTGCATTAGGAAGAAAGGTAAAAATACAACTAGTATTTTTGGTGACGATTTTTGTTCTCAGGATCTACTAAACTGATTTTTTTTTTTTAAATATATGTTGTAGATATACTCGAGGTGATTCACAGAAAAAATCAAGAACCGAATCCCACGAACGTAACTATACGAAAAAATTATTTTAGTTTCCGTGAATTTTTTTCGGTTACTTGCTCACGAGATACAATCACCAGTTTTTTTCTATTTGACGATCGGACCTCTATCTACAAGACATAATTTTTCCGAGTGGATCGAGGAGGTGCAGCATAGTTAAAAAAATTAAAATAGAATTTTTTTGCACATTCTTTTTGTTTTGAATGTCATGACAACTACAAAAAAATTACCGTACAGTTATTATCGAGCGCAGTAGAGTTTCCTTGTCAGTTTTATCGAAAACTTTACCACAAAAGCATAAACGTTGTGATCTGCAACTTTCGGGACAAGGAAAGGTGCACGGGGAAAATTAACAACAAAAAAGAGAAATAAAAAAGGGGTTTGAAATAATAAAATAGGCGTAATTTATTTAACCCAAATAAAAATAACAAAAGGGTGTGCAGACGAGATAGCTGCCTCGATACGAGGTTCAACTACAATGCAACAGAAAATAATAATTGGGGAATGAGCGCCAGTCGTTTAGACGGAAACGACACCGTAATTCAATTTACAAAAATAATTAAAAATAGAAATTAAATGTTAGCTCAGCGGCTCATCGGGGAACAGGAGACAGGTTCAGGGGGTGGGAAGTAAAATCCTGCCTTACGGCTCTTACACCGAAGTACCTCGACACAGCAGAGAAAAAATAGAACACGGGACGGATGGGAATTCGGGTGAACAGGGAAAAATAATTAACGGGGAATGAAAAGTGCGAAATTTGGGGATGAATGGGTCGGGTAGAAATCTCGGGTACTGACGCAATATAAAACTCGGCACACGTGGCCTCGGGACGAAACTCGCTCGCTCGCTCCTAAACCTAAGACAATCGGACCCGAAGTGATGAGATTGCCGGCTTCTGCCGGGGTCCTTCGGTCCTCGCTGGGGTGGGAAAAGGGCCTCGCGCGATCGCGAGCTGCGCGCATCGCCGTACGTCGGCGTCTCAGCGCCACCGTGCTTCGTTTTCGCGACGGGGACGTAAATTCGTTCGACCCACCGTGATGGGATGGTGGGGGCCTCGTGCGACGGCTAACGAGCCTCGCCGTTGGGACTCGTTCTCGCTGTCTTCTTCGGTCCGGGTGAGCGGGTCAGGAGAGGAAAGAGGGGGGGGGGGGGGGGGGGGTAGAGCTCGCATGAGTCGCATCGCATACTTATTTTTACATCGCCACCGTATTTTACGGTGTCGGTGGCGATGGACTTCGGGTCGATAAAATGTAATGAAAAATGGGGAAATTGAACAAAATTTTTTGTTACAAGGTTTACGCAAAACTTTTCCATGACAGTTTATCCCCGTTTTCGGCTACTTGGCAGCGTCCGGCAATCGCAAGACGCGAAGCGCTGCATTTAATAGAAAGCGTGTTCTTACCAAGCGGTTCACGTCACAAATCTACAAATATTTAAACGCTGCACCAAACTCAACTTTATTTTCCGCTGTGTCAAACATTGAAGTATACCGTCCGTGTGATTGTTCCAGTCACTCAGCCATTCCGGCGTAACTGGGTTTAGTCTAGCGATAAATACATCGTTCACAGTGATTTTAACAATTGTTTGTTTACTACTGAAGTGCAGAAAAAACAAATATCCTAGATCACGAGTTCGTCATTGTCGATATATTCGTCTTCTGTTGGTACATACTACGTTTGATACAATGTCATCCAGTGATACAAAACATTCCAAGTGTGTCGTGTGTTACAAACTCGTACATCAAGTTAAAGGTATTTAAAAAAGTACAATCGGCCGAAGAAGTAAGAAGCTTTTCTCGAGATTTTCAACAAACGATTAGTATAAACGATATACTTTGTGGAAAATGTCGCCTTTTACCTTATAAAAGACCGAAATATGTACCAGATGACGAAGAGAGGCCGAGCAGGACGCCGATGAGGAGGCTGCTAGTTTTGGGAACTGTTGCCAACAATTGTCCGGTTTTTCAGTTGGAACTTCGGAGGTTTCGTCATCACCATCCCTTCCAAGATGATCCTTCGCTTGAAATAAAAATAAAGCCTGGAACCGACGAATCACCAGTCGAATATATTGAAATCGAAATGCAGAGAACTGTTGCGACACACAAGTACTGTTGTATTTGTCAAGCTGAGAAGTACTTGGTTGTGATCCCCCATGAAGCTCGCATGCAGTCGTACGTAAAAAGAGGATATATATCCCAGATAAAAATCGATGCTGCCAAAGTCACTTGATTAAAAATCGTTTTTACGAACAAGAATTGGACCTCATAAAAGTGCACGCTAACTTCACAAAAATTCAAGCTTCAGCTTCAGCCACGCAAGCACTCGTTGTCTTTTTATTCAAACTCCGGACAGGGAATTCTAACAAAATAATCGCATCTGTCCCACAACTAGAACGAAAACGTGTCAACTTTTCAGCATCGGTAATAAAATCTTTCGAACAAGATGTTCTCCCTCATTACTTCGGAATATCCTCTCTGCAAAGAGATGATCTTATAGAGAATCACTCAACGGACATTGCAAAAAG
Source organism: Sussaba pulchella (assembly GCA_963971145.1). Classification (NCBI taxonomy): domain Eukaryota; kingdom Metazoa; phylum Arthropoda; class Insecta; order Hymenoptera; family Ichneumonidae; genus Sussaba; species Sussaba pulchella. The sequence continues at coordinate 4,851,957 of OZ020172.1, forward strand.
ACTTTATGATAGTCATGACAACCTGATGCTCATTTGCGATGGAACTTATGCACGTCATCAGAAGAGTCCCAATAACGAGTACCAATGGAAATCTTTCTCGGGTCAGAAAAAAGTTCCACTTTGCAAGCTTTTCACGATTCGCACAACTGATGGATATGTAGTCGATATGCTGGGATTTAACTTTGCGAATGAGAATGATGCGGAGATACTGAGAAGTGTGATAGATGAACCCAACGGCTTGTACACACTGTTGAAAGAAAGGGACACTTTCGTTCTGCACCGTGGCTTTTGTGATGTGAAATCCCACTTAGAATCAAAAGGTTTTCGAGTACTGATGCCAGCACTTAAGGGGGGGGGGGGGGGGGGGGTAACGTTTTTAAACTTTTTTTTTTTTGCATTTTTTGTTTATTTCACTTTCTGAATGGAGAACCTTTCAAGAATATTGTGTGGAAATTTCAGATGAATCAGAGCAAAACTAACGAAGATACAGCGGTCTAAGCAACCGCGCTTCATCCATGACAGCGCATCAGAAATCAACTGACCGGCTCGATCGCGCTCTTGTTATCTGGCTGTTTCGCTCTCTATATAATCTCTAACCTTTGCCCCCACCTTTCTTTGTAGAAATGTCAACACAAGTACAAACGTACCTGTACTGTATATTTAGTCAGTGTAGAATATATAATTTAGAGTAGCAGTAAACATTATAACGAGGAGACTTACACGCGCGCTTCGATTTTCGTATCATTGTAGCTCCGTTTTTGTTAAGTGTTGAGTTAAATTATTAATAAAATGCCGAAAAAAGTGAAAAGGTCTGATAGAACATCATCTGGCAATTGATTATATCGACCAAGAAAAATGGTACGATCGAAAAAACGTATGAGCGAATATGTTGCTACCAGTAGCGCAGCAGCTAAAAAAATAAAAGTGACCGTTGAAGATCAAGTTACGGAAGATCTCGGAAAATACTATAAGATAATAGATTTTTTATGAGTCTTTTCAACAATTGCTACACTAGTGAAGTGTATAAAATGTGATGGAAAAGTAAATTTTCATACGACTAAGAAAGAAGGCCTTGGATTTAACATCGAAGTGTCGTGCGAAAGCTGTAAGCAGATTACAAATGTTCCGTCTAGTGCAAGAATAAACTCTGGTGTTTACGAAGTTAACTATCGGTTTGTTTTCACGATGAGGATATTAGGCCTTGGATTAGCTGGCTGTGAAAAGTTTTGCGGCTTGATGGATTTGTCTTTTAGCTTTGTATCAAGACCGAGGTACAATGATTACATTAAAAAAATGTGCTCGAATATAAGAGCAGTAGCGAATCGATTTTTGTCATCTGCTACAAAAGAAGAAAAAGCAGCAACAGCCGAAGAGAAAAAACTGAAGACTTCGGCGAACTCATTGTATCAGGCGACGGAACATGGAAGAAAGAGGCTTCGCATCTTTATTCGGCGTCACCTCGTTGATCGGTTACTTCACAGGTAAAGTTCTTGACCTTCTTGTCAAGAGTTCATACTGCCACGAATGTAAAACTTGGGAACGTGAATTAGACTCTGCCGAATACGAAGAGTGGCATGAAGCTCATGTAAATGCTGGAAAGTGTCAGGCGAATCATACTGGTGCAGCTGGAAATATGGAGGTCGAAGCGATAAAAACCATGTTTCAACGCTCGGTAAAGAATAGTGTGCGATATCGCAACTATATCGGCGACGGTGACTCTAAAGCTTACTCCGGGTTAGTGAATTATAAACCTTATGGTGATGATTTTGTAATCGTGAAGAAAGAATGTGTAGGACATGTTCAAACAAGAATGGGCACTCGTCTGCGTGAAATCGTCAAAAAGACCGTTGTAGATACGGAAAATAAGGCTGGAAAGGAGATCAAGAGAAAGAGTCTGTCTGGTAAAGGGAAGCTTACGGCTAAAATGATTGATAAGCTGACGACGGTGTACTACGGTTTGGCTATAAGGCGTTCCTCTGATTCCGTGGAAAATATGAAGAATGCTATCTGGGCAACGTTCTTCCACTACAGTTCGACGGACGAGAACCCACAGCATGAAAAATGCCCGAGCGGCGCGGACTCGTGGTGCGGATGGCAAAAAGCTGCAACTGCTAATGCATTGGATTCGTTCAAACACACGTACAGAGCTCTTTCCAAAGATGTTTTGGACGCCATCAAACCCATCTATAAAGATCTGAGCAAAGATGCCCTCTTGGAGCGATGTGTCGGAGGCTTTACGCAGAACAACAATGAGAGTGTGAATCAACTCATTTGGAAAATCTCACTAAAGCACTTGAGTGGAACCTCTGTCGTCGTTGAGATTGCAGCTTATGTGGCAGCTTGTGTCTTCAATGAAGGTTCTTTTGCTTTATTCACCTTCATGCAAGACATGGAAATCAGTTGTGGACCAAGCACTCATGAATGGGCACGATCAACTGACTCCATGCGTATAAGCCGAGCGGAGCAGGAAGCTAAAAAACACACTAAAGAAGGCAGGATTCGTCGTCGACAGGAACAAAAAGATGCTTTAGACATCAACGATAATAGCATCGTCGCTTATGGACCTGGCATCGATGATTGGGTGTCAGTTAAGCCGATCAAACTCGCTTATGAACGTTTTAATTCAAATTTTATAGTGTTCAAAACTTTAAGGTAGTTCATGCACGAAGGATCGTATTTTGTGGCTGTCTAAATGGAGTCGATTCTTAATTCTCAATTAAAGATATTATCACTTCAAATTAATGTCAGAGTTATTAATTCGATATTGTAAATCATTTTTTCAACTTATCTTTTGGCGAATGAAATTGCAAGCCATCAATTAATCGTGGATCCATCACTGACTGAACCCGACATTTCATTCATCCCTGGCTAAAATACTAGAGTTTTCTGTGTATAAAATCGCTGTAGAGAGCGTGGCAACGTCGCAGGTTTTCACAAGTATGCTAGCGTGTCTGTGAGATATTTGAAATGTCAAGTAAACAAAAACACAAAGGGAAATGGATCAAGAAGGAAGTGTTGAAAAAAAGACAGAAGTCTGTGACAGGAATGGCCCAAGTCAAGAAGAAACGAAATGCCGAAAGCAAAAGTGAAGTTATGAGTGCCTGTAAGGGTAGCCGCATCGTCGATGTGTCAGAGCCGAGGCGACGTTGCCACGGTTATGTGAGATATGGTTCATTACCAATTTCGTTCAATCGTTAACGCAATATATCTTTATTACTAGTAAGACAATCGTCTCGCATTTTTTCCCAGACCTCCATTATATACTTTATTATGATTGTGTAGTTTTTTATGAACTTCGTGAGAAGTGTTCATTCGCTGTATGGAAAGTTGTACGATTTTTTACGCATAGTCCCTATACCCCTGTGTATTTTTCATCATATTTAAATACGTTTATCTCCATAACCAATAAGACGAATCCTTTAAAATTTGATATGCGTGTCAGTTGACTACCCATTTACACTCTGTGTAAATTTCGAGACTTTCTTAAGAAAATCGTTTCGTGACTGAACTACCTTAAAGCGTTTTTCCCACAACTCACGTTTTCAAAGTCGGTGCTCCTCATAACTTCAAAACTACTGGACCGACCCGTTTGCAATTTTAAACACTATCTCTGTACATAATTTACGAGGTAACATCGTGGAGTTTTTTTCAAATTTGTTAATATTTTTTATTTTACAATAACAAATTAGCCGATTTTTTTCGTAAAAATCGCGTTTTTCATTTCGAAGTGTTCCCAAAAAGTGAAAAATTGAAATTTCGAAAAAACTCTCACGATTTTACCTGGGGAAAACGATTATCTAACAAAAAAACTTTGGTTTTTTCATTTGAGATGATCCAGCACCGAGTTCTGAGGGGCACCACAATTCTTCTTTTTTCCGAAACGCTTCCAAATAATTGCTGTAATTGCCGTATTTTTAAATATTTCTTTATAAAAATTGTACATAACATTCTTCGAATAGTATACTCTCATGGATCATTGGTTTTAGTCAATAGATTTTAACCGCGTCGTAAAAAAAAATTTACAAAAATGTGCCTTTTCTGCCTGAATTAACGTTACCCCCCCCCCCCCCCCCTCCCCTTAAAGGAAGGCGTTCTCAGTTATCAGTTCTAGAATCGAACGAGTCGCGCTTCGTGACAAAAATCCGTTGGCTAGTTGAATCTGTTCATGGTATAATCAAACAGAAATATCAACACCTTGATAAAAAAATTACATAATAAAATGCTTCCAAAAGTGGGTAATTACTTTAGAATCGCATCATTTCTGCACAATAAGTTTGGAAAGCGTTTAACATCCGATGCAGAATGTACAGATGAAGTCTGTTGCGATGTTGCTGAAGTCAAATAAACTATTGCCGGTTATGGATGCAAGGGGTCATAGCAATTAAAATGAATAATCTTGTTTTCAATATAAAGTATCAAATATATTTCCAATAGACTAAGTAAATATTTAACAAGCGTATGTGTGCTATGATGAGGCACACTCTAAGTATGAATGATCAAAGCATGAATGTTACGTAAACGAGGATGAACCGCACTGTTGATTGAATGAACCAATTCGAATGATCACTACAGTAATAGGAGAACGGTGAGTGACGCTACTGATGAGATAAGGATAAATTGATAGCGTGGCTTCAGATGCATTGTGAGTCAAAGTGTATATGATTAACTGCCACGCAGTGATGGTTACGCTATGATGAAAAAGACAAGTGTGATTGTTGAACAAGCCGTTGAACCAATTATGAATGAAGCTGATCTTGCGAATGTAATCCAAAGATAAATTGATGGCGTGGCTTCAGGTGATTTATGAGTCAAAGTGTATATGATTAACTGCCACGCAGTTAATTACGCTATGATGAAATAGAAACAAACGTTGAACAAGCCGTTGAAACGATTATGAACTATGCTAATTATTAGCCAAGAATGTATGTGAATCGCAATTGATGAAAAGGAACTGAATTAAACAACAATGCTATAATGATTGAGCCGAGAGCGCAGTATAATTATTGTCAAGCACGATGGCTCAAGCCACGTGTTGAATTCCACACCGCAGTTAATCGAACGCGATTAACTGCTTGATCACACAAATCGTACGAATAATGATCGCTTGAATTAACGTTCTTGTGCACTCAACTCACACAATTGAGAAGCACTGAAATTTGCTACGAACTCGCGGTAGAACTTAACCTCGAACGAGCACCGTGACCGTTGCACAGAAGCTCCGGCGAGCACACAGAAACGAACGAAAGCGAGCGAACACGCTTTAACGAATGAAACGGTGAATTTCACGACGAGTCGCGAAATTAACAGTAACCTGAACCTGCACGCTGTGATTGTTTTTAGTGAATCAGAGACAAACACGCGGTAAGGAGCGAAAAAGATCAAGAACACATGAACGCCAAAAACAGAGTTTTTGCGGGATGATTAAGACAGAAGCCATGATGAACGATGATTTTAGCACAATGAAACCGGAAAAACCGGTGAAAGCACTTAAGTTGTCACTTGTTGCGTGTTGGATAGACTCACTACGTGAGTTTTTGACCATCTCACTAGTGAATACGGCACCCCCGAAGTCACAGCGACAACCCGAACCACGAGGTGCTGCCACCTCGCGGCCCAGGCCGCCACTGCGACCCCGGAGGCAATCATACTCACCAGCAAGACGAAACAAAGTCTACGAGAGAATGAACATTCAGAACAATGTCGAAAATACGTTAGCGATTGAGGTCGAAGAGAAAGGATGGCTTCGTATGAAAAGACCTTTTCAAAGTATTTCATCGGAGGATCTACTAGATTTTCCGGAAATGACTATGAGAAAGCTAAAAATTCTGTTCACCGGGTCATACCAGTTTTCACAAGCCATATCATATCTTGCAGAAATGATTGACGAAGCTGGGAACGTGAATATACAATTCGTCAAAGATAAATGAAACGTTTTGAAGCTTCAAGTTCAGTCTCGCGACATATCCAGGAAGGTTTATCGCTGCTTCGTTGAATATACCCCTCAAAGTATTGGCACAAAAGGAATCACAAAACATTATTGCGAATGCGCCAATTCGAGGATGACTGTCGGTTGCTGTGCTGATGTCGCTGCAATCATATATTACCTGGCACATGGAAGATATTTGTGAAAGATTTTACGACCGTCTGCGATTCTGAGTAAACTGTTCGCAAAGAAAAATGCAACTGCTGTCATCAATGATGATAGCGACGATGATTAAAGGAAGCAGTGAAAATAATCGTTGGCCAGTAACGTAAATGACCTAGCAACAAAAATTGATCAAAAGTATAATTATATTGAGAAATCTTAATAAAATTTACATAAAAAGTGCAAAAAAATTGTATTTTAATTTTTTTAAACTATGCTCCACCTCTTCGATCGACTTAGAAAAACTGTATCTTGTAAAAAGAAGTCCGATTGTCTATTAGAAAAAAACTGGTAATTGTATCTCGTGAGCAAGTAACCGAAAAAAAATCACGGAAACTAAAATAATTTTTTTCGGATAGTTACTTTCGTGGGATTGGGTTCTTGATTTTTTTCTGTGAATCACCTTGAATATATTTACAACACATGTTTTTCTTATAAAAATCGGTCGAGTAGATCCTGAGAAAAAAAATCTTCACCAAAAATACTAGTTGTATTTTTACCTTTGTTCCTAGTGCAATAACAACAAGGTTGAAATTTGGCGTGAGTTTGTAACCCATCAGACGCAACTTTTGGCCAAAATTTGGATCGAATGCGCGTGGGGGCCGCTCACCCCTACTTAGCCGGCTATGGCCTTTGGGAATTCGTTTTTCAACGTGTCTCAGGCTATGTAAATTTAATGAAGATCCGAAACAGCGAAGCCCGAAGTCGTCCGATAATTTGCGTTTTGGCTTAAATGAACTCATCAATACAATTGAAGAAACAGAACATTTTTAAATTATTTAATGTGATTTTTGCGTGGCTGTAACGTTGCTGAAAATTGTCGTATTGTCGTATTGAAAAGAATAAAAAAAACCTTTTAAAGCTTCACATCAAGGAGACTAGAGGACAGGAGACCGAACTTGCCCGGATTTGGGCTTACGAATATGTAACGAATCCTAAGCCTCAATGTTAGTTCCGAGAGTGGCCAAAGCAAGCGCAAGTATCCGAGCGAGGGCCTCGGAGGTCCTCGCTATGCCTAGAGTGGGGAGAGCACGCGGATAGGGGAAGTGGGTACCCCTCGTCAGCTGTGTTTACTGGTGTTTACATTCGCAATGAACGGTCAGACCGGTAAGTCATTTTTATAATATATAATAGGATTACGATTCCGTTCAATTGTTCAGAGAATAATTGAACGACATGCAGTGGTAAAAAAAATGTTTCATTTTAAAAAACTCCCGACTGCAAAAAAAGCAGTCGGGAGACGTCATTAATCAAACATGAAAATGATATGGAATGTAAATGTTGGATGATGCGAAAAGAGACGTCTCCCGACTGAATTGAAAGAAGTAAAAAAATTACTACAATTCAAAATATTAAAGCCACCGCAATGGCTGATTGTAAATTAAACTATGAATAAACTAAGATGATACCTTCAATTATTTTATCCTTTTTGAATTTATTTTATTGAAAATATTTTTTTATAACATAATTTTTATACTAAATATTTTTTGGATTTTTGTTTTTTTTTCGCGCCCGAGTCTGTTTTGCAGTCAGAAGTTTCTTTGAATAAAATTTTTTTTTCTTTCATTCTTATTAAATTGATGACTTATTATGTTTTTCTATTTTAAAATTTTTTTCTCTCAATCAAAGATTATCGAACAACTATTTTAATCCAAGAAAAATCAATGAACCTCATCGATAAGATGTCTGACAGCATTAATTTGAAATTGATTGGAACTCAGCGATTATACAAAAATGTAAATTCATTATAAAACAACTATTTTAACCATCGCCTGAAGAGGACTCAATGAATGTTTGACAGTATATGCTTGAAAACTATTCGGCGGTTATGCATAAATGTAAACCCGACATACCTGTGTTTCGCTGCAATTTGGAGAAGAAGTCACAACCGTTGAATTCTGGAAGCAGCAAGTAGACGAGTCATGTCAACGAGCATTGTAATCATCGAACAACTATTTTGAAAAACAGTTTCATTGCTCACAACGTTATCGGTTATCTGTTCTTTCAATCTAATCAATAATAAAAATTGTGGACTCAATAAATCTCATCGGTAAGATTTTTTTGCAGTTGTAATTTTGTATTGATTGAAATTCACAGGTTATACTGAATGAATCTTAGGTTTTTTTTTCAGATTTATTTTGTACATCCTCTGAATTTTAATCGATACAAAAATAACACTGTAAAAAAAACTTATCGATGAGATTTATCAAATCCACAATATTTATCATTACTTCGATTGAAAGAACAGGTAATAACCTGTGAATAAATTTCTCAAAATAGTTGTCTGAAAATTGAAATGCTCGTTAACATGACTCTTTTCTACTTATTGGTTCCAGAATTCAACGGTTGGTTCAACGGTTGCTTTTTTCAAGTGGTATTCTAAGTTTTTTGACAACTGTTATTATATTGCTGTGTTCAGATCATATTAGTGTGTTTCATTTATTATTTCAATTTCAGCGGCGGTTAGCACCAAAAAAATGGATCTTACCACGAGATACAGAGACGACAAGGAACGGAAAGAAAAAGAAAACGAGCGAAAAGTTAAAGGTAATGAACCAAAAGGAAAAGAAAAAGAAAATACCAAAAAAGGAAAAGAAAAACACAGAAAAGGAAAAGATAAGACCAAGAAAGGAAAGGAAAACTTATTTGCGAAGGAGGTCGCGAAGAGACGACAGCGAGGTGACGTTCGGCGGGCGTACCTCGCAGGCGTAGCCGCAGGGCTCCAAAATGCGGTAAACGCCTCAAAACCTAAGACGGAAACTGAACGGAGCGTTAAATCAAGGAAAAGCTCGGAACGCTCTCGGAGTCAGGGGTCGAGAAGGAAGTCAAGGTGGCGTCAGAACAAAAAGTAAGAGCTCAATAATTTATTGCGATAATTAATATTGGATATTAGACTGGGTCAAAAAAAACTTTTAATTTTATTTTTTTTAGCTACCGTGAAAATATGGTCCGAGATGACGAAAAAAAAATTCTGGAAAAGTTTGATCCCTTAATATTAATATTAAGAGGTGGCGCATTGTGATTTTCGATTTCCCATTTAAATAACACAGGACATTTTTTTTTTTTAATTTGGAATTTTACTGCCCTCGAACGAATTTTTGTCCAGTAAAGATCAAAGCATATTCTTGCAGGAAATTTAACGATCTTAAAAAAAGGTCTGATATAATTTTTTGCTAAGTCGACTCCTTTAAAAGTTATTTAAGGTTAAAGTTCAACCTCAAATTATAAATGATTTATTTTTCAAATTTTCATATTCTATTACGAACTAATGGTTCAAAAACATGAAATATTATATTATTTGTAAAGCTTCTCGCGTATTCTTACGTAAAACTATAAAATACTAACAAAATATCAATAATTCTAGAAAAAATTGATTTTTTTCTGTACGTAATTTTTTAGCAATGTCGGAATTTTACTTCACCTGAGTAAAGACTTAAAAAATTAATAGTTTCTAGTCAAAATAATAGATGCCCTGTTTACAATTGACTATTAGGTAATTCAAAATAATAAACGCAGTATTTCAATAATTTTCCGATCGGGAAATCATAATACAGACTAATTATAATTAGTGAAAAAAGTACAAAATATACAATAAAAAATATTATTCCGATCGGAAAATTATTGAAATACTGCTTGTATTATTTTGAATTACCTAATACTTAATTGTAAACAGGGCATTTATTATTTTGACTGGGAATGATTAATTTTTTTAAGTCTTTACTCAGGTGAAGTAAAATTCCGACATTTAAAAAAAATTACGTACAGAAAAAGATCGATTTTTTCTAGAATTATCGATATTTTTGTGAGTATTTTATAGTTTCACGTAAGAATACGCGAGAAGCTTTACAAATAATATAATATTTTATGTTTTTGAGCCATCAGTTCGTGATAGAATATGAAAGTTTGAAAAATAAATCATTTATAATTTGAGGTTGAACTTTAACCTTAAATAACTTTTAAAGGAGTCGACTTAGCAAAAAATTATATCAGACCTTTTTTTAAGATCGTTAAATTTCCTGCAAGAATATGCTTTGATCTTTACTGAAAAAAAATTCGTTCGAGTGCAGTAAAATTCCAAATAAAAAAAAAAAATTTCCTGTGTTATTTAAATGGGAAATCGAAAATCACAATGCGCCACCTCTTAATATTAATATTAAGGGATCAAACTTTTTGAGAATTTTTTTTCCGTCATCTCGGACCATATTTTCACGGTAGCTAAAAAAAAAAAAATTAAAAGTTTTTTTTGGCCCAGTCTATTGGATATACACTTCCGGCCAAAAGTTTGGGTACACCTCACGGAATTCCGAGCCGCCCTAAAAGTTCGGTAAGTTACTTGAAAATGAAGATAATCGAATTTCGAAAGCGGCATTTTAAAAAGGATATATGAGGCTTCATCTTGCTTTCTTAGAAAAATTTTTGCGATTTTTTTTTAGCTCGGTACACCCGTTAAAAATGGCCACTTTTCGACTTTTTTTGCGGCTTTCAATTGGTTGCGAAACTTCCAGGAATTTTTTTCGTCAATTTCTCATGGAATATCCTTGTAGCGGTAACGAATAGCTTCAATCCCATTTCTTAAAAAATTTCGTGCGATTTTTTTTCAGGGAGTTATGATTGTTTTTACCTAAAAACGACCATTTTCAAAAAAAGCAGCGTGACTCAAAACTTCGAGGTTTAAATATAATTGTCAAGCGGGAAAAAAGTTGAGTACAAGCATTCTGAATCGACTAGAATTTTTTCAAAATTTTCCTTCGAAATTTTCTCGTTCACTATTTTGGGTCGAGTCTCTAATAATTGGAGTAGCTCAAACGCGTAGATTATTGAGTTTGGGCTCGATTATCGAGGGAGAAAATCTATACATTTACACATTTTGAGCCTTTTATAATGTTTTCGAAATTTTTTTCCCACATTTTTTTGGTCGAAATTTGAAAAATTGTAAAAAAAACCGAGAAAGAAAAACAAATTTATATAATAGATAATAAAAATTTTGAAAACATTATAAAAGGCTCAAAATGTGTAAATGTATAGATTTTCTCCCGCGATAATCGAGCCCAAACTCAATAATCTACGAGTTTGATCTACTCTAATTATTAGAGACTCGACCCAAAATAGTGAACGAGAAAATTTCGAAGGAAAATTTTGAAAAAATTCTAGTCGATTCAGAATGCTTGTACGCAACTTCTTTCTCTCTTGACAATTATATTTAAACCTCGAAGTTTTGAGTCGCGCTGCCTTTTTTGAAGATGGTCGTTTTGAGGTAAAAACAATCATAACTCCTTCAAAAAAAATCGCACAAAATTTTTTAAAAAATGAAATTGAAGCTATTGGTTACCGCTACAAGGATATTCCATGAGAAATTGACGAAAAAAATTCCTGGAAGTTTCGCAACCAATTGAAAGCCGCAAAAAAAAGTCGAAAAACGGCCATTTTTTAACGGGTGTACCGAGCTAAAAAAAAATCGCAAAAATTTTTCTAAGAAAGCAAGATGAAGCCTCATATATCCTTTTTAAAATGCCGCTTTCGAAATTCGATTATCTTTATTTTTAAGTAACTTACCGAACTTTTAGGGCGGCTCGGAATTCCGTGAGGTGTACCCAAACTTTTGGCCTGGAGTGTGACTATTTATTTATAAGATCTAGAGTACATACATTCATTAATCGTATTTTTTCAGGGACAAAAAGGCTTCAGAAGAAGCGGCGCCGGCGAAAAAACAGGCGTCTCAAGTGAACGAGGTGCTGGCGGGATTGGGCATTGGAGCTGGGAACAAAAACATAACGATTTATGGGCTGCACCTTTCGCTTAATAAATGATTTATAAAGAAATTGATTGATGTTTAATTCTATTTTGATTTTATTTCATTCGCATGAAATGCCTATATATATAAAAAAAATTATGTTCCATGAAATTAAGACGCTGAAGGAAATTACTTCACCATCTAAAATCGATTTTAATAATAAGTATAATATTTTGGAGATTGAACGTTAGTGGCATAACGTGATAACTCATTCGTTTTGAAAATCTTTCTATAATTTTGTAATAATAGTCCTTCATAAAAAAATCTTACTCTGAAATCTATGGCTCCAAATTTCAAGTGAGCGTGATGCAATGTATTGCATTTGCGCTCAATCCTCGAAATATTATATTTACCGGTAATATAGATTTCAGCTGGTGGACCAATTTTCTTGAGCGTCTCAATTTCATGGAACATAAATGTAATGACTGAGAAAACCTCACAGAAAAGTTCGATTGGCCTCAGATTTAGCCAGAAACATTTCGATACGCAATCGAAATTGAAAAGCTATTGAAATGCTAGAACTTTGAACTATTAAAATGGAAGATTTTGATCACGAAATAATATACACGCATCAAAACAATTAAAGGAACAGTAATTTTTTCTACTTTTTTATGTGGTTTTTGCGTGACTGTAACTTGGAGGAAAATTGGCGTATTGAGATGAATAAAAAAGCATTTTGAAGCTTGACATGTCTAGTTTCAAAATCTTATGATGACACTTTTTTTGTTCGTTGGTCATGGCACCATCGAGAGAAATGTCGTAAAGAAATTTAAAAAAAAATTTCCGTTTTTGAAGCTCATACGCAATTCATTAGAGTTTTCAAGAGTGCCGGTCAATTTTTTATGGGTTTCTCCGGATATCATTGTCGTACAGAAAAAAAAATCAAATCAAAGGTTAAGAATTAGGCTAAATGGATGTGTTATTGGTTTAGTCCACAAACATTTTTTCGAGCCTAGGGACAAATTTGATAAAAGAAAATATTTTCACAAAAATCTCTTTTGCGATATTTCTATTGATTGTGCCATGACCAATGGCCAAAAGAATATTCATTACAAGATTTTGAAACTCGACATGTAAAGCTGTAAAAAAAATTTTTATTCATCTCAATACGACAATTTCTCGCAACGTTACAGCCACGCAAAAATCACGTCGAAAAATGGAAAAATGTTCTGTTCTGTCAATTGTTTGATGAATTCATTTGTGCCAAAGCGCTAATTATTGGACGACTTTGAGCTTCTCTGTTTTGGTTCTTCATGAAATTTACATAGCCTGAAGTACACTTTGAAAAACGAATTCTCATATTGGTTCGGATTTTTTTGCCGTTTATCCAACTGGCAGCTGTCAATTATGGAGTTTTTGTATTACTATCGTTATCTATTTTTTCACATACCTGGTGAAAGAAGAAAAATTAAAGAAGCTGTTTCCGACGTAAAATCTATCCCAATCGAATGTAAAACTCAAAAACCTGATTTTCGGTCGTGGCCAACATTTTAGGAATTTCCCACTTTTTTTCGGAAACCTTGAAAAGTGTATATAGAATCTACGTATTTTCTTTGAATTAAAAAAAAAGCAAGAATGACAAATAATTGAATATTTTTGCATTTTTGTATTGAATTTTTGTTTCATCATTATTTCAAAAAAAAAAAAATTACCGATATCTGAACCCGAAAAATGTAAACCGCTGTAAAATTTTCTCAGGTTTCCGAAAAAAATATCGAATAAATTTCCAAAAACAGCTTTTCGAGTTCCAAATGAGATATTGATGAATTGTAGAGGTTTGGAATGAAAAACTGATATTGTTTTGAAAAAGATGAGACCATTTCACGTCAAAAATAGATTTTTGTTTTTCTTTCACCAGGGTAGGTATGTGAAATAAAAAGGAACGATATGAATAAAAAATACCTTAATTGGCAGCTGTTGAAATAATAGACCAAAAAATCTTGAAAAGTTCAGCAGTTTGTTCGGCGAAACGCATTTTAAGCTGCGTAAATTCTATAACGATCCCACATATTTGAAGATCATTGCCGTTTCGGCTCATTTATATATGATTCGACTGCATGATTTATATGAATAAGTATACCTGTAACAAAAGAATGTTGAGATCCATGTAGAAAGTTGGGTGCTGATTAAACCACTGTTATTGCGATTTCCTGGGCTGCACATTTTTCTTTATGATCCTGGAGTCGTATTTCTTCTTATCAGTTGGATCTTCATATCTTCATTTTTCGGGATTGATAATTATTTGACGCGTTGCCAATCTGGGAACAGGAAAAATTATCAGGCATAGCAAGGTAAAACATTAAAAACAATCATGATGTCAATTGTTAGCTGCCAGAAGCATTACCGGGAGATGCCACGAGGAGGCCAATTGACTAATACTGAGGAATTCGTCAAACCAAAAGGCCATTGCAAGCGAAATCAATATTTAGATGTTGCATGCTAGAAATAAGTGAACGCTCACGCTAATGTTAAGAATTATCAATAATTGTTCTTTAACGAATTCCTCCGTGATAATCTCCCATATCCGCCAACCACCAGAGTAACTCATCTTTCTTGGAAAAACTTTGAGCACAGTGCTTATCCATGCAAACGGTATTAAACCAGAAGAGGCCAGCGCATTTAGATATACGTGACACTCGACTGGCTGATATGGTTGGCTGAATATACACTACCGGCACAAATGATTAGGACACTAGGGAGGCACGCTTGCAAACATAACTTCTGTTTTCGAACGTCGACAATTTTGCGACAAAGAGAGCAAAGTTGTCGACGTTCAAAGGTGTATCTCATGTTTGCGAGCGCGCCCTGCTAGTGGCCTGATAATTTGTGCCGATAGTGTCGGCATCGTATACGCTACCAGTCGAGGCCAGTACGCGAGGGGTATGGCAGGCTCGACTGGCTGCTGAACGAAGACCGGGTTCACGCTACCAGTCAAAGCTAGCGCATTCGCTGCGAGACGAGCTTGACTGGCCGCTGAACGTAGAACCCTGTAATTACAGTTTCGCAGTTTTCCGTAGGCGCTTCGTTTTCTTCCTTCTGTCGCTATGGTCCCTGTTGAAAATGTTTGATACGAAGTGACCCATGGTCATGACGCACAAGTTAACCGTTTGCTTGGTGACGCTTTCGGTGTGCGCGGGACAACCCAGGACAGGCATCTCGGTGCTTTCCGTGAGTTTCTGAAGGACGTCGAACAGACTGTCACTCCGAATACTCAAATTAGGTCCGAGTACATCCAGAAACGTGACTTCAACGAGATTGAAGAGCTCATATAGACCGTCGCTCGGAAACGTGAGACCTCCTTTGGTCATGAGTGAGATCAGCTTATTTCTCTCTCGTGGCGTCGCGCTGCACAAAGTCTCGAGACATTCAAGGCAGCGGATCGAAGTACGCATTCTGCGGGCAATGAAGCCGGCCACGTACGCTCTACCATAGGTAGAAAAGTCTTCGCAGCTCGAGTAATCGTCGGATGTGCTGCCACTGCTTACGAAGTCCGCTGTACTTGAGTCTATCGAGCATGCGTTTTCGACAACCTTGTCTAGAAGGTCGAGCCATCTTGCTTTGCCGTCATCGTCGATCGTTGCATCTTTCAAACCAACCAGAGTCGACAATACGTGAGATCCCGTCACGTTGCTTCCTCGTGGTGGTTTGATGAGTGAATACATACTCAAAAGACGGAAAACTCGAGCACACATCGTTGCATCAGGGTGATCGTTGCTGCCGCAAGCACTTCGCATCATTCCGTTAAATCTCTGTAGGCCACAATATGAAGAGTTAAGTCGCATGATCGAAAATAATAACAGGCAACAAGCAGATACCATCACACTGGTTCAGGAGGGCAAAGGTTGCAAGGGTTCATAAGGTTGAAATAATAAGGTTGCATAACTCATATCGATATTCTTTTAACGAAACGGGCCACCGCATAGCATCAACAAGAAGGCAGGCTCTGATTGAACTTCGAGAACAATGTAAGTAATTGCGTTGCTGTTAAATAACATGCTTTCGTGAAGTTCAGTCTACATGATGGATTAAAATCGGAAACGTATGCATGAAATATGTATGAATATGAAATATTTTTATTGGGAATCCGGGCTGCACTCCAATTACACGATTTCCCCGTAATATCCAAGCCCAAGCATTGGCGCTCCATTGTTTCTGTAGAGATATAATTACAGATTATAATAAAAACGAGAATTCAAAGAATTTCGACGACCTCTTGTTGAGAACTTAAAAACGTCATTTCAGTCGAAACCGTTGGAGTCGCATATCGGCAGTGGAATCAATTCGCCGACCATTCATGAATGCAATAAAAATGCAACCTCCGACACAAGCGAAAAAAATCTCGACAAATCGAAAAACCAAATGTTAAAATCATGCAGTGCAAGAAAGCTGAGCGGTGATCGTCGAGTGCATCAGTCAAGGCCAAACCAAAAAAGAAAACAAACAAAGCCCAGAAAGAAATGGAACCTTCCTGCGTTACATACGCTTCAAGCGTTTTTGCCGTCGTAATATGACAGCGTCTCGGCATGAGCTATCAAAGCTCCAGCGTGGCAACCATTTCAAGATTGCAATTTATCGAACGGTGGCGATGTATGTATGGCAACGGTTGAGGTCTAGCCATTCATCTTCACGCCATTAGTCTGCTAAAATTGCTGAAAAAAATGTATTGTTTAGTGACAACCGTTAAATAAGGTACAATTCGCAACGTATTATCGGTGCAAACTGTATTTATAAAGGAGCAAATGCAGCGAAGTATTTAACCGTATCTTGGTTCACGTTGCTCCGGGTTCACGTACATTCTTCTTGATGGAAATTTATCTTCGTACATTTCGCCATAAAAAAAATTATGTTTAACTTACCTCTAATGCGTCCTGGTTAAGGCGAGCGGTCATGAGGTATTCGAATCCATGTTTTTTTTCCAAAAAATCGAAGATTTCCACAACCGCTTGGAGAGAAACTTTGAGGCCCGTCAAGGTTTCCTTCGTGATACACGGTTCCCATCGTTCGTTCGCCTCTCGTTCCCACTCCTCGAGATACTCTTGAAAGTCCAAGATTGCCTACATAAAGAATATTTTTGTATTCCTAATTCCTGAACATTCTTCACAATTAAAAAAAAATATAGTAAGACATCTGCATATTACCCGCATCGCGTCGTTATCCCGTCGGAGTGCGGTCGCCGGAAAGCGAGACATCATGCTCTGAATAAGGTTGTTGACCCTTTTCATGAAGCTCAATGTTCCTTCGCAGTCGTATACCATAGGGTCCTTACTGTCGAACAACGCCTTCATCGCACCCTGGGTCCGTTCGGAAAAAAGCTGTAAATAAATGACATCAATGTAATCATTACTATGTCAATGTAGTAATAACATCGCAATATATCTTATTCCGATTCGATACCTCGAAGGCGAGAGGCACACTCATTTTTGCGTAATACATTGGGTTTATGTGCTCGTCCCGCAGGAACGACGTTTTCGTTATAGCCCCCGATGCCGCATCAGCCTTCACTATCGCCTCCCAATGACTTTTCTTGATCGTACCATCGGGAGTCTAGAAAATGTTCGTTCATGACCGATCGGGTAAAGTTTTTAGACGTCATAACAAAAGTACGATAAATTGCAGACGTAATTATGATACTAACGAAAGTTTCGTCTCGCGACATCAAAGCGTTCCTCATTGTTTTTATGAGATGTGGAGCGTCGGAAACGAACCAAAGTCGTCGGCCACCTTCGTTCTCATCTTCGGAATCGACGTCTTCCAGAATGGCACAAGGATGCTCGCAGCTCACGTTGCCTTCGTTGACGCCAAGTATCGTCCACACGCCACGGTTCCACGACGCGCCGTCCGTCACAATCGCATCAACGAAGAAGTTCGCGTTCTCGATGAGTATCACGCACTCAAGCATCAGTTTCTTGAGAACGCTGCTCTTCGCGCAGCCTTTGCTGAGGAAGCAGGCTAGCGCTTGGACCCACGTACCTCGGAATGGTTGGAACATGAAGATGAGTGCGTGATCACCCATTTGCTCCTGCTGATTTTACTGGCGTGTGGTCGCCGAGCGATGTGAATCCGGTATACTTCAGCGTACTCCGGTCCAATGAGATCGCTTCACTGAGTTTCATCTCGTCCACGAGTAGCGTTCCTGAATAAGCACCAGTAAGCACTATCGACTCGTGAACGGATGTTACCAAACTCACCTCTACGATCAGCTGGTTCCATTTCTGCGGCTTTGGTTTTCATGCAGGCAAAGATCGCGTCCTGGAAACCGTAGCTGCCGCCGATCCGCCTAATGTATGATCCGAGCGTGTCTGGATGTGGCAGAGGAAGTATGTCCCGATCTCGCAGATGAACGTACGCCCTCTTACTCTTGATTCGTAGCAAGAGACAATTGTAGACCCATTCCCGAGTGTACCGCTTGCCGTTTGGACCTTTTACCTTTGATGTAGCCAAACACGTTCGGATCGCTTCTTGTTGGCCGAAAGGTAGATCATCGATCGCCTGTTTGACCACTTCTTCCTTCCGAGCGCTGCAGTTTCTTTTTATTTGCGCAACCTCAGCTTTTAACCTCTTTGTCTAAGACACAAATTTTGTCGTGTGCCGTCAAGATTGGAGGTAGACGTCAATAATAAATTAAGTATAAGGAATGAACTAAATATTATTGTGAATCGATCTACTCTCAACACAAAATGTAAGGAACGATAAATTTTGCCATTTTTGCTTCCTCATAGAGGAAGGTTTGTTTTGGGGGCCTTTTTTCGAGATGTTTATAAAAATGTGCCCAGAATGTCCCAAAACATCTAAAAATCACACTCAGAAAAAATGTCTGGATGTGCGTGCGTGCGTGCGTGCGTGCGTGCGTGTGTGTGTGTGTGTGTGTGTGTGTGTGTGTGTGTGTGTGTGTGTGTGTGTGTGCGTGCGTGCGTGCGTGCGTGCGTGCGTGCGTGCGTGCGTGCGTGCGTGCGTGCGTGCGTGCCCGCGTGCGTGCGTGCCCGCGTGCGTGCGTGCGTGCGTGCGTGCGTGCGTGCGTGCCCGCGTGCGTGCGTGCCCGCGTGCGTGCGTGCGTGCGTGCGTGCGTGCGTGCGTGCGTGCGTGCGTGCGTGCGTGCGTGCGTGCGTGCGTGCGTGCGTGCGTGCGTGCGTGCGTGCGTGCGTGCGTGCGTGCGTGCGTGCGTGCGTGCGTGCGCCGTCCGGAGCGCATGGCTCCTGAAATATATCTTGGTGTGGTTTCAACCCAAATCGGTTGAAACCATAATATCGTTTATTTATCTGATCTCTGTAATATTCCATATGTCTGTGTTAATTTAAAACTGTACGTGTATTTATTGACTGGATTGATTCGTGGTACCGACTTTGGCATTACCGGTGGACAAAGATTTATGGACAGAATGGGAAAAATAAGAGACTGTGAAGCGTGATATGGAATTCTATGTGGCTCTAAATAAATGGATAAAACGATGATGAAATAAAAATGTGATAAACTAAACAACGATATAAAATGAAACGGCATCGGACTGACTCGATAAATAATAAATAAAAGAATACCGAAAAAGTTAAATGAATATGATTCTCGATAAATGTAACGGCAAATTATAACAATGGATTTGTGATACAACGACCGGGAATGTGAATACGGACGATGAATAAGGACGATAATGGAACGGAATACTGATAGATAAAACAAAATGTAAATACGAGATTAGGATTGTTTGTGAAGGATGGAATGCGTGTGCGAATGCTAGAGAATTGGATGTACAAATATTACTGAGCGTCTGGATTCTCGAATGGTGTGAAAATAAAATAGGAACAAATGTGATGAATGTGAATAAATGATTTGTAATGATAATAACACGTCGTTCAAGCCGAAATTAAGAATAACGTCGAAGTTAAACACAATTCCAAGTGAAATTAAAATTATGTAACCCACGTATCGACCCCGCTCCGGTCTGAACCTAATTAAATTCAATAAAGTAAAATAAAACCTAAGACCTAACAACGGTTTTATTACAAACGGCGCCCGAACAAGGACTATGAATAGGAACGATGATAACCGATAGAACGAAATGTATGCAAGGGATTATGACTGCTTTTGTGTGATGAATGCCTGTGTATGATGGAATGCGAGTGCGAACATTATCGAGTGATAAAATTAATATTAAATGAAATGTAGTGGTTGGAATGGGAGTAATTTGTATGAATGATCAATTAATGTAAAGTGGAAAATAAAAACGAACGAGAATAATGTGAAGTAATGCGTGAAATAAAAATAAAAGCAATTAACGTGAATAAATAATAAAAATAATTCGTCGTCCAACTTTAGAAAATCAAACTGATCTGCAATATGAAAGTTAAAACCACCTCACCGACCCCACTCCGGTCCGAACTAAAGAAAATAAAAATAAAATAAAATAAAACCAAATAAATAGAGAAAAAGTTTTATTACAGGGTCAACAACCTTATTGAACAACACAGTCATTTAGCTTGATTCGTCGCCTTCGATATGATTTTTATTTTTTCCTGTCTGACAATTTGTCGCTGATACATCGGCCGGTGAATAAGAAAAACACCTTTTTCCGTTTGACCATCGGTATCGCATGAAACGGTAATCCTATAACAAATCGACCGGCTGTTTAGGAAATTCATAAATCGCATATGAGTTCCAATTATTGGTTTGGGGAAATTTATTTGACCCTTTGCATTCACTAGAAGAAGTGGCAAAAAATCATTGAGATGAAAAACAATTGCTCTATATTTCTCACGATCTAGCATTGAATAGTGAAGACTTTTTTTGAAATTAAAAAAAAAATTAATATCTTTTCTGATTGAAGTTTTTCAGAAAATTCGATGGAATGAGTATTCGATGATCAAACGAGAAAGTGGTTTTTTTTTTAATTCACCGGCCGATATGTCAGCGATAAATTGTCGTACAGGAACAAATAAATAACCAAATCGAAGGTAAAGAATGAGGATAAATGACTGTTTCATTGATTGAGTGGAAAAAAATTCTTTGAGCCCAGGGCCAACAAAAAAGAAGAAAAAATTCCTCAATGTGCAAAAGCGTGTCCAAAGAATTTTTTTTATCATATGGTCAAAAAAATGGATATTTCAAAAGCTTGAAAAGGCTTATTTTCAACTCAGTTCCGAAAATCACCGAAAAAAAAAGTTTTTCTGCTCCTTCCATTTTTTGGTTGAGTGTGTTTCCGGAACAAAACATTGAAATTCAATTGCGAGCAGGTAAATTTTTCTTTCACGTTGTCATTATTAAAATGGATGGATATTTGTATTACCTTTTCACGCAACGTCGTGTGGCTCCTCTTCAGGACACGCATCTTCTTCATCGACCGTAACTTCGTCACCGTTCGCAATTCCTTGTCCTTTTTGGCATTAACTTGTTTTCTCCTGAACTTCCGTCGCACAGCTCTGCATGAGCGACACCGCTCGATTCCGACTCTTTTCTTATACATTTCATCCTGGTTCAGAAATCCTGGGCAATCTTCTGCTCGGCTGTAACAGAAAAAATATAATAAAGTGCGAGTCAGTACGGAATGCATGCAATCATGGATGCCAAGGTAACTTACGTTTCCGTTCGGAGTCCAGTACCGACACACACGTTCGATTCCATTATTGTGTCAAGCTGAGCCATCATTTCGGCGAACGATGTTATTGCGCCGCGATTTCGTGCAGCGGTCTTGTCCCCAGCGGTTATCTGTAATAGTCAAATTATGAGATTATTTATAAAGTTCTAAAGGCTATAACGGCCGCGAACCCCTACTGACTCGCGTGGTCTGCGCCAACATACAAGAAATCGATCACTTTTTTTGGAAGGCCATTAAAAGAAGCACATTTTCGTTTTTTACAAATGCAAATCCTGTTAAATCCTGCTAAAGATACAGCCGTTTTAATGGAAAAATGTCAAAAAATGGAATTCAACGAGGAAACGTCAGAGATTTATTAAAACATTTCGACACGGTGAATATTTTTGGTAAATTTGCAGAATCACAGCTCCACCGCACGGACGCCGTGCGCGACAACGCGGCGAAGCCGCGGTGGAGCCGTGATTCTGCAATTTTACCATATTTTTCAATAAAGTTACGTGATTTTTTAAAATTATTACCAGAATTTTTTTTTTACTTGCTGAAATGAACATGGATCGCCCCATACATTTCTATATCGTATTAAACTTTGTAACAAACATTTAAAAGGACGGATTTGCGGTACCGACGTGCAAGATGAAGGTTTATGAATAACGGTCATGATTGGCTAAACGAAAGGGAAGTGGCAAGAAATATAAAGATGATGTTACTGAATATGATAATTGAACGTGAAATAAAACATACAATATAACGAAAGTGAATTGAATAACATAAAACGAAGTGTAACGTGAAATAAAATGAAATATAAAAATGAAATGAACTGATGATTCATGGTGAAATATAAATGTGGCCTGTACATTTCGAAGGACGATTCGTGGTAACGACTGGCAATGAATAAAGGCAATGGATAATGGAACGATGATAGAGTGGACAGTGAATAATGAAAATATTTGGATGGTTATGCAATATGACGACTGACAACGATTGAGGCCAATGATAAGGATACAGTAGTAGAATCAAAAGAACTGGATGAGAGTGATTGAGATAAGAGCCAAGAAATATTGTGGAGCGGATGATATATAAGTTAGTATGAATGATAACTTAAAATAAAATAGAAAATAGGAATGGGTGTGATTAGTGCGCGTGAATAGTAAGAATAAAATGAACGGTGACGAATATGTGCAGAAATAAATTTAAATACACAATATCAAAATTACCTACAAGTGTCTCTACGAATACTTAATTATTTACACCCCATCATCGACCCCACTCCGGCCTAACCTCATACAAATATAAAATAGTGAAAAGTATCAACCAGTCAGAAGGTGGTTCGTCACGAGCTATTTAGACGTATTACAAGGCATAGACAGTTTTGAATTATTCTCACCGTCAGTTCCATGTTTGCGCTGATCGAGCAATGAATCCGTGGTTCCGACGTCACTGTATCGTATTGAATGAGTTCGATCGATGCAGGAATGACTTTGCGGAACCAGATCCAGCCCTCCTTCCAGCTCGCTTGTCTTAGGTCTTCGGCCAGACTTTCAACCGAGTATCTGACTGTTGCTTCGTTTGCCTCGACAATCCCTAAGACTGTTTCCTCAGTGCCTTCCATTGCCTCATCGGTCGGTTCGGTTGATTCCAAAGTTGCTTCCCTTGGCATGTCAGTGACTTTGGTTTCCTCGTTGGCTGCGCTAGATGTA
This sequence comes from Sussaba pulchella, assembly GCA_963971145.1. Taxonomy (NCBI): domain Eukaryota; kingdom Metazoa; phylum Arthropoda; class Insecta; order Hymenoptera; family Ichneumonidae; genus Sussaba; species Sussaba pulchella. The sequence goes on from OZ020172.1 coordinate 4,875,173, forward strand.
CCTGTAAAAGACTGAAACTACAACTATATTTTGAGCCAGGTAATAAAGTGGTAACCATAACCAATATCATCTTTCATTCGTATTTCAAATCGATTTACAATCCCTCTCGAGTATTAATTAAGCTTAAACTCGCAATACACTCTCGCACTTTATTCTGTGATGCAAGTGATTGCTCGATCTGGCTCTTTTCTTTATACTGCTTTCCGAATGTTACTTTCCGGTGGAGCCTCCAGCCTTTTTGCCTATTTCCTGTATTTATTTCATTTTCAGAATTCATCGGACCCAGTCTCAATTCCACGTTCCACGCTTGTGATGATTTTTTTTCTCGCTGTATGATTTTCAGAATTCCTCTGCATTCTGTTCGCTGTGCTTATTTTCGGAATTCATTGCACCCGGTTTTAATTTGATTCTATCAACTGTTCGTTGAAAATATCGGCCCTCATATACTTGTAGGAAATTGACCGTTCTACAAAAAAGGTCTCCTAGAATTTTTTCGTAAACCTCACTGTTTGAAAGATATTAAAGGTGAAGTTTGATCATTTTTAGACAAATTTCTGTTTTGCTTATGAATTTTATAACTCGTTAACGAAAAATCATTATGAAAGGCTCAACGCTTAGATTTGTAGGAAATTAACTGCTCTGCAAAAATGGTTTCCTATGATTATTCGATTGAATTAAGCGTTCAAAAGATATTCATCGTGGAACTTCAATGCACGCCAATTTTAACAGTTTTTGATTAATAATTCGGAAAATTTTTATGTAGTTTATGAGTTTCAGGGAAATTTATACAAATTGAAGTTTCTATGAACAGAGAAATGTTTGAAACTATTTTTCTAGTTTTCTTTTCAGTCGTAAGCATGTTTGGTTACATCGAAAAAAAAATTAGTGCATTATTTCTGACTTAGAGTCAATGATTTATTGAATCTCGAAAAAATAACGTTTTTGTTAGAAATTCATTATGAAAAGTATTAATCTTAAAGAAAAAAAATGTTCAATTTGTTATAAAAAAGTTTTGTCATTGAATTATCATCGATTCTAGCAGTTTTACAGAGATCCCAACGTGAATTTGACGTATGATATGTGAAATTTTTTCAGCTTTCTGAAAAAAATATTGAAAAAAAAATTCAGAAATGCGCAATGGCCGAAAAATAGCTTTTCATTGTTAAAGCTCGATTTTAAGAGCTTTGTGTTAGTCCAAACTTTGAATAAATGTTTTTTTCAGAAAGTTGAGAAAATTTCATATAGAAATGCATTCGAACCGTAATTTTAATTTTGCGATACAATACTATGAAATAGAATTGAAAAAAAAAAAAAAACGGAAATGTCACGAAATGCCCTCAATTACTACAGCCGAAATAATGAAGGAAAAAATCTGAAAAAGTTAAGACACATACAGGTCATCAAGGACTACATCCCAAAAAAATTTAAAAAGAATCTGAGGGGGCGAGACCCCGACCGATGCCTATAGTTTATGGATCTCTTCATATATTTGTTTTAATAAATTTTTAAGTTTCGAAATATACAGATGAAAACTGTTGAATTAGAATAATACTATTCCTACCAAGACCCCGTCAAAATTCGTTAAATTTTTTCACACCGTAAGGATTATTTCTTCCCATCTATCAATTCGCGAATGGTAAGGCCTGCAACAAAATTGGGCACGGCTGCGGGCTACATATGATTGACCTTATGCAAATAATCTCTAAAAAATGTGAAATTAAAAAAATTTTTAATTTACAAAAACTCCCAACTGCTTAAGTTGTCTTGCATAATAAATGAGCTTATATAGAAATTTGAAAATGATCAAATAATTCTCGACATAATGCTAGTTCATTAATAATATAAATTGTGACCGTTAATGTTTATATATTCTTTATGACTCTTATAAAGCCTTCAATTCCGTCGGGAGACGTAAATAATTGAACAGTGTTTTTCGAGACGGTAGAAGTCGTCTCACGACCGAACTTAAGGCTTAATAAGAGTCATGAAGAATGTATAAACAAGAACAGTCACAGCTCAAATTATTGATGAACTAAGATGATGTCGGGAATTATTTTATCCTTTTTGAATTGCTATATAAGCTCATTTATTATGCGAGAAAACTTCAGCAGTACGAAGTTTTTTCAAATTTACCAATTTGTTTAATGTATCTTATACATGCTAAGTAATCGTTGTAAAGAATATTTACCTCTGCCTCTGTTGTCGAAGTGAATGGTACAGCACCATTGTTCAATCGGCTGCAGACTCGTTCCAGAGTATGTATAGTTCCATCGCTGATAACCGTGACATGAGTGGTGTCAACGTCCTTCGTATGGAAGTGCAGCTGGCACACAAAGTCAGCGGTCGAAAGTTTCCTTGTATTGCCACGAAGAGCATTGTTCCATTGCTCTAGCTGATTGGGATCCTGCGAGACATTAAATGATTGATATTTATGTCCAAGCAACAGCGATCAAAATAGAAATGTTTTGACAACCAGAAAAGCAAAATTCAGAGAAAAGGAAGGTTTGCCCCGTGTGAATGACACAGCACATTTGAAAAATAAAATTTCACTCACCTTGGGCGTCGAAAATACAGAAATTTGCTTCCCACCATCAGATTTAATTCGCTTACGCTCTGAGCGCAGCCCAGTCCGACATCCATCAACGGCACACCGCTTCGGCATTGTTCTTCCTGTTTGATTGATTCTAGAGAATAAAAAAAAATATAACCTGAGGCATAAAAGAATATATTATCCAAAATGTTCACTCTTCATATGTATTTGATCTCAAAAAAGAATTAATTTCTTTATTCACTTCTCTATTATACATATAAAGATAATAAAAATTATAATCAATTTTAACGAAATTTGAATTAATCGCAGAGCTATAGTTTAGGGTTCATACAGTTTAATATCTAAAACTATTTATCCACATAGTACTTTCTGATTTTCGTGGTAATCGAAATAGAGGTAACGTCCCGCCTGTCACTTTATTCAAAACGGGTCTGATCAGCTGTATTTACGACGGGGGGTACCCTCCACCGCTATACCGCGTGCTCTCCCCACTCTAGGCATAGCGAGGACCTCCGAGGCCCTCGCTCGGATACTTGCGCTTGCTTTGGCCACTCTCGGAACTAACATTGAGGCTTAGGATTCGTCACATATCCCGTAACCATAGTTCGGTCTCCTGTCCTCTAGTCTCCTTTCTTCACATGTCGAGTTTAAAAATCTTAGAATGAACATTTTTTTGGCCATTGGTCATGGCACAATCAATAGAAACGTCGCATAAGAGATTTTTGTAAAAATATTTCTCTTAAATGTTTGTTCTCAGACTTAAAAAAGGCTCAAAAAAATGCTTGCTGACTAATCAATAGCTCATTCATTTAGCCTGATTCTTAACCTTCGATTTGATTTTTTTTCTGTACGAAAAAGATATCCGGGGACACCCATAACAAATCGACCGGCACTTTTGAAAACTCAAATGAATTGCGTATGAGCCTTAATCATCGTTTGGGAGAAAACAAATTTTGTTCACCCTTTCATTACATCAAACGAAGAAAAATGTTCTTTTATTCACCAGCCGATATCTCAGCGATGAATTGTCGGGCAAAAAAAAAATCAAATCGGCGGTTAAGAATCAGGCTAAATGTGTTAATAGAATGTAGTTGAGTCAGAAAAAATGGTTTTGAGCTGGGGATAACTTAAAAAACGGATATTTGAAAAAAAATTAATTTGCGACATTTCTCTCGATTTTGCCATGGCCAGCGAAAAAAAAAGTGTCATCATAAGATTTTAAAACTAGACATGTCAAGCTTCAAAATGCTCCTTTATTCATGTCAATACGCCAATTTCCCGCCAAGTTACAGTGTTTCAGCAAATCGTCGATAGCTCGGCGTTTCGGGAATATTTTAAAACTAACCGTTCAACGGGAATTGCGAAACTCATATTTACATCGGCGAGCAAAAGGACACACACAAACTGTATTCACACACGCTCACACGGTCACGCGGTCACACGGTCACACGGTCACACGGTCACACGCTCACACACACGCCCACACGCACACAACTGCTCTACAATCGTAGCTTCTTTGCTCGTCGCCGAATCAACGATAATCTTCAGTTATAATTCTTGTTTCGAATCGATAAGGTGTTTGAAGAAAATAAATCTCGTTATTCTCAACCGACGGTCTGTCTCGAAAAAGTCTTTTTCTACTGATTCCTATTGTTTTACGATAATTCATCCCTCTCTCGCGGAATTCTCTGATATCTCTCAACATTTACTGGTCTTTCGAGCCGGATTCCGCGCGATTTGTGGTGTACTTTCGTGAAACAAATCAGTTTTCATCGGAAAGTGTTACGTGTGAACGATCGGTGTCTGGATACGTGTCGCGAGCAAAGTCAAACGCTGGCTCTCTCTCTCCCTCTCTTGCTCACTCTTTCGTGCTCTAGCTACAGTGCGGGCGCCGCGTTGGCTATCCTTCTCGCTCCTCGAGCCGGTTGTAGCTTCACAGCCACAAGACGGCGAGGAGAGCATGGGATAGGCAACAGTAGAAACCAGAAGGTTTAGGGTGCAACTTTTATTAGCGAACTAGCACCTCTCGGCACCAGTCGTAAAAGCGACTGAGTTGCTGGAGTAGTACCTGTTCGGCACTAGTTTCCGAAACGACTGAGGTTTGGTTTCAGTTTTCAGTTTTAAAGGTGCGTTTATTCAGAGGTTTGGTTACAAGATTATTTATCTTGAACATTTGGTTTTCTTAAAGCTTCCCCTATTCGTGACGAACTTAACTAGCGAATTTTTATGTAGTTTTTTGGTATTTTTACGTTAACAGCTGCTTCGAGCAAGGTACTTGGTTTGACATTTGGGTAAAAAATTGAAAAAAAATCCCATTTATTTGTATTTTGGTGTCCTTAATCCTAGGTGTTTCCTTAAGTCTAATAGATTCTCTTTATTTACATTTATATACAGTTATATACAGATATATACAGTTATATACAGTTATATACATTCTTTGTACTGTTTCTTACTATTACTGGATCAATGTGTGATGCGGTAGCTTATATCTTAATTTAAATGGCGCGTTTTCTTTTGTCACTGAACCAATGTTACTGAGGATTGGGAGTTTTTTCACATTTTTAGTGTAGAATTGTTTAGTGCGTTGTAGTATTTCTTCGTATATATCTTTGGTGCGTGTTTGCTCCCTTATCTCCTTGTTCGTGATAAACCATTCGGATCTCGTTAGCGCTCGAAGTATTTCGTTTTGGACGGTTTGTACCTTTTTAATATAAGTTTTACATGTATTACTCCATATGGGAGCTGCGTACAGTATTACAGGTTTTATTATTGCATTGTAAAGAAGTAGTTTATTTTTACAGCTAAGGGCACTTTTTTTGCATATAAGGTAATGCAGCATTCCTTTGACTTTTTGCGCCTTTGAGCGTACGCTGTCAACATGTGGCGTAAAGCTAAGTTTGTCGTCTAATATTACACCTAAGTACTTTGCTGCTCTTTTTGGTTGTATAGGGACATTGTTCATATGGAACTGTGGCATCGCGACTTTTTTCCTTTTTTTGCTGAAAACAACTAACTCCGTCTTGGCCTCATTTATTTTAATTTTCCATCTGTCGAAATGTTCCGATATTAGGTCCGTGTGTTTATTTACATTTAGTTGGGCAACTTGTTTGCTCCAGGAGCTTGAGAATAGTGCTGTTTCGTCGGTAAATAGAGCAATTTGGGTATTGTTTGTCGTTGGTATGTCATTTATGTAATACAAAAAGAGAACAGGGCCCAGGATTGACCCTTGTGGGACTCCTGCGGCAATATTTTGTTTTATGGATGGTTCGTCGTTGGCAAGTACTAAGAAGGTTCTATCCATTAAGTATTGCTGTATGATTTTAGTTAGGTAGAGCGGTATGTTCAGTCTGTCTAGTTTAAAAATTAGTCCTTTGTGCCAAACCGTATCGAAGGCTTTTTCTATGTCTAACAGAGCCACAGCAGTTGACTTGTTTATATTATAGTTCATGCTGATATGATTTGTTAGCCTCGCTAGTTGATGTACGGTATTGTGACCCTCGCGGAAGCCAAATTGTTGTGGTATTAATTGATTGTTCGCCTTTTCGTGTATTTTTATTGTGTTATATATGATCATTTCAAAGATTTTACTGAGCGTAAGAAGAAGACTGATCGGTCGGTAATTTTGTGGAAATAGTTTGTTTTTATTTGGTTTCTGGAAGGCCAAGACATTAGCGTGTTTCCAGCTACTTGGGAAGTGAGACAGTTTGAAACTGCAGTTAAAGATGTATGTTAGTTGGACCAGCGCTTTGCGTGGCAAGTGTTTGAGCACAACGTTTTGTATGCCGTCCGGGCCGGGGGCCTTTTTTGGCTTTGTCTTTTTAATTGCCAGTGCAATTTCTTTGGGCGTTGTATATTTTATATTGTAAATATCTATTTCTTCTTGTAATATATCTCTATATCTTAAATTTACCGTGTGTTCTAGCCTATCACAGCCTATGTTTTCCGTGAGGCGATGGACTTTCTCGAAATTGTCCGCTAGTGCGTTCGCTTTTTGCTTGTTGCTAAGAGCTAGGCCTTGTGTACTGTGGAGTGTCGGAATGTTATTTACTGATTGTTTTGTGAAGGCTTTTGCCATTTTCCATACGGAATTATCTTGGATGTGGAGGCTTTTTAGTTTTGTTTCCCATTGTTCGTTAGTATGTTGCTTAATCTGTTTTTTGATTTTGTTGGTAAGGAAGTTCCGGAAATGTCTGTATATATTGTTATGTGTAGACTGATATAGTCTGCGAGCTCTGTTTCGCGTCTTGATTAGAAGTTGTATATTACTGGGTAAAGTGAGAGCTGTGGAGTGGCATTTAGTAGTTGGAATTGCTGTTTTAATTGCTCTGTCAATCAGATCTGTGAGGTTTGTCACACAGTTGTCTATTTGATATTTGGTTTGTAAGTGTGACTCTATTTGTATGTTTGTATTCAGATAATTTGAAAATTCGTTCCCGTCGGCTTTTTTATAATTTAACATCTTTTTTTCGATTTTATCTATTGAGTTATCATTGAGAGTGAGTAAGATGGGCAGGTGGTCTGAATCGAGCTCGTTTATGGTTTCAATTTTGATATTTCTAACGTTTTTATATAGTGCAAAATCCACGACACAAGGTAGGCCTTGATTGTACGGGTAGAGAGTGTATGTGTCGGGTGCCAAAACTGATATATCCGATCTATTAGTGTATTCAAATATTCTTTTGCCGTTTTGATTGTTATTTGTACAGTGCCAATTTGTATGTTTTGCATTATAGTCTCCTATTGCTATGACAGAGTTTGCTGTGTTAAAAATTTGTTTGAGATCCTTTGTGTCTATTTTTGTTTGTGGACGTGCGTATATTGAGGCTATTACGGTGTTGTTTTTAAGTTTAATAGCGTGTGACTCGATAGTTTTTGTTTTCAGGTCTAGCTCAGAGGCAACTACGTTGTTTTTGCAAAATATAGCTATTCCACCGGCTATTGTGTTTCCTGGGCGGTCTTTTCTAAAGCTTTTGAAGCCAGGGATTTTGCATTTGGATTTTTCTATGAGTTTCGTTTCGTTGACTAGAAGAATATCTATTTTGTGTGTTTCGAGAAAGTCTGTGACCTCACGAAGGTTTCCTTTGAGCCCATTCGCGTTCGAGTGGGCAATTAGTAATTCCTTACTTGTATAGTTTGTACTATTCATACTTTGAAATTACAGTAAAGAAAGCTACGCATTTTGATTTATAGTCTTCGCAGCCCACGAGGCTAGCATTCAGTTCAATCATCATTTTCAACATTTTTTTCAAGTCAAAGTGAGATTTGAGTATATTTATTTCTTTAACTATATTACTGAAGGTATCGTAATCGTTCGTGAAGTCTAAAGTCTCTTGGGGGCTAGTGTGTTCTACGGGTCGTTTGTGTGTATTATGCGCTTTGGGTGTGTCTTGTATTGACTCACGAGTTAGATGTGCTGTGGAGGATCTCGTTCTGATGTCGGCGGGGGCCTGTTGGGATGTCTCCGTTCGCAAACGAAGTGGCGGGAAGGAGTTGATGTCGGGTGGCGCTGGCATCGGTGGTGGAGGCCGTTTCGCTGTTGTTGTAGTCGCTGCGCGTCTGCGTGTCTCTACCTTTTGCAGCTGCTGTTTGTAAACTTCGCATTCTGTGGAGTTGGCCGGATGTTGTTTTTGGCAGTTTGTGCACTGCGGTTTCTCCTCGGGTGACTTGTCACAATCCTTTGTGAGATGATGCTTGGTGCATTTGCCGCACCTCGGTTCTCGATGACAGAAATTCGTGCCATGATTAAATCCTTGGTAACGATAGCACTGCGAGATCTTCTTTGGATTTTTGTATGTTTCCCATCGGATCTTGACCGAGCAGATGAATCGTGTACGTCTTAGTTCCCTCATATTTGTCGTTGCTTCGACCGAGACGTAGTACATCGGGTAGTCCTTGTTAGCGTTGGGTCCCGGCTTCATTTGTTTGATTTTAACGGGTGCGAACCCATTTTCTGTTAAATCTTGGGTGATGTCTGTTTCTTCGAGGCGTGGAAGTCCCTTGATCACCAGCTTCTTTAGTTTTTGACTGCTTGTAGCGTATGTGTGGAAGGCTATTTTCCAGCTGGCTAGCACGTCTTGGATGGCGTTGAAATCTTCGCATTCCCTCGGGTAGATCGTCACTGCGGTGCGTGAGAAGTTGAGGTTCGTTCCCTTATGGTTTTTGATGATGTGAAGATGCAGCTTTGCTTTCGCGTCTGCATCGATGTCCCTGTTGTCGATGACTATGGGTGGGGCCTTGTCGCGTTTCTTGGAGTTTTCGATGCCTTTAGACATCATCGAGCCGGCGTCGGAGTCGTCTCTGTCCGGTAGTGCTTCATATTTGTTGACGGTAATGTCTGCTTTGTCCTTTGATCGTCTCTTCGTCTTTGTCGTCTCGTCCAGGGCGTCGGCGGGACGTTTCTTCCTGTTGTCTCGTTTCTTGTACGAGACTGCTGCGTAGCTCTGATCTTCCTCCATGGTTGCAGCATGGAATGGGTGAGTTGTTCCTGTGAGTGGTCCGGATGGATCCACTGCACTGCTATTTCCGCAATTTGTGTGAGGCACTGTTGAGATCCTTTTCTATGATACGCGTCCTTCTCCTTTGGCTGTCTGTGATGGACTCCTCGAATGCCTTCGAATCACTCTGTCTCGTATGATTATATCTCATGATCACTGAGGTTTGGTCGTCGCAGCGCCTCTACTTATACTCGCTCGTTCGCGCCTGATTGGCTGACGGTCGTCGAGGAGGGATGTCGCGGCGCGCGACGGATGGCTCCGCGGAGAGACAGGTTGATTGGTGCGCTGGTCGCGGCGGACGGGTATTGCTCAACGCGGAGCACGGCTTAACTTATTTTTATATTTTATAATAGTATTTTATATATCTTTTTTGGTGAAAGCATATAAATTTAAAAAAAAGGTGCTGCCGAGAGGAAAGACGAAATTGGCGTATAACATCTCTTACAGCGTTGTTTGCTGCTCGTCAAATTACGCAAGAGTCATCCGTTGAGCTAAAGTCTCTCCTCGGTGACGTTAAGGAAGCAATCGGAGCGCTCAAGGCTCTCGGTTGTCACAGAGGATACTGAGACCCGATACTCGTGTTTATGATAGCTCGAAAACTCGATGCAGAATCCTTGAAAGATTGGGAGAAGCATATCAGAGCCGAGTCGACGCTCGTGCCCTTTGGAGACCTCGAGGACTCCCTATTAGGCCGGATACGAGCATTGGAAGCCGTCGAGCGTCTCGTGACTCAAAAAAATCCGCTAATTCGCGTTCAAATCCTCCCGCGAATTCGAAATAGCAGTCGTGCGCGAAAGCTCATCAAGCAAGTGCAAATGCATTTATCGAGAGCATCGGTCCACAAACGTACTGGCTAATTCGTCGTCTTCGTGCGCGCCATGTAAGGGATCCCATTACATTGCATCGTGTCCAGAATATCGAGCAAAAAACTCGGATCAATGTCGCGAAATCGTAACTCAGAAAAATCTTTGATTTAATTGTCTTGGCGCGCATCAAGCTCGCAATTGTCGCTCGCCGAAACGCTGCCGACTTGCGGGCACCCCCACCACACGTCAATACACCGGTCGAATAATACCAGCGATCGAGCTCCCGCTGCTCTACCCCAACGTCAAGCGACGGCCACGACAGCAGCTAGCTCGATGCCAAAGAAAAATCAATCAAATAATGCAGCAGCTCCGCATTCGGATAATTGGCTAGCGCCACCATCACACGTTTCGCTTTCAAGTACGATAAAAAATACTCCCGTGCTTCTTGCTAAGGCGCTTGTTAACGTAGTATCGTGTTACGGAGAAAAATTCGAAGTACGAGCGCTTCTCGATCAAGGTTCGGAAGTTTCGTTTATCACTGAATCGCTCGGGCAGCGACTCAATCTACCGCGTCGCGGTATCTCTCTTCCTATTTACGGTATCGGCGGTCAAGCTTCAAGTGTCGCGCGCGGTTGCCTCGCGCTTGATCTCTACTCAAGGACGAACAAATCGTTCTTGCTTCCCATTACGTCTTATATTCTCGCTCGTCTCACATCGTACTTACCACCGATTCGTGTGGTCAATACGAACTGGCCGCACATCCACGAACTCTCTCTCGCGGATCCCAATTTCGTCTCGTCGAAAAACATCGACCTCGTGCTCGAAGCTGAGGTATACAGCTGTGTCATCGAAGAAGGAATCTGTAAGGGCCCTATCGATACACCGGTTGCTCAGCAAACCGCTCTAGGAAAGATCCTCTCAGGCTCGGTAGCAAGCGAGATCAATACCGATCAACGCTCCCGTGCAGCGCACGGATTGCAGTGCTCGAACGACCACGAACTTAACGACCTTCTCCAGCGATTTTGGCTACAAGAAGAGTCGTCGAAGACTTCCGAAACATCGCTAACAGAGGACGAATCCCACCACGAAGAGAGTTTCGTTACGTCCCCGTCTCGCTCTCCGGAGGGTCGCTACATTGTCCGGTCACCTCTGAAACGACATCTGGAAGATTTCGGCGATTCGTACAGCCCCGCTGTTCGAATGCTCGCCCGTCATGAGAAACGATTCTCGGGACACGCATCTCTCAAAGCAGCATACTCGCAATTTTTAACCCTAGACGGGTATATGGGGTAGCCAGCTACCCCACGCGAAATTCATTCCCCTCACCTGAGCACGTATACCTGAATTCTGGGTCCGGACCCTAACCATAATTCACTTCAACTATCCTAGAGTGGGGTGACGTTGTTGGTAGTGCCAATTGCTCGCTGTCTGCCGAACAAGATGGATCTTCAGAACGCCTGGGGTTGCTAGGAACCCCACTATACCCGTTACGTTCGAGTTTTGCACGGGTAAGTTTATTTTATGTTTTTGATGAATATCGTTCAATTTAGAGTATTTTGACGGAATATTATGATTTTTCAATTTTAAAAATTTTATTCGATAATTTTAGGTTATGTTTCATGTCAAAATTTCCAAAAATATTATAAGGATTCTGCATTCATTTTCGTACTTTTCACATTCTACTTTTCTGCCAACTTCATACGTTAAAATAAATATACGTTTTGGAAAGAACTCAATAATGACCCATATCAGCTTAAAGTACTATTCATCCCCTTTAAAATGCCGTTTGAAACTTCAAATTTGCTCGATTACAAAAAAAATAGCGCAACTTTTTGTAAAGAAATCGATTCTTTCAATATCTTTTCACTTTTTTCCGTTTAAACAACATTTCCAGTATTCCCACTCGAATGAAACCAAATGTATCATACACCATTCTCTTTGTTTTTAAAAAACGAAGAAAATGACCTATATAAAAGTCAATTTATCGTGAATAATAAGGATCCGCAATGTTTTGCGTCTTTTCACTTTTTACTTTTCTGCCAACTTCATACGTTCAAATGAATATACTTTTTGGAAAGAACTCAATTATGACCCATATCAGCTTGACGTGCCATTCATCCTCTTCAAAATGCCGTTTGAAATTTAGAATTAGCTTGATTACAAAAAAAATGGCACAATTTTTTGTGAAGAAATCGACTTTTTCAATTTTCACTCGATTTTTTCCAGTTAAAACAACATTTCAAGTATTTTAACTCGCATAAAACCGAATGTAATACATACTATTCTCTACGTTATTGAAAAACGAAGAAAATGACCTATATGAAAGTCAATTTAGTGTGAATAGAAAAAATTGCGGGTTCACTTTCGTAACTTCTCACTTTTCACGTTTCTGCCAACTTCATACGTTCAAATAATGATACTTTTTGGAAAGAACTCAATCATGACCCATATCAGCTTCAAAGTAGTATTCATCCCCTTTGACATGCCGTTTGAAATTTAGGATTTGCTCGATTACAAAAAAAATGGCGCAACTTTTTGTGAAAACGTCGATTTTTCCACTTTTTTCACTTTTTCCCGTTTAAACAACATTTTCAGTATTTCAACTCAAATAAAACCGGATGTAATATACACCATTCTCTTCGTTATTAAAAAACGAAGAGAAAGATGTATAACGAACGCTTTTTCTGACCAATGGGACGGATTGTCACGTGGGAACAAAATGGGGTTTATCACTACCCCGTTATACCCGTTGAAGGTGTGAAAAACCATTATACCCGTCTAGGGTTAACGGAATACGAATCTCTCGGTCATATGACGCGTGTACGTGACGATCAAAACCAACCGCGTCGTGTATTTTATTCACCGCATCACGCTGTTGTTCGCGAAAGTATGTAGCTCCGAAATTGGTCCGAAATTACAAACAGATCTCTCGGACGTTCTTACTCGCTGGCGTCGAAACGCCTACGCGTTCTCAGCCGATATCGAGAAAATGTACCGTCAGATTCGGGTGCATCACGATTATTGGGACCTGCAACGAATAGTGTGGAGGGATAATCCCGAAGAGCCACCGCGATCATATCAGTTGACCACGGTAACATACGGTCTCGCTAGCGCTCCATACCTGGCACTGCGTACATTGCGACAACTCGCAACTGACGAAAGTAAACTCTACCCTCGCGCGGTTGACATAATTCAACGCGAAACTTACGTCGACAACGTGTTGTCCGGAGAAAGCGACCTCGACGACGCACAAAACAAAATCCAAGAAATTAACGAATTTCTCAAAGCCGGCTGCTTCGAACTGCAGAAATGGACTTCGAACTGTGAAGAAATTCTCAAGGACATTCCTCAAGAATAAAAATCTCAAGCATCGTCAGTCTGGATAGAGGAAGATCCTCTTTCGCGTGCTCTCGGAATCTTATGGAAACCTAGATCGGATAATTTCACTTTTATCTCGCGCAATCAAGACGAAAACTCGCGTATCACGAAGCGCACGGTCCTTTCTCAAACCGCGCAACTCTTTGATCCATTGGGATGGGTTGCTCCAGTCATCGTCCGAGCTAAAATATTCATGCAAGAGCTCTGGGCAGCCGGGCTCGATTGGGATGAGCCTCTTCCAGAAAATCTCGCGTTTCGTTGGAAACAATATATCGACGATCCTCAAAAAATCTCAATAATTACGGTCCCTCGATGACTCGGAGTTCGGTCGTCTTCTCTCACAGTCGAGCTGCACGGCTTCTTGGACGCGTCTCAAGCTGCTCTCGGTGCAATGGTTTATCTCCGAGTACTGACTGACCTCGACGATGTTCGCGTTACACTTGTTTCCGCGAAAACTCGAGTCGTACCTCTCAAGCGCATAACAATTCCTCGCCTCGAACTATCAGCCGCGGTACTTCTCGTTCGTCAAATGACACATCTGACCAAATTATTATTATACATTAAGGAATATTATGAAAAATCAGCAATACAGAAATACGGGTACTTCGGATTTTTCATAATATTCCCAAATTTCTGGGTACCGTAAATTTCTGAGTTCCATCATGAAATTCATACAGTAGCTTCAGAATAATCATGGGAATATTACAAAAAATTGGGACCAAGAAAAAAAATATTCTTTTCCAGATATGAAGTTTGTTGTGTTTTTTTGCCTCAAATCATAAGGAAAAAATTTTGATACTGAGGTCTCATAATTTTATCTGAAAGAACAGAAAAATTTCGTTTCAAAACACTCGTGACAACATCAATTTAATTCAGAAATAGAGACTCACCACGCCTCGAAACCTTCGAAAGTAGTGAAAATACCAATTACAGAAGTATAGTCAGAAATAAACCTAGAGGCCTAAGATTTGGAGTCAACCACTATTTCTCGTCATACTTCAACTCCTTTCAATTTCGAGAGAATAAAAAAACATCGGCTGACAAGGGGGTTCGGTTCGTATGGAATACCCCAATATTTCGAAGATTGAGCGCAAGTGCAATACATTGCATGACGCGCACTTGAAATAGGGAGCCATAGATTTCAGAGTAAGATTTTTTTATGGACGACAATTATTACAAAACTATAGAAATATTTTTAAAACGAAAGAGTTATCACGTTATGTCACTAACGTTCAATCTCTGAAATATTATACTCACTGTTGAAATCGATTTGAGCTGGTGAAGTAATTAAAATATATTTATAGGCTGTAACGGTAGATCTTTGTTACGGGAATTAATTTAGGGCCAAGAGTGCGCAAAGAATTTTATGATTCGGAAACATAAGTAAAATTGCTTTTTGGTCGACACCGGGTTTATTAACTCCCGGCTGAAAACGGGAGTTACGTGTTTCGTCGTGACCAACGTGAATTGGCGTTTTGTTGGAAATGCTTTACCGGCCAAACGGCTGATTTTCTTCTTACAAATTGATGTACATCGGTGTCGGAAGTCACAGAGAGAGTTTAGCTTCCATAATATTTATGATCAGATCTCAACTCGCGGAGATATTAAATGTAGAAATTTAAACGTTTTCGAACGTTTTTCTCCAGCCGCATTTTTGATGAGTTCGACTGCATGAATCGCAGACTTCACGGCATCGTCAGCTGTGACAGCGCGTGTGTAAGTGTAGTAGAACTTTTTCGTGTGCTTTGCATCAAGGCTCTGGACGATATCGCTGAGTGCGAGAGAGACAGCGCTATTGGTTGATCGTTTTAACCTCGAAACATAACTTGCACCGGAAATTTTTTTTTTCTCGTGATTCAGAGTGAAAAATTTTTATCAATTGATTTCACGTATGAACGATATTTTTTTAAACAGTGCATTTTCCATTTAACGTTCGATAATTAGTTAGTTAGCAGGATTGATCTACTGACGATTTTATCGAGCACGTCGGATTAATAATTCTGGATACTTGTATTCGGGCGTGAAATTAAGATGTATGTGAATGTGGAGGTTAGGTCGGATGACGTGGTTATGCCCGGTGATATTGTTTTATTTATGGTCATCAACAGATTTCACGTATGAACGATATTGTTTAATGAGTTCATTCTTTTTTATTCAACGTATGATAATGTTATCAGGATTGTGAAAAACGTGAATATGGATGTTCAGCTGGACGATGTGGTTATGCCCAGTGATATTGTTTACCTCGGTGGAATTGGCAATTCGAAAGAAAAAAATTGTTGTCGGATTCCATTTTTTACTTTATCCTCCAACCGACAAAACTTTAGACAAAGCGATTTGTCAGAATGCACAATATGTATATTTGATTTTATTGTTTTTCCTATATGAGTCAGGTCCTTTCCAAAGCAACATTCATTCAACGTTCACTCGTCGAAGCAGCATTCATTCAACGTTCACTCGTCGAAGCAGCATTCGTTCAACGTTTACTCGCTTAAGACATATTCAAAACTTATAATGACTGGGAAGGACCAGCGGAATGCGCTGATATCTGGTCTAGGCTACATAGAGCCGCGCTTGAATCCTCCATAATGCACCGAGATTTGGTTAAGGTTCTATTAAGCCGCCCTCAAGACTCCATGATGGGCTCACAATTTGTCATCGCTACATGGAGCCGCGCTGAACAATCACATGATGTGCTGACATTTCGCTGACAATGAGACTGTACTTAACTGTGCCCAAGGACAACCAGCATGTGCCGCAGCTAGTCGATACTTTCAAAGTCTTGTCACATCAAATTTCCATACAGTGGTCCCGTTTTACGATATTGAATCGATAAACAATAGTACCTTATGACCCTAGTAGGAAAACTGTTTTGTGACGTGGGCCGTCTGGTTCGAGCTAAATGATTCCAATCATTGGCGGACGTGGAGAAAATTATATCGAATTATTTTCAAAAAGTATGAAATAAAATAAATTTAAAAAATTTTAAAAACTCCCGGCTGGAGTAAAAATCGAACACAAAAAAATTAGAACGAAAAAAAGTAATCTGATAGAAAGCATGAATAAAAATCATGAATCTAAAAAGAATACAACAAATTAATAAATTTAAAATGGACAAAACAAATTAGTGAAATTAAAAGAATGAAATAAATAAATAAATTCAAAAAGGATGAAATAATTCAAGAAGTCATCTTAGTTTATTCATAGTTTGAATTATGATCGTTCGTTTGTATGAGTTCAATTTTTTGAATCGTGGTAATTTCCTCACTGCCCTCAATTCAGTCGGGAGACGTCATTCATTGAACATAAATATGATATAGGATATAGATGTTTGACAGTGCAAAGAAGACGCCATTAATTGAACATGAAGACGATCTGGATTTAGATGTTCGACGATACAAAAGAAAACGTCCCCCGACTGAATTGAGGGCAGTGAGGAAATTACTACCCGTGTAAAAAAAACCCATTCCGGATGAATACAGCATGAATTCCCTATGAATTCACCATGGATTCATCAGGATCGTTCCTCTAATGAAACAAATATGAACTGATATTCGTTCATGGGGAATGAGTTCATGAAGAATTCCTCCGTATCGATTAATAAATTCAGCTCGTATTCACCATGAATACTTCTTATAGATACAAGTGTAGAAAGGTACGAAAAAGGAAATCGCAAAGGAAAAATTAAAATAACACATGGAAACGTATTCTGATCTATTTTTTTTATTCAACGTATCATTCATTTGGTGATTACTTCATATATTTTTCGTCAGAAAGAAAACGAAGGGCAACGAGTGCTGTTAGGGTATCAGAAAATAATGGTAGCGGGAGATTGGTGGGTCTGGAATGAAACAAGCGGCCAGATGGAAAAAAAGAGGAGTTTTTTTCGACAATAAAGTGGAAAAACAGTGGGCTGGGGTTACGTGGAACTGTGCGGGTGTAAGTAGAATAGGCCAAGCGTGGGATTTTCTTAAAAAATTTGACATTATCCTGATCCAGGAAACATGGGTAGAAAAGAAAAGGGAAGCTCGTGTGATGGCTAGGCTAAGCAAAGAGTATAGATGGTGGGCGAAAGCGGCGATCAAAGAACAGACAAAGGGGAGAGCGAAGGGTGGGCAAATAATAGGGGTGCGAAAGAAGACGTTGGAAAAATTAAGTGTAGACGAATGGAAAGGGGGTTTGGTGTTGAAAATGCAAATAAAAAATACTGGTAAAGAAACCTGGATAATAACCCTGTACAATAATGGCGGCTTTCAAAATGTAGAGAACGAACTGAGGCGAACACTGGGAGAAGCGGAATATATAGGCGCGGGTGCAATGATAATAGGGGACATGAATGCGAGAGTCGGTAATGAACAAGCTATAGTCGAATGTGAAGTAGAGGGTGGAAGATGGGGAGAACGCAGGTCCGAAGATAGTACTATTAATACAGAGGGACGAAGACTGATAAATTTTTGCGAAAACGAAGGCCTAGTAATCTTAAATGGGAGGATAAAGGGGGATAAGGAAGGAAAGCTTACGTATGTGGGGGCGAGAGGAAGCTCCGTCTTGGATTTTATAATCCTGTTAGAGGACGAGGATGAGGACTTGGTGGAGAAAATTGAGGTAATTCCTAGGATAGAATCGGATCATATGCCAGTAGCCTTTTACCTGAGGAAAGAGCGAACTGACGAGAATAGGGAGAGTAACAAGCGGGAAATAGCTGAAAGGAAAAAGCTAGCGTGGGATGAGGGGAAAGTGGATGAATACAAGGAGGTACTTAGTGAATTATGGATGGAAGCAGGGGAGGAAGAGGCCACGGAGAAACGGTGGTCGAATATGAAGGAAGCAGTATGGGCAGCAGCAGAAAAAACGGGAATGGTCAAACGCATTAAAAGCGGAACAGGTAATAAGACTTGGTTTAACAAGGCTAGCGCAGAACAACGGGAAAGAGTTTGGAAAAGTCTAAAAACTTTCTTGAAAGCAAAAGGAAAAAGGGAAAGAGAGCGGGAAATTTTAATAAAAGAAAAGAAAAAGATGAAGGAAGTATGCGAGAGTTTAAGAAAAGAGTGGTTTGAGAAAAAATGGCGAAGAGTTAGGGATAGCAGAAATATGCAAGAATGGTGGCAGGCAGTGAGAGAATTTAAACCAAGGAAAATGAAGACAGGGGAAAATATAAATGAGAAACAGTGGGTAGAGCGCTTTGAAAATCTGTTAGGGGCAAACGAGCGGGAACAGTTACCGGAGGGCGAGGACCGAGAGGATGAAAGTATTACAACATTGTTAATAGATCAAAAAATGGAAGAAGAGATTGGAGAAATAGAGTTTCTGAGTGCGGTGTTGAGATGCAAAAGGAAAAAAGCGCCGGGGGAAGATGGGTTGGTTATAGAGTTTATACAAGCAATGCCAAAGGAAAAAAAGGAAGAATTGAGGAAAATAATTAATGGAATTTGGAACGCGGGAGAATTAATGAAGGGATGGGAAACTGCACGTATATTCCCGATACATAAAGCGGGAGACGAAGATGAGGTTAAAAATTATAGAGGGATCTCGCTATTGGATGTGGGATATAAATTACTCACTAGCATTATGACGAAAAGATTGAATGCTTGGATCGAAAGAGAGAAAATATTGAGAGAGAGTCAAGCTGGTTTCAGGCCGGGTAGAGGGACACGGGACCATGTGTTTGTTCTAAATGCATTAATTAACAATAGAATTAAAAAGAAAGGAGGAAAACTGTATGTTGCTTTTGTCGACTTCAAAGCTGCGTTCGACATGGTAGACCGAAAATTAATGTTAGAAAAACTTTGGGAAAGGGGTATAAGGGGAAAAATGTACAGGCTAATAAGGGGAGCGTATAAGGAAACCAGGAACGAGGTGATAACAGAAGGAGGAATCTCGAAAAATTTTCAAACGTGGAGAGGAGTAAGACAGGGTTGCCCAATGAGCCCTAGCTTATTCAACATTTTTTTAGATGATTTAGATAGAGGATGGGAAAGAAAAGGGGACGGCGGAACAACAATGGGGGGGGGTTAAATTCTTTGCATTAAAATACGCGGATGACGTAGCGATTCTGGCGGAGGAGCCAGAAGAGCTACAAAAGATGATAAACACGCTAGGGAGATTTGTGTATAAAACTAGAATGGCAGTTAACGTTGAAAAAACAAAAATAATGATATTTAAAGCAGGGGGAAAAAACTCAAGGAATGATAGATTCGAAATGGGGGGTAAAGTACTAGAAATTGTCAAAGAATTTAAATATCTCGGCGTGTGGTTCACCCCAAAAAACAAGGTAACCACACACCTCAGAAAAATGGTGGGAAAGGCGAAGAAAGCGATCAACACAGTATGGGGAACGATGAAGAGAGCAAACATCAATAGTTTGAGCAAAAGACTCCAGTTAATGGACTCGATGGTGAAGGCAGGGGCATTGTATGCGGTCGAGGTTTGGGGGTGGAGAAAACGGGATGAAATAGAAACACTACAGGGAAGATTTATAAAAATGGCAATGGGAGTTGCGAGAAATACCCCGGCCTATCTATGGAAGCTAGAAGCAGGAAGAAGAAGCGTAGAAATTGAAGCACGGAGAAGGGCAGGGAACTATTTACTAGAAATTTTGAAAATGAAAGAAGGGAGATGGCCGAGAGTATGTCTGATAGAGGAGATACGGGGGATTCTTAACGGAAACGCGTCTAGTTGGGGAAAAGAGTTGGACAAGGCAATGAAGGACGTGGGGGACGGTCGTTTAATACAGACGATTTCGGGCAAGGGGCCTTTAAAAGCAATAGAAAAAATACTGGAAGATGGGTTACAGAAGAAGATAGAACAGGACACGCAAGCAGACTGGATAAAGGTAGATAAATCGACTTTTTGTAGCTACTACAAGAAAATAAAGGACGGAGTAGAATGTGAAAAATACTGGGAAACTAAAGATACTAGCGGATTAATGAAAGAAGAATGGGCAAGACTAAGGTTGGGGAATTTAAGTAGAGTAGGGAAAAAAGGCTATACGGACTGGAAATGCAGAGCCTGCGAGAAAGAAGAAGAGAGTCTAGAGCACATTTGGATCTGTGATAAAGCAAGGGAAGAAATTAAGCATGAATGGGTAGAGGGCGTCGACAAGTGGAAAGGTAATGTACAGGGGGAAGAGCTAGATAGACTGCTCGGAACAACCGTACGAGGAGAACCACGCAAGGAACTATGCGAATATTTAAGAGCCTTCGAAAATTTGTGAAAAATCTGTGATACGGTAGGTCAGGACAAAAATAGATCTCAAGTATTAGCTAGGCAAAAGTAAGTTGTTTTGTAATATCGCGAAGTAGATGTAGGGGAAAAAGTATGGAGTGAAAGAAATGTAAGGGGAATGAATATGTGTGAAATCTGCGAATATAGAAATATGTTAAAAATGGATGTCAAGGACGCCAAAATGTACATAAGATTTTGTAACACCGGGTATGTAAAAGGCCGAATAAGCCATACAAAGGAAAATAAATCTATCTATCTATCATATATTTTTCGTCTCATATATATGTGCATTTTGTATAATAACAAAAATATTTTTATTGAACCAATTCAAAAAAATACACAATACAATTATAACATAATTTTTATTGTTCAGAAAAAATATTGAATAGTTTTCATTTATTTTAACAAATAATTCAATTCAGGGATGCTTTTGCTGATTTTTTTTGAATGTCGCGTAGGGTGCAGCACATTTTCGTTATTTTTTCATGAAAATCTTGCTTGGAGAGACGGTGGGATTTGCGGCACGATTTCGAAACATAGTCTGAAACATATATTCAATGATAAACAACACGTTAAAATGCAATAAACCCAATTAAATACAATTGATTTACATGTATATAATTATTTATATGAAAAGAATGAATAAAAAATCGAATTCTTACTGTTACGAATAAAATAAATATATTGAGGTAACAAAATACGATCGTGCTACTTAAATTTTCATTTATCATGTTATCACCTTCAACCGCGTTGTATATGTTTTTCGGAATGGTCTCTCGACCATTTTTTTCTGTCACCGTCATTTTCGCTAGCTGCTCGGCGCCAAGGATTTTTTTTTTAAATCTGCCGAGCCATTTCACCCGGATTCGCACGGAATTGTTTCGTTTTATTAATTCAATCGTTTTTGTCGGTTCCGATCCCGCAGTTTTTGATCAATTCATCCTTGAAAAAGAAACTTGTAAGTTAGTCTACAACATACCAAATTATTCTACATTTCATTTTACCACTTCTTTGTAAACATCGAGTGATGTATATTTATAGGAAGGAGACATTTTTTGCGAAGCAGACGGTCGTGAAGATGTTTTTGAAAAAGATGACGTTGAAGGTTGACTCGGAAATGAAATTGTCTCTTCATCTACCGGTGTGGACAATACGCATCGTGACTTTAAATCTTCTATCGCATTTTCAATAAATTCGATCATGCGTATTGTAACTGAAATTTCAGAAAAAAATCAAGTTTAGAGAGATATTGTTCAATAAGTATTGTATAAGTGCAGTGAGTGTACGGATAAAGTATGCGTAATAGACTGTGCCAAATTTGATGACTAATTTTTTTTTGGCTCCCATGTGAAAATTACATTTTCTATTACGAAAAACAATATTTACCAAATATTGGCTCGATATCTTGATTTTTCAGTTGGCGCTCGCGTAAATAAGGATTTTTTCAAGAATAAAAATTTTTTTATCAGGTTTATGTCCTAAGATTTATGGAATATGATCTATAAAATAATTAAAAATAAAAAGCATCGTTTCATCAAGAATTGCATTTCTAACAAAGATAACCTTGGACGAAGTTAAAAACATTGCCTCCTCGTCTCGTACAGCAAATCAAAAGTGAATATTTCCTCAATATTTTCGTAACGTTCGTTCTTATACATATATCAAACAATCATTATATAAATAAAACTTGTAAATTTTATTTTTTAGACAATCCTAATTATCTAACGAATTGGATGTTATGCTCAAATTCTTCTTTATATCTTTTGGTTTGAAATAAATATTATAATAATAACAAAAAATATCAAATTTTTAAAAATGATATCATTTTATTCCATACAAGTTTTATCGACTTACAAGTTTTGAATCAACATTCATTGCTATAAGACGTACAAGCGTGTGTGAATGTGTAGGTATATTGCTGTAGTATCAAATAATAATACAAGAAGATAGGATTAACAACATTTTATCACAGACGAATATTATTATTATATTAATTCACAAAATCATTTGAATTAATAATATTCGTCTGTGATAAAATGTTGTTAATTCTCTCTCCTTATATTATTATTTGATCCTACAGCAATATACCGACACATTGACACAGGCTTGTACGTCTTATAGCAATGAATGTTGATTCAAAACTTCTAAGTCGATAAAACTTGTATGGAATGAGAAATAAAATAATATCATTTTTTTAATTTGATATTTTTTGTTATTATTATGATTTTTATTAAAAACCGAAAGATATGAAGAAGAATTTGAGAATAAAAATCAGTTCGTTAGATCATTATTTATAGGATTGTCTAGAAAATAAAATTCACAAGTTTTACGAGAAAATTAAGGAAAAATTTTCTTTCGATTTGCGGTACAAGACGAGTAGGTAATTTTTTTGACTTCGTCCAAGGTTATCTTTGTTAGAAATTCAATTTTTGATAAAACGATGCTTTTGATTTTCATTTTATAGATCATATTCCATAAGTTTTTGGGCATAAAGCTGATAAAAAACGTTGTAATCTTAGAAAATCCTTATTTACGCAAGCGCCAACTGAAAAATCAAGATATCGAGCCATGATTTGGTGAACATTTTGTTTTCGTGATAAAAAATGTAATTGTCACATGGAAGCCAAAAAAAAAAGTTAGTCATTCAATTTGACACAGTCTAATGTGTAATAAAATAGCTAAATCTATAAAGATAATACCGTTATTATTCTTGCTCGACGGATCTTCCTGACATTGATACTGGGAGCCAAGCACCTTGGTTAAGGATCCCAAATATCTGATAATTGCAGGTATTTCGGAATAAAAAAGAATATAATGATAGTGATACTATTAATATTTATCCATCCAAACTTCGTTGGATAAGCGCCCTTATTTATTACCTGATCGCGTTAGTTGAATCTCTGCAACAAGAGGCTGCGTAGTTTTACCATTGAACTCAACGAAATCTAGTTCATCAAATTCTTTCCGATCGGGGATTTTTTCTTTTTTTTGTTCCTCGCCGCTGTTTGAAAAATGTTCGTCCGACGATGAGTCAGAGTACAACGAGCTTACTAATGGGTTGCGGAAAAACAACGAAAATAACAATAAAGAATTAAAATTCAAGGGTTGATCAGGGTCAATATGGAAGGGCTGAAATTCAATTTTAGAGCAGACATGAGAGCATACGTTTTTCCGTTTTATCCCAGTCGTAATTTTGTCGACAGTCCGAATCGGAACTACTACTGAGGATATTTTCCACTGGTGGCCGTTGCATTTGTCTCGTATCGGTTTTTCGGTTCTCATTTACATCGATTTTAAGATGAACGACTTTATGCGTAGAAGGAAACAATAAATATTAGCTTACAGATGTACGTAAATAAAGACAATTGGAAATTCCAATGTGCAAAAAAGTACATACGATTTTCCGTGTCGTCGTGTTTCTGCTGAGCCAAAGTACTTCGGCATTCTTTTATTATCCGTTTATTTTTTCTTGCACTCAAATCCGGCGATTGCATACGTTTTTCCGTTTTATCCCAGTCGTCGTTTTGTTGAGAGTCCGAGTGTTGCGAGAGTTCAGAGAAATCCTGTGGGTGATGAGGGAAGCGAGAGTAGGGATATCCGTTGGATGAGATTCGGGTAAGAGAAACAGAAGAGTTCGATACGATCGAGTTTCAACGGCTGTTGCCGGTTTATTCACAAATAGAGACGAATTTTAACGGGTGTTTACTCGATAGATGTTCGCGGTGTACTGACTCGACAACGAGCTCGTTGCCGAGAAGAGTGTAATTGTCGAAGTGTGTATGAGTGAGTGTTAGGTACGAATGAGAGTGTATGTTTGTGTGTGCGACTGTATCCTTGGTGCGAATGAGAGTGTGTGTAAGTGAGTTGGAATCGAATTTAAGCAATGTGAAAGACGTTCAAAGTGTGCGATGATTTGCCGTAACATTCTCCCCCCTTTGGCGATTCGAAGAGAATGGCTATAAATAAAGGTAATCAATCGTGATTGCCAGCTGATGCATCGTCCGCAGGTTCGATTGGTAGCAAGCAGAGCTTGACGATGGGTCGTTTGTAGATCGATTGTGCCGTCTTCACGGTGGCAACGCGGACTAGACCGTCCTTGCCGGGATGAACGTCGATGATGCGACCGAGTGGCCATTTTGACGGTGGATACCGATCGTCGTTGATGAGGACGAGCGATCCGATTTTTAAAGAGACAGTCCGGTGTTGCCATTTTGGTACTGCTTGCAGGCCTCGAAGATATTCGGTACGCCAACGTTGCCAGAAATGCTCGAGCATCTGACGTAGCATTTTCCAGCGAGAGAGTCGAGATCGTGGCAAGTCCAACACCGACGGTTCCGGAAGCGTGTTCAAAGCCGAGCCGATGAGAAAGTGCCCTGGTTTGAGGGCTGATAGATCCGATGGATCATCTGAGAGCGCGCAGATGGGTCGAGAATTGAGGACGGCTTCAATCTGTGCGAGGAGTGTCGAAAATTCCTCGTACGTAAGACCAGTGTCTCCGATGATGCGTTTAATATGAAATTTCGCCGATTTTACGGCCGTCTCCCATTTGCCTCCGAAATGCGGGGCTGATGGTGGGTTATATTTCCAGTGCGTCCCATTGTTGGCTAGTATCTTCGTGAGAGCCGCGAATTCTTTAGATGAGGCTCGGAATAATCGTCGAAGTTCGGCATCGGCGCCAACCAGGTTCGTCCCGCAGTCACTGGTCAGCGTTGCACAGATGCCCCGACGAGAGGTAAAACGTTGATAGGCGGCGATGAACCCGTCCGTCGTGTAGTCGGTAGCGAGTTCGAGGTGTATTGCTGACGACGACATGCAAACGAAGACCACGAGATAGCCTTTGTACGTCTTTGCACTTCTGCCACGAAACGTTCGGAGCGTGAATGGCCCAGCGTAGTCGACTCCAGAATTTTCGAATGGGCGAGCTTTGCGCACCCGAGATTCTGGAAGTTGGCCCATGAGCTGCGTTCCGAGGGTAGCTCGATGGCGAACACACGTCAAGCACCGATGGATGAAAGATCGAACCGGCATGCGACCTCCGACGACCCAATATTGGAGTCGGAGGGTAGCGAGAGTGAGTTGAGTCCCTCCGTGGAGGGTACGTCGATGACAGTGGTCAATGATGAGAGTCGTCAGGCTCGACTCTCGTGGTAAAATCAATGGATGCTTCTCGTCGTTGCCGATGAGGGCATTTCGCAGTCTTCCACCAACGCGGAGAAGTCCGGACGAGTCGACGAAAGGCGTGAGGCGAATCAGAGGGCTCGAGCCCGAGAGCTTTTTCCCGTACGAGAGCTGAGAGAGCTCTATTTTGAAATACGTTGCTTGGATTTTTTTAACCCAAAAAATTCGAGCTGCGTCGAGTTCGTTTGGATGGAGCGGAAGGTCGATCCCATAGGCTTCCTGGTTGCGTTGAATTTTTTTTGCTGCTCGGAAACACCACGCGGTGACACGTAGGAGGGGCTTCAACGTCGAGTATCGATCGATCAAGCTCCAGATTTCTGAGCACGGTTGTTGGTTGACGAGACCGGCGGATGTTTTCCGGATTTCGAGAACTGCGTCGGAGGAGAGGGGTGGAATCGACGATGGCCAGAATGTCGAGTGTCTGGGTAACCAGGACGGACCATTCCACCACAGTTTTTCATTTTTTAGCTGGCGCGGCGAGAGTCCACGTGACGCGAAGTCAGCTGGATTTTCTTTACCTGGCACGTGATGCCAGCGAGACCGAGGGAGCTGATTGATTTCCGTGACACGGTTGCGGACGTACTCAGCCCGACGCGACGCGTCGCCCTGAATGTATGCTAACGCAACGGTGGAGTCAGTCCAGAGATGCGTATAGACGTGTTCGAGATCGAGCGCCTTCCGGACGTGTGCCATCTGACGCACCAATAGCACGGCTGCCGACAGTTCAAGTCGCGGAATCGTCACTTTTTTAAGAGGTGCAACCCTTGTCTTCGCGGAGATAAGAGTCACACGTGCATTGTCAAGGTGGTCTATTACACGATGATAGAGCACTGCACCGAGAGCAGCTTGAGATGCGTCGGAAAATCCGTGGATCTCAACTGCAAGCGACGACGATTGAATGCCAAGCCATCGAGGCACAGAGATCGAGGAGATTTCGTTGAGATCATTGACAAATTTATTCCAACGCGAACAAAATTCTTCAGGAAGCTGGTCGTCCCATTCGAGGCTCAGAGTCCAGAGTTCCTGCATAAAAAGTTTTCCACGGATCACGACCGGCGCGATCCATCCGAGCGGATCGAAAAGTTGCGCGACGCGTGAGAGAACTGTGCGTTTCGTCGCGAGAAAGGGATTGTCGAGACCGCGTGTGGTAAACGTGAAGGCGTCGGCGCGTGGTTGCCAGAGGATCCCGAGCGTTCGAAAGAGCGGCTCGTTATCGAGTGATAACGGAGCGGAAAGTTCCCTTTTTTCTGGTGGGAGGTCGGCCAGCATCGGTTCGTTGTTCGAGCACCACTTCTGGAGCACGAAGCCACCTGCAGCGAGGCACGAATTAATTCCAAAAATGTTGCTTTTTGCGTCTTCTACGGTGTCGGCTCCCGACAGCACGTCATCCACGTAGATCTCTCGTTCGATGATTTTTTTCGCGAGAGGATATTGAGCTTCTTCGTCAATAGCGAGTTGCCGAAGAGTCCGAATCGCTAGGTACGGCGCACTTGCCAGACCGTAGGTTACCGTACAGAGCTGGAATGAGCGGATTGGTTCTTCCGGGTTGGTTCTCCATACAATCCGTTGCAAATTCCAGTCTTCAGGATGCACTCGTACTTGGCGGTACATCTTTTCGATGTCGGCTGAAAAAACATATCTGTAACGTCGCCAATGGGCGATGACGTCGGCGAGATCCGTCTGAAGTTTTGGTCCGACGTAAAGAAAATCGTTTATCGAGCGACCGCGATTAGTACGCTGTGACTCGTTAAACACAACTCGTACCTTTGTCGCCGAGCTGCTTTCCCGAATGACGGCGTGATGAGGGAGATAGAACACGCGGTTCGGTTCGTCGAGGGACTCCGGAACGCGAGTCATGTGGCCAAGCTTTTCGTATTCGGAAAGAAAGGTGGAGTATGCGTCCTTGAGGCTCGAGCTAGCCGCGAATCGCTTTTCTTGGCGAACGAGCATGTTCGCGGCGATCGTGCGAGAGTCACCCAAGTTTTCCGGAACTCGTTTTAGCGGTAGGCGAACAATGTAGCGTCCCTCCGGAGAACGAGTGTGCGTTTGCGAAAAATGCTGTTCGCACAGAGCTTCGTCTTCAGAGATCGATGATTTGGCGCTCAGGCAAGTCTTTTCCTGAAGCCAAAAGTTCTCGAGAAGATCGAGAAGGTCATGGTCAACCGAGCATTGGAGACCGTGAACTCTTCTATCTTCGAGGTTATATTGCGACTGATTCGAGGTGGATCCGGAAAGAATCCACCCGAGAGAAGTCTTTTGAGCGACGGGGCTGCTTGGACTACCTTTTCGAAGGCCTTTTCCGAGTATCCGACTGTACACCTCGACGCCGAGAACGAGATCGATTTCTTTTGCCGAAGTGAAGGACGGATCGGCGAGATCGAGATCGATGAGGTGCGGCCAATGATTTTTGAAGATTTGTATCGGAGGTAGATACGACGTAAGTTTCGCGAGAATATATGCGTTCACCGAGAGCGCGACGGACGGCGTTGCTCGCGACGCGATGTCGATCGTCACTACCCCTTTTGATAAGCTCGATTTTTGTGCTCCGATGCCACTGATTGGTAGCGAAACGTGACGACGCGGATGATTGAGCCGTTGTGCAAGCGACTCGGTAATAAATGAAACTTCCGATCCCTGATCAAGAAGCGCTCGTACTTCGATATTTTCGCCGTAGCGTGAGGTGACCTTGACGATTGCTGTTGCAAGTAGCACGGGAGCGTATCTTAATTTCGGTGCAAGCGCGCTATTGCTTGAAGCAGAGGCACCCGCATTTGCGTTATCGCGACGGGAAGGAGCGAACGTGGCTGCGTTACTACCGAGAACGACGGGATCCGACGATGCCGACGTTGCGTTCGATAAATTTTGGATGAGAGGATTCGGAGTTCGCGAGTGTGATTCGTCCGGACGATGCAGTAGAGTGTGGTGAGGATTGCCGCATTCTCGACAGCGCTTATTCGTGCGACAATTCCGGTATTGATGCGGGCCGAGACAGTTGAAACAGAGGCCCTTTTGATTTACGATTTCGCGACGTTCGTTAAGCCCTTTACCTCGAAATTCGGGGCACGATGCAATGTAGTGCGGAGCGTTGCATAGGGTGCAACTTGTTGTCGAAAGTTTTGATGCATTAACGGGTGCATCGGAACGCACTGCTACTGCCGGTCCGACGGCTTGATGAGATTTCGCGACTTGACTGGTCTTGCCCCCCCGTTCCCGCAGTCTGACGTGACTTGCTCGTCCCGGAGGTTCGTTCGACAGCTTCAAATGCGCGAATACGTGCTAATAGAAAAGATTCGAGGTCCGAAAACGCAGCAGGATCGGTATTAGCTCCGAGTTGTTTTTCCCAATCTGTCAACGAAGCAGAATCGAGTTTACGCGCGACCATGAATACGAGGATGTGATCCCAATGCTGGGTCGGGCTACCGAGAGCTCGTAGCGCTCCGACAGCTTCCTGCACGTCACCGAGTAACGCCTTGAGCTCGCTTGCCGATTGATGCGTGACGTGCCGTACAGAGAACAACGCGGCAAGATGTGTATCAATCAACACGCGTTTATTTTCGTATCTCGTGACAAGGGTTTGCCATGCCCGTTCGAAATTATCGCCGGTAACGGTAATGTTTTTTATTACTTGAGCGGCGTCACCCTTTACGCTCATTTTTAAATACTGCATTTTTTCCACGCCCGTGATTTCGCGATTCGCGCCTATCATTGACGTGAATAAATCACGAAATTGCGTCCAGTCGCTATACGTACCGACGAAGCTCGGCAAATTTATTCGGGGAAGTTGTCGAGACGTTGTTACGCGAGTGCCTTGAGTTTCGACCGATGCTTTACTCGCGAAAGAACTCCCACTTGCTTCATGGAGTTCGTTGAGGATAGCGAGAAGGTCGGATCTCGCATCAATATAGGCTTCTTCGCACATTTCATAGAGCTGTTCGGAGAAGTACGGTAACTCCTTTCGCTCGTCGCGTTTGAGCTGCAAGAGTTGCTCGTGATTTGATTGAAATTTCCCCCAATTTGACCCGAGATTTTCGATTCTTGTCTGTACCTGTAACGCGGTTCTTTTCTTGATTTCAAGCTTTTTATAATTTGAAACAGCTCGGCTAATCAACCCGAGTTCTTCCTGCTTCGCGACGACGGTAGAGACGGATGCAGCCATTTGACTTGTTTAAGGCGAACAATAATAAATTTTACGCGCTTGCGTAGGATCGAGAGAGCACACGCGCGGTAAGCCGAAACGAGTATATAGTTCGAACGAGTATGAATTTCGGACGAATATATATTTAATTTCCGAAAGGCCGATCGCGAAAGAAAAAAACTGTTTTTCGAGAGCGCGAGAATTCGGCAGAAGTACGTGGGTTTTTTTTTCTCACCTGTAGATCGGCTGAATGCTCGAGCGTGGCCGACGCCTGTTTACGCGACGGTTCGAGAGCGCGAACGAGTAAGAAAGAGAGAGCGCAAGTTTAATGGAAAGTTCCACTTGCGATAGCCAGCGACGGCTAATACGTTACACAAAACTCTTATGTCCGGATTGCACTGAGAAATATCCTTCACTCCGTTCCACTAATCTCACACACTGCACAGTGATCCGGCTCGAAGGACCAGAAAATGTTGCGAGAGTTCAGAGAAATCCTGTGGGTGATGAGGGAAGCGAGAGTAGGGATATCCGTTGGATGAGATTCGGGTAAGAGAAACAGAAGAGTTCGATGTGATCGAGTTTCAACGGCTGTTGCCGGTTTATTCACAAATAGAGACGAATTTTAACGGGTGTTTACTCGATAGATGTTCGCGGTGTACTGACTCGACAACGAGCTCGTTGCCGAGAAGAGTGTAATTGTCGAAGTGTGTATGAGTGAGTGTTAGGTACGAATGAGAGTGTATGTTTGTGTGTGCGACTGTATCCTTGGTGCGCATGAGAGTGTGTGTAAGTGAGTTGGAATCGAATTTGAGCAATGTGAAAGACGTTCAAAGTGTGCGATGATTTGCCGTAACACCGAGTCTGAACTACTACTCAGGATATTTTCCACAGGTGGCCGTTGCATTTGTCTCGTATCGGTTTTTCGGTTCTCATTTACATCGCTTTCAAGAAGAACGACCTTATGCGTAGAAGGAAACAATAAATATTAGCTTACAGATGTACGTAAATAAAGACAATTGGAAACTCCAATGTGCAAAAAAGTACATACGATTTTCCGTGTCGTCGTGTTCCTGTTGAGCCGAAGTATTGGGCCATTCTTTTATTATTCGTTTATTTTTTCGCGCAGTCAATTCCGGCGATTGAAGCCGACGTTTTTTGGCTTCTTTAATTCTTTCAACTTCCTCGACGATGCTGGGTAAATTGGCAATTTCCCGATCGATTTTTTTACAAATTAATTTTTCCGACACTGGTTTTACTCTTTTAGCAGATTTGAAATCCATATGTGGCAGCTTCGTGATGATGCCATCGGTATCAACATCGATCGCATCGATAAGTATTTTATTGTCTACGACAAAATTATATTAACGGAGACGATAAAAAAATTTTATTATTCATATTGTAACCGTCGACTGGCTACAGCGCCATCCTACGACCGTGCAGCGGCCCGGCCTCAAGGCGCCTCTACGATACATCGTACGACGCTACGAAAGTCGACCACGCGCGGCGTGGTAGTTCCATCGTCTCAACAACCGAGTTCCCGTACTACCGGCTTTTCGTGTGTTTAATGGGAGATCCACCGGAAATCGACGGAGCGAAGAATTAATCGATACGACGACAAGAAACGAGGAACACGTAATACTATATAATTGAGTTACCCTCAACAAGACTTGAATACAAAACGAGTCATAATTATCCGTTTCGTAATAAATACATTCGGACGAATGTTATTCGCGTCGTCGCCCGGCCAATAAAATCGGATTTACCGAAAAATCCCAATCGATTGCATTTTTCGGCGTGGATTTGTACGCATGGGAAGACTCCCGCTCACATGGGTCGCATCGGCCATTGACGTGAATCCATCCGGTATTTCATCGTGACGAAATCGTCGAAGCGACGATCCCATGGAAAACGAAGTATCATCGCATATGCCCATCGAAGTCCAGGTATTACATTAAAAGTATATAAATCCGGAGGTGGATCCCTATAACCTGCAAAGTGGCATCGTGTATACTCGAATTAATATCCGTGCCGGTACGGACAGTGATCGGCGTATGAATCGAAAGAGAAAAACATTCATGCCTTCGTAATTACACAATTAACGTTGGCGGGCAATTCTCGATTGTTATAAATTTGCTAATTCGACATTGGTGTCGAATTGAATCCACCGACCACGTGATTGGCGTTAAGCATTAGACCGCCTTGACACGAACGTGATTGCCATCGTCGGTACTCGCCATATTCGTGGGATTATTCGCGATTCACTCGTTCGCGAGATATACGGTATATCGGTATCTCTCGGATTCATCCTCGGTCATCTGCGCCTGGGCGCGAAGATCCATCGGTGATTCCGAAGCATCATCGTCGGCGTCGATCTCATCGTCGTTGGAAGAACGATCGGGTCTATCTCCCGAACATTTTCGTATATAACGTGTATTGTCGTTTTCAGGTCAAAATTACCCTGTTCAATTGATGAATTGTAGCACTGGTGAATGTACTTCACAAATCCTACCCCCGGGTGGTATCGAATGTGTGCGTTGCGATGGATGGAAAATTATACGAGGTGATGTAATCGTAGATGAAATACTCGTTATTTCGACACAATCATTAATTGGTGAGTCAACCTTATTCTTATATTCATACGCCGATACATATTCCACTGTAAATTAATGCTAGGGAATTCGCACGACGCCCTGCGTCATTTCATTCTTCGGATTGTTTCGAGGGACTATCAGTCTATGACGGTTAGGGTTATGACGATTTGGTCAATAAGTGGATATCGAGTTAATTTCTGAGTATTACTTTTAATGGTTCGAATAATTCACCGTAGTAAACTTTATTACTCGTTGTCTCACTTCCTTCGTTGAATAGTGCTACCGCGAACAGATTTATCCCATGCTCGAACATCCGAATAAATCAATCTTGCGAATTACCCGATTAATTGACATGACCATATCACCGACTATAATCGTCGAATAATTACGTTTATCTCGTCGACTCGTCTTATGATACATCGACTCCTCGTTTTGTATATGATCTATCAATAATCACACTAGGCGATTCTTCGTTAAGGATATCTAATCCAATCATATGTTCCTATCACGACATTCGGGTGTATAAGGTTTGTGAACGCCCTGAATCGGCAATTAATATTCTCGATTATATAAAAACGATTAAGTATATTCATTAACTTGTTTATTGACGTTTATTTATTAAAAAGCCGCCAACCTGACAAGCTCTAACCTCGCTAAGTTCCCACTTTCTTACAATATTATACGAATGTTATTGTTATCTCCAATCCGTAGATAACAATTTACGATCGCGAGTCATCCGAAGGACACGGATCGTTATAATATATTATTGAAGTTACATGTAAATCAAAGAGATATGACTTACCATTTTTCAGAAGAATCTTCGCCGACACCCACTTTCCGCCCCACTTAACTTCACTTTTATTTTTTCTTTGTCGAACATCTTCCGATAAAACCGTATCAACAGTTCTCGTTTTTTTGAAAAAAGCGAGAGAGTACATTTCTTTTCCGTAAGTGTAAATTATGGTGACAGATTGTGCACAGCTATAGATGAGATAATTGACAGATAGACAATTGAAATGCGCATAGGAACGGACAACGAATTCATTCCCTGACGTACGTACTTTACGAAAAACAAAAAAGGCAACACTTTCGATAAGATTAAATCGAGTAAAATATCCGTGGAGGAATATTCGAAAGTTTCTCAAATCAGTTTCAAACTTGTATTCAAAAATTTCTACTCGATATGCGACGTCGTGGAAAGGAGTATCATGAGTACTTGAGATCGACACAACGGAGGATACGTAAAATATTAGAAGCTGATGTACCGTCCAGTAAGGATGAGGATAATTTAGAACACGGTGGGGTTAATTGCTAAAAATATCATTGGATTTAGTTTTTTTACAATTAATTCAATTAACATGATCATGGAAATAAATACAAAATAAAGATTCGATTACAAAATTCATAATTTTCGATGAATACACAGTATACCGAGGTCAGATCAATGCGCCCGACGATGCGAATCAGCCGATTATGACTCATCAGAGCAGTGATCAGTTATCAGAGCCTGACTTATTATCGACAAGCGAGAATGAAGAAAATGTCGACCACCGTATGTACTTTTTTCATTTATAAATTGAGACCTCAAACGGAGTGAATCAACGTTAACTAATTATGGCTCTATTGATGTAACGTAGTTAAAAATAGTTTCATCATATGGCATGTGCAGAAACATACATTTATGTAAAAAATCGTAAAGTGGTTCGGTGGAATACCTCATAATAAATAGTGAATGCCATATTGTACGGAAATATACTGTAATGTATGCGAAGGCGGACGAGTAATGTGTGTGTTTGTGTGTGTGTGTGTGTGTGTGTGCTGTGAGCCGAGCCTGTAATTCCATGTTTATGCCAGTCGGAATAAAGCCTATGAATCGGAAGCACGTATCAGTAATCCGTTCCCCTAAATACGTACACTACAATTGGCGACGAGGATACGAACAGTGTCACGCGTAGCAGTGGAAGAATTGAATAAAGCGTATGACAGACGGGGGTAAAAAAAGGACAGGTACAGCCTGGATTCAAACCCTTAATAAAAAAGAAGTGATCGAAGAGTTAAATGCACGAGGAATAGATGCCGGTGAGGAAAATAAATTGGACGAACTGCGGCCAATATTAAGAGAAGCAATACGGAACGAGGAAAAGAAAACAAAAGGGATCCCGACGATAAACGGAACGGCAAATAACGAGCAACGGGAGGCTAAAATGGAGTACACGAGTCAACTGGACTTTAAAATCGGAGTGGACGATTGGGAAGAATTTGTCGAACGGATCGAACTATATTTCGATGCAAACAACATAGCGGAAGACAAGAAACGCGCGATCCTGCTGACGAAGATAGACGCGGAAGCGTATAAAGTGGTGCGAAAAGTGTGTGCACCGGAAAAACCGAAAGACGTAGCGCTCGCGGTCATTATTCAAAAAGTGAACGAGTACATCAAACCGAAGGTAAATAAAACCGTGTTAAGAGCGCAGTTTCGGGATAGAAACCAGAACGAGGAAGAGTCGGTCACGCACTACGTCGCAGCGTTACGCAATCTGGCCACCGAGTGCAAATTCACGGATGAAGAAGAGGCCATACGGGACCAAATGCTGAGTGGAATCCGAAACAAATCGATTAAGATTGCGCTCTTCAAAGTTGAGAACCTGACGCTAGACATCGCATTGAAGACAGCGACGGCGATCGAAGAGGCAACGAAAGCGGCCGAGGAATTCGAGACGGAGGAGCACAAGGGAAAGAAGACGGTCGAAGCCGACACAGAAGTGTATCGAGTCCGGACAGGATATCGATACAAACGAGACGGCCCGAGGAAAACGAGGCAACAACAGAGGGTGCAACGCACACCGGTGAACGAAGGTGCGGGCAGCACTTGCACTTGCTGCGGAAAGGAAGGGCACCAAAAGAAGGATTGCTGGCATCGATCGAAGAATTGTGACGGATGCGGCCGACAAGGACACCTACACGCGATATGCAGAGCGAGACCGCGCCAGACGGGCAAGGCGGTAAAGAACATTCAGCCAAGAGACAACGGAGCAAGTGACGACGACTCCGATTCCGAAAATAACTGGTACGAAAAAATCGCATTCGAAATAGGTAGCACACTAAAACGGTGTAATTTGTTAAAAATCGAACCGCAATTTTTAGGAGTTGAAGTCGAGGGCAAGCCGATAAAAATGGAAATCGATGGAGGTTCCGAAGTTTCATTAATCAACGAGCGAGACTGTAGTACATTGTTTCCAAATAAAAAAGTTGAACCGGCAAACATAAAATTGATTTATTTCGACGGAGAAAGACGAAACGCGGTAGGGGTAATCAAAAGAGTAATCTTCAAATACGGCCGCGTAACATCAGTAGGCGACCTCTATGTAGTAGGTAAACACGGGAAGCCGCTCATCGGCAGAGAATGGCTACACAAGCTCCAGCTTTGGCCACTGGGTATAAACCAAAGCAGCGAGACGTACGGACGCAAAGCGACACAACCGAATAAGACAACAGGTATAGAAAAAGAAAACGAAAATATAGAGCGGATTACGGAGAAATTCCTCGCAGATTACGAACACTTATTCTCATCAGGGCTGGGAACGTATAACAAAGCGGAGTTCGCGATATATATGCAAACGAACACGGTCCCAGTATATTGCAAACCGAGAACGTTGCCGTTCGCAATGAAAGATAAAGTAAGCGAGGAAATAGACAGACTTGTAAGCGAAGGGGCTTGGTCACCAGTAGAAGTAGGAGAATGGGGCACACCGATTGTACCTATTTTGAAAAAAGATGGGTCCTTAAGACTCTGCGGCGACTACAAAACGACAGTAAACAAAACTATTCGGATAGACAGGCACCCGTTACCAAGGATTGAGCATTTGATAGCGAACTTACATGACGCCGTGTACTTTACAAAGATCGATCTGAAAGAGGCATACGCGCAAGTGCCAGTAAGCGCAGCATCGAAACAATATTTGACGCTGAGCACCCACAAAGGACTATACCAGCCAAATAAGCTGCCGTACGGAGTCGCATCGGCGCCAGGGTTTTTTCAAAGACAAATGGAGCAGATACTTGCGGGAATGCCGAACGTAAATGTATTCTTAGACGACATAATAATAAAAGGCAAAACAATCCACGAGAACTTAAAAAACACGGCGGAAGTACTGGATAAGCTAAAAGAATGTGGGCTAAAACTTAAAAAATCAAAATGTGTATTCTTAGCAAATAAGATTAAGTATTTAGGGCTAGGAATAGACAGAAACGGCATTCACACACTACCGGAAAGAGTGGAAGCGATCGATAAAATCCCGACACCAAAAAATGTGAAAGAATTGCAAGCATTCCTGGGAATGATAAATTATTACATCAAATTCATAGAAAATCGAGCGGAGAAACTGCATCCCTTGTACGAATTACTAAAAAAAGAAAAATTTCAATGGTCAAAACAATGTCAAGATGCATTTGAACGCGCAAAGAAAAACCTGAAGTCAGCAAAAGTGCTTATGAATTATGATCCGGATAGACAATTAATATTAACATGTGATGCATCGGATTACGGAATCTCGGCAATTCTTTCACAGATGACTCCAGAAGGTGAGCGACCGATCGCATACGCGTCGAAAACATTAACCACAAGCGAACGAAAATACGCTGCAATTGACAAAGAAGCGCGAGCGATAGTATTTGGAGTAACCAAATACTATGATTATGTGTATGGGAGAAACTTTATTCTAAAAACAGACCACCAACCGCTAGTACGAATCTTTGGACCGAAAAAAGGAATCCCAATAATGGCGACAAGACGATTGCAACGGTACGCAAATTTCTTAAGCGCGTTTCAATATCAAATTATGTATGTGAAATCGGCGAGAAACAGCGCAGACGGATTATCGCGACTACCGATACCGAAGCAAAGCGAGCACACGAAACCGGAACACACATATTTGAACTATATCGCACAAGAAGCACAAGTCTGCTTGGACGACAGGGTGATAGCGCGCGAAAGCAGAGCCGATAAGGTGTTAGGAGAGGTGAGGAAATATATCGAACTCGGCTGGCCGAATAGAAAAATGTTAACGAGTGATTTACTCCAATACGAAACAAGGAGAGATGAATTAGCAATCGAACAGGATTGCGTCATGTGGGGGTATAGAATCGTAGTACCAAAGAAACTACAGAGGTCGGTACTCAACGAACTACATGAGAACCACGCAGGGACCGTGAAAATGAAATCTATAGCAAGATCGTTCTGCTGGTGGCCCCAAATCGACAAACAAATCGAAGAACTTGCGAGAAATTGCCGGGACTGTGCGGAAGTACGCGACAATCCACCGGCAACCAAACTGCATCCGTGGAGTTGGCCGGAAAAGCCATGGGAAAGAGTGCACACGGATTTTCTGGGACCGTACAAAGGGCACAGTTTCTTATTGATAGTAGATGCGAGAACAAAATGGCCCGAAATATTTGCCATGAAAACCACGACGGCGAAACAAACAATAAACGCCTTCCAGCAAACATTCGCAAGATATGGATTTCCCCGGCAAATCGTCAGCGACAACGGACCGCAGTTTACGAGCGACGAGTTCACGACATTTCTGAATCATGCAGGAATTAAACACATACGCTCAGCTGTAAAACACCCCGCCTCAAACGGAGCAGCTGAAAATTTAGTGAAAACGTTCAAAAGGAAACTGAAAATCATGCTGAAGAATGGAAAAACAGCACAGGAAGCTGTCGATTCATTCCTACTGGAGTACAGATCGACACAACATTGCACGACAGGGGAAACACCGGCTAAATTAATGCTCGGTAGGCAAATAAGAACGAAATTCGATTTAATGCGACCAGACATAACGAAACGACAGGAGCAAGCCGTGCAGAGACAGATACGAAATGCGAAGGGAGGGAGAACAACAAGCTTCGCGAGAGGAGAGCAGGTGTGGACAAAAAACTTCAGCCGCAACGCGCCGCCGTGGACAGAAGCAACAATCGAGCAGAGATTAGGGCCGGTGACGTATACGGCAAAACTAGACTCGGGCGGCATAGTTAAACGTCACGTCGACCAGCTGGTACGGGGGGGCCCCCCCGCGACATCATCGAAACCCGCAACGACGAACGCGCAAGAAGCCGACAAGAACCGCCGACAACCACCGCGACGATCGCCACGATTGAACACACGACAGGGTAGCGCGGAGCAAAGGGAGATTAAATAATGTGTACGAATTTTAACGGAGAGGAGTGTAATGTATGCGAAGGCGGACGAGTAATGTGTGTGTTTGTGTGTGTGTGTGTGTGTGTGTGCTGTGAGCCGAGCCTGTAATTCCATGTTTATGCCAGTCGGAATAAAGCCTATGAATCGGAAGCACGTATCAGTAATCCGTTCCCCTAAATACGTACACTACATATACCACGTCAAAATATATCTCTATTAGGTTCATGGAGCGACGATGAGTCGAGTTCAGATGATGATATTAAAGGTGTTTGTCCCAACGTCAGTGGTGATGAACATGATGAACTAAACTGGCAAGCTAGTCGTTCTGATTGTGAATCTGCTGATAGTGAATCTTCAGCATCGTCTTCATCGCCTGACCAGCCGTATTCTTCATCGGATGATGATAGTGATGATGATGAAAGAGACCATTTCCATGAAGATGACTTTAAACGTATCCATGAACCGTTGTACCCTGGCGCGCCTATTAGTTTGGGAGAAAGCTGTCTATCGATTTTATTAATATCGATTCGGCATAAATTGAGTCAAAGTTGCTTAGCTGATTTGCTTCAGTTGATTTTTTTGCATTGCATACAGCGGAA
Source organism: Sussaba pulchella (assembly GCA_963971145.1). NCBI lineage: Eukaryota > Metazoa > Arthropoda > Insecta > Hymenoptera > Ichneumonidae > Sussaba > Sussaba pulchella. The sequence continues at coordinate 4,914,328 of OZ020172.1, forward strand.
TTTATGCCTCAAGTTACTATATCGGTTTCAGAAATTCTTTGCAAAAAATCGAAATTCTTACAAGAAACATTTCTTTTGTGCTACTTGCTTCAGAAAAATGATTGACAATAATTCAGTATGTCCAGAGTGTCCGACGAGCTCTCAGGTAAATTACTTCATAGAACTGCCCATCATACCACAACTCGAAAAACTTCTGAACCGACCAGGTTTCATGGAAAAATTAGGCTCGCGCTTCTATCGTAATAAAAAATCAGAAGACAATTTGGAGGATATTTATGACGACTCAGTATACAAACGATTCACTCCGAATGGCGGCTTCTTAATCAGCTTATGAAATATGTCTTTCACTGACGGAATTTCAATTTTCAAATCTTCTAAATTACAAGTATGGCCATTTTTCTTGGAAATAAATGCCTTTTGCAGATCGGTGCACAAAAGAAAACATATTATTAGCAGGTATTTGGTTCGGGAGGATCAAACCAAAAGCAAATTTATTCTTAAGAGTCTTCTGGGAACCGTTTTTTCAATTATATAAAGGCGTTGAAATAACTGTGAACGATGTGCGAGTCATAATTCGGGCAAAGATACTTTGCGGGACGGCTGATATACCCGCGCGTTCAACAATGATGAACATGAAACAACATCTCGCAAATTTCGGATGTTAAGTATGTATGGTAAAAACGATAGTGGTTGATAACGTTCGAATCTATCCATATCGCCGAAGGTTAACATTACGGACTACTGCACAAACGATAATTGATGGGAAACGAGCACTTTATCTAAATGTCGACAACATCAACGGTGTAAAAGGCCCGACAGTTTTGTCGCAAATTTCGGAGAATTTTGTAGAAACTACAGCAATCGACGACATGCATTGCGTATATTTAGGCGTCGTGAACAAATTATTAAGTATATGGCTCGAGTACGTCGATGAAAAAGGGTCTGTCCGTCATTTTAGTAAATTCGTAAATCAGCAACTCACCGCGATCAAACCACCCACATTTGTAACACGATTACCACGACCAGTTAGTGACTGGAAATACTGGAAAGCGCATGAGTTGAGAAATTTTTTGTTATATTACTCAGTTCCAATTTTCAGCATCATCATGTTGCCAAATCAATTCGAACACCACAAGTTGCTCGTGTCCGGGATAATGCTTCTAAGTGGCCAAAGTGTGAGTGAACGAATGATTAAGACAGCATTCAAATCTTTACGAATTTACGTGTCTGAGTTTTCTCAGACTTACGAAAAACGTCATATGATCATTGCAATTTACATTTATTATTACATCTCGCCGACAATGTCCGTAAGTTTGGCCCCTTAAGAACTACTTCACTATTTCCGTACGAAAATTTGAATGGTATATTTGAAAGTTTGATATCTGGCACGAGATATTCCGCAATACAAATTTGTAACCTTGTCTCTACATTCACAAATTTGATGATGTTGAAGATAAAACTATTACTTAGATCAACAAAGTGAAATGACGAGATTTTGCGAGGGAATTGAACTGAGTTCAAGACGGAGAAAAAAGCTCACACGCATCGACGGTTCATCGTTCATTCTAGGATCGTTAATAAAATCGACTTTATTCACCGACAAAATTAAAAACGCATTGGAAAGCTTGAATTTAAGTTGTCTTGATCTCTGTTTCACGTCCAAAAGACTTTATCATGCTGGAATTGTTTATGACTCGAAATCACACGATAGACGGCGAAGGACTAATTCCAGCTTGGTGAAATATGAGCACGACAATAAAATCCGTACTGGGCGCATCGACACGTTCGTGAAAATAATTTTTTCCGCAACCAATCAACAATTAATACTTGCCACCATTGATGACGCTGATATTGTTCGACCACTGATTAAAACGAAATTAAGGCGTGGTCATGTAAATGGTATGAGCGTAGGCAAAGACGTTACAAATGCACCAGCTCGTGCCATCGATATTAAGCAATTGAAAAATGTTTGTTTTGAAGTAACAGATCCGAAAGATCCCGAATTATTTTATATTATCGACCCAGTAAACGACCTCGAATTTGAGAAATAAAAATTGTGTTATAATTGTATTGTGTATTTTTTTATTATTATATTTTACGTATCCTCCATTGTGTCGATCTCGAGTACTCATGATACTCCTTTCCACGACGTCGCATATCGAGTAGAAATTTTCAATACAAGTTTGAAACTGATTTGAGAAACTTTCGAATATTCCTCCACGGATATTTTACTCGATTTAATCTTATCGAAAGTGTTGCCTTTTTTGTTTTTCGTAAAGTACGTACGTCAGGGAATGAATTCGTTGTCCGTTCCTATGCGCATTTCAATTGTCTATCTGTCAATTATCTCATCTATAGCTGTGCACAATCTGTCACCATAATTTACACTTACGGAAAAGAAATGTACTATCTCGCTTTTTTCAAAAAAACAAGAACTGTTGATACGGTTTTATCGGAAGATGTTCGACAAAGAAAAAATAAAAGTGAAGTTAAGTGGGGCGGAAAGTGGGTGTCGGCGAAGATTCTTCTGAAAAATGGTAAGTCATATTTCTTTGATTTACATGTAACTTCAATAATATATGAATAATAAAATTTATTTATCGTCTCCGTTAATATAATTTTGTCGTAGACAATAAAATATTTCTCGATGCGATCGATGTTGATACCGATGGCATCATCACGAAGCTGCCACATATGGATTTCAAATCTGCTAAAAGAGTAAAACCAGTGTCGGAAAAATTAATTTGTAAAAAAATCGATCGGGAAATTGCCAATTTACCCAGCATCGTCGAGGAAGTTGAAAGAATTAAAGAAGCCAAAAACCGTCGGCTTCAATCGCCGGAATTGACTGCGCGAAAAAATAAACGAATAATAAAAGAATGGCCCAATACTTCGGCTCAACAGGAACACGACGACACGGAAAATCGTATGTACTTTTTTGCACATTGGAGTTTCCAATTGTCTTTATTTACGTACATCTGTAAGCTAATATTTATTGTTTCCTTCTACGCATAAAGTCGTTCTTCTTGAAAGCGATGTAAATGAGAACCGAAAAACCGATACGAGACAAATGCAACAGCCACCTGTGGAAAATATCCTGAGTATTAGTTCAGACTCGGACTCTCAACAAAACGACGACTGGGATAAAACGGAAAAACGTATGCAATCGCCGGATTGGAGTGCAAGAAAAAATAAACGGATAATAAAAGAATGCCGAAGTACTTTGGCTCAGCAGTAACACGACGACACGGAAAATCGTATGTACTTTTTTTCACATTGGAATTTCCAATTGTCTTTATTTACGTACATCTGTGAGCTAATATTTATTGTTCCCTTCTACGCATAAAGTCGTTCATCTTGAAATCGATGTAAATGAGAACCGAAAAACCGATACGAGACAAATGCAACGGCCACCAGTGGAAAATATCCTCAGTAGTAGTTCCGATTCGGACTGTCGACAAAATTACGACTGGGATAAAACGGAAAAACGTATGCTCTCATGTCTGCTCTAAAATTGAATTTCAGCCCTTCCATATTGACCCTGATCAACCCTTGAATTATAATTCTTTATTGTTATTTCCGTTGTTTTTCCGCAACCCATTAGTGAGCTCGTTGTACTCTGACTCATCGTCGGACGAACATTTTTCAAACAGCGGCGAGAAACAAAAAAAAAGAAAAAATCCCCGATCGGAAAGAATTTGATGAACTAGATTTCGTTGAGTTCAATGGTAAAACTACGCAGCCTCTTGTTGCAGAGATTCAACTAACGCGATCAGGTAATAAATAAGGGCGCTTATCCAACGAAGTTTGAATGGATAAATATTAATAGTATCACTATCATTATATTCTTTTTTATTCAGAAATACCTGCAATTATCAGATATTTGGGATCCTTGACCAAGGTGCTTGGCTCCCAGTATCAATGTCAGGAAGATCCGTCGAGCAAGAATAATAACGGTATTATCTTTGTAGATTTAGCTATTTTATTACACATTAGACTGTGTCAAATTGAATGACTAACTTTTTTTTTTTTAGCTTCTATGTGACAATTACATTTTTTATCACGAAAAAAAAATGTTCACCAAATCTTGGCTCGATATCTTGATTTTTCAGTTGGCGCTTGCGTAAATAAGGATTTTCTAAGATTACAACGTTTTTTATCAGCTTTATGCCCAAAAACTTATGGAATATAATCTATAAAATAAAAATAAAACGCATTGTTTTATCGAAAATTGAATTTCTAACAAAGATAACCTTAGACGAAGTCAAAAAAATTACCTACTCGTCTTGTACAGCAAATCGAAAGTAAATTTTTCCTTAATTTTCTCGTAAAACTTGTGAATTTTATTTTCTAGACAATCCTATAAATAATGATCTAACGAACTGATTTTTATTCTCAAATTCTTCTTCATATCTTTCGGTTTTTAATAAAAATCATAATAATAACATAAAATATCAAATTAAAAAAATGATATTATTTTATTTCTCATTCCATACAAGTTTTATCGACTTAGAAGTTTTGAATCAACATTCATTGCTATAAGACGTACAAGCCTGTGTCAATGTGTCGGTATATTGCTGTAGGATCAAATAATAATATAAGAAGAGAGAATTCACAACATTTTATCACAGACGAATATTATTAATTCAAATGATTTTGTAAATTAATATAATAATAATATTCGTCTGTCATAAAATGTTGTTAATTCTATCTTCTTATATTATTATTTGATACTACAGCAATATACCTACACATTGACACACGCTTGTACGTCTTATAGCAATGAATGTTGATTAAAAACTTCTAAGTCGATAAAACTTGTATGGAATAAAATGATATCATTTTTAAAAATTTGATATTTTTTGTTATTATTATAATTTTTATTTCAAACCAAAAGATATAAAGAAGAATTTGAGCATAACATCCAGTTCGTTAGATCATTAGGATTGTCTAAAAAATAAAATTTACAAGTTTTATTTACATAATCATTGTTTGATATATGTATAAGAACGAACGTTACGAAAATATTGAGGAAATATTCACTTTTGATTTGCTGTACGAGACGAGGAGGCAATTTTTCAAACTTCGTCCAAGGTTATCTTTGTTAGAAATCCAATTCTTGATAAAACGATGCTTTTTATTTTTAATTATTTTATAGATCATATTCCATAAATCTTAGGACATAAACCTGATAAAAAAATTTTTATTCTTGAAAAAATCCTTATTTACGCGAGCGCCAACTGAAAAATCAAGATATCGAGCCAATATTTGGTAAATATTGTTTTTTGTAATAGAAAATGTAATTTTCACATGGGAGCCAAAAAAAAATTAGTCATTAAATTTTGCACAGTCTATTACGCATACTTTATCCGTACACTCACTGCGCTTATACAATACTTATTGAACAACATTTCTCTAAACTTGATTTTTTTCTGAAATTTCAGTTTGTAGCGGTCGATGCCGCAACTGCGCCATCTACCCACGATCTAGATCAACATCGGTCGCCTTTACGCATCGTAAAGGCGTAATCGCGCGCGGACACCGTCGCGACGACGACAGGCGGCGCTCGCGCAAGAGTACGGCAACGGGGTTTCCCTTCTATATTCCAGAGATCCACGTTACGGTCGATCGAAGAAGACGCCGTGGAAGGACTTCGCCACCGACCAGCGACAAGAATCAACGCTTCCAATACGTCCGGCGAAAGTCCGCCATCGAGTTGTATAAATTTTTGGGCACGAGTTCGCCCACGAAACTCGTGGATCAATCAACCCAATCATTAATCTTCACGCAGGATATTATATCTGCGTAGTCACGCCGGAGCGCGAACTTTTGGCCAACGAATTATCTTCACCGCGGGTCGAGCCCTGCCCTGCATCGTCGTCCCAACGGGGCGTAATAACTGCAGGGAGCGGGATTTCCGATACCATCGAAACGCGATCGTCTCAAGGAAAAAGGAGCGGGTTCGTCATCAAATTCGTCATCATTGGGTGCAATAATTGCACCGGCAAAAAGGTATTGCGTCGAAGACCGATAACGTGGTCGGAGACGCCGCCATGTTTTTCTAAACCGTGACTCGGAACTTCCGGCCGCCATCTTATTGCGACCACGTGAAGTGTACCAGCCCGCATTTCCTTGGCTACTAGCCATTTTGAGCGCAATATTGCGCGAGATATCGGTCCCAGTGATTCGGGCCCCGAAAAGTGTTCCTTTGTTCGGCCCAGTGACACTCGAGATAGTATTCGTTCCGCCGCCAATAAATATAGACATCAGAAACTACGCGTTCACGATAAAACATTCGCATTAAAACGATCCGTCGACATAATTACGCGTCGTAGTGTTCGTGGCTGGTAGCCGGAAATATCGCAAAACTCAACGCTACTGAGCGTTTCGTTTATATAAAAAATCATCATATAAAATTTCGTTGTTATTAAATTTCGTTTGCTCGAACGCGTGTTGTCGCGTTCGTAATACCATATTCGCCTTAAAACGATCCGTCGAAATAATTACGCATCGTAGTGTTTGTGGCTGATAGCCGGAAATATCGCAAAACTCAACGCTACTGAGCGTTTCGTTTATAAAAAATCATCGTATCAAATTTCGTTGTTATTAAATTTCGTATGCTCGAACGCGCATCTTCGCGTTTATAAATGACCTGTCAACTTCATTCGTTCTTCGCTTCCGAGCGATTCGCCGTCAAATTTGTATTACTAATTGCCTTCATCGTCACCGTAATCTCATCCAGCTACATCCTCGGGTCATCTTCCTTTTCCTATCTTTACTTCAATAAAAAATAGAAATCGTTGTAAACTCGTAGTAACAAGATTAATTCGTTACAAGTTACAATACGCATGATCGAATTTATTGAAAATGCGATAGAAGATTTAAAGTTACGATGCGTATTGTCCACACCGGTAGATGAAGAGACAATTTCATTTCCGAGTCAACCTTCACCGTCATCTTTTTCAAAAACATCTTCACGACCGTCTGCCTCGCAAAAAATGTCTCCTTCCTATAAATATACATCACTCGATGTTTACAAAGAAGTGGTAAAGTGAAATGTAGAATAATTTGGTATGTTGTAGAATAACTTACAAGTTTCTTTTTCAAGGATGAATTGATCAAAAACTGCGGGATCGATACCGACAAAAATGATTGAATTAATAAAACGAAACAGTTCCGTGCGAATCCGGGTAAAATGGCTCGGCAGATTTTCAAAAAAATCCTTGGCGCCGAGCAGCTAGCGAAAATGACGGTGACAGAAAAAAATGGTGGAGAGACCATTCCGGAAAACATATGGGGCAGGCCACGCCAACTCAGCCAGCTGACAACCTTCTATTCTCCGATCAGGTCGATAATTTTTTTTTAGTATCTTTAGGGTCCTACGACTTTACTAATTTTTTTTCAGATTTTTTAGACCACCCCTTCCCCTCGCCCCACCCGATATACAGAAATGGGGCAACCCACGCTATTTCAGATGGCTGATTCCCCGATGCGGTCGATGATTTTTTTTAAGTATCTTACGGATCCTACGACCTTACTAATTTTTTTAAAGATTTTTTCGACCCCCCCTTCCCCTTACCCCGACCCGCCCAATTTTTTTTATCAAGAGGGAACGGCTATTTCGCCATTTTTCAGTTGAATGAAATTTTTTTCCCAGATACCTTATCGAAATTGAAGAACTTTTTTCATAAAATTGAAGTGGAACTATTGTTTTTAATATTTTATTTTAATTTTTTTTCCATTTTGAAAAAATTCCACTTTTTCCGAAATTTTGATATGATCATGGTTTCCTATTAAAAAAAAAAAAAAAGAAATATAAAATCTCTCTTGCGAAAAATCAATATTTCGATTCCGTTAGAAGATATTCCGATTAGAAATCAAATTGACAGGGTTAGCTCGTCTCACGGGGGGGAAAATGGATGTTCTATAGAAAATAATCGGAATATCGATTTCTTGCAAAAGAGATTTCATATTTATTTTTTTTTTTAAATAGAAAACCATGATCATATATTAAAATTTCGGAAAAAGTGGAATTTTTCAAAATTGAAAAAGAGTTAAAATAAAATATTAGAAACAATAGTTCCACTTCAATTTTATGAAAAAAATTCTTCAATTTCGATAAGGTATCTGGGAAAAAATTTTCATTCAATTGAAAAATGGCGAAATAGCCGTTCCCTCTTGATAAAAAAAATTGGGGGGGTCGGGGTGAGGGGAAGGGGGAGTCGAAAAAATCTTCAAAAAAATTAGTGAGGTCGTAGGATCCGTAAGATACTTAAAAAAAATCATCGACCGCATCGGGGAATCAGTCATCTGAAATAGCGTGGGTTGCCCTATTTCTGTATATCGGGTGGGGTGAGGGGAAGGGGAGGTCTAAAAAATCTGAAAAAAAATTAGTAAAGTCGTAGGACCCTAAAGATACTAAAAAAAAATTATCGACCTGATCGGAGGATAGAAGGTTGTCAGCTGGCTGAGTTGGCGTGGCCTGCCCCATATACAACGCGGTTGAAGGTGATAACATGATAAATGAAAATTTAAGTAGCACGATCGTATTTTGTTACTTCAATATATTTATTTTATTCGTAACAGTGAGAATTCGATTTTTTATTCATTCTTTTCATATAAATAATTATATACATGGAAATCAATTGTATTTAATTGGATTTATTGCATTTTAACGTGTTGTTTATCATTGAATATATGTTTCAGACTATGTTTTGAAATCGTGCCGCAAATCTCACCGGCTCTCCAAGCAAGATTTTCATAAAACAATAACAAAAATGTGCTGCACTCTACGCGACATTCAAAAAAAATCAGCAAAAGCATCCCTGAATTGAATTATTTGTTAAAATGAATGAAAACTATTTAATATTTTTTCTGAACAATAAAAATTATGTTATAATTGTATTGTGTATTTTTTTGAATTGGTTCAATAAAAATATTTTTGTTATTATACAAAATGCACATATATATGAGACGAAAAATATATGAAGTGATCACCAAATGAATGATACGTTAAATAAAAAAATAGATCAGAATACGTTTCCATGTGTTATTTTAATTTTTCCTTTGCGATTTCCTTTTTCGTACCTTTCTACACTTGTATCTATAAGAAGTATTCATAGTGAATACGAGCTGAATTTATTAATCGATCCGGAGGAATTCTTCATGAACTCATTCCCCATGAACGAATATCAGTTCATATTTGTTTCATTAGAGGAACGATCGTGATGAATCCATGGTGAATTCTGTAGCGTAAAACCCGACGTTCGCCGCCGCAAAACTAAAGCTCGGCGGCGCTCCCTCCCCTTATTTTCTTTCCACGGGCGCCAGGTGCATCTGCACCGGGGAAGGAGAATGCCCCGAGCCAAGTTGTTCGCCCTGACCAGCTGCAGCCACGTTTCCTCTGATAGAGTGGCGGGGTTCACCACCCACCGTGCAGGATAAGAAAAAACCCAGGCAAAACCAAATTGTATACGGGGAAAAACCCCACCGATTCACAATTTATTCCGTTTTCCAAAAATTTACACGACGCGCTCGCCCCACTCTCACTCTCTCTCTCCCACACACACGCGCTCGCGCTCCCGCCCGCGGTGCAATCCAGACGGTTCTCGTTCGATCCTTCACCCTCACGCACACACTCGCACCCGGGAAAAACAAATTATACAAAAAAACTCGCGACACACGCTCTCCGATCGCGGCTACTTAATTCACCGCTCCAAAATAAAATAACAAAAAAACAATACCGAAAATAATAAACTACCGCGGAAAACACAAACTTACGCACGCGCACTAACACTCGAACCGTCCAGATCTCCCGCGCACCCCCGGAAATGACGCAAATAAGACGCGAACCCCGACAAATAAAATGAATTAATAAATAACCAATTTCGCCCGCGTCCCCGGAACGATACTTCCCCAGAAAAATCCCAAAAGGGGAAAAAACCACCCTGACTCCGGAAACGGTATTCCCGGCCAGGCCCACGGAAAACCTCAATGGTCACGAGACCGCGTGCGCAACCGCCGCCGCGGTTGCACGAATTCAAAACGAAAATAAATCGATTTTACAAAACACACCGAATAACAATTCGTCCCGAGACGGACGTCAAGAGAACAAGAGTTAGGAAAAGCCACCCACCGGAACGCAGCAGCCGGTAACGGATCCTCTTTCCTTCCAAAATCTCCCAACTCTCCGGTACGGCCGATAGCCCTCCGATACTCTCCCGATACCTCCACCTGGACGACTTCCGCGAGACAGCCCCGATAATTAACGGCTCGCGCGGCCCGAGGCCCTCAACCCCCACTTTTTGACACGCGCCGTCGGGGGGACAGGCGACCAACTCTGACCCCACCCGACGCCTAGCCTTAGGTAGTTCGCACGGGGTCACGGAAATACAGATTTTCGCCCAGATATGTGGGCCCCGCGCATCAATCGCTTCGCCGTCCGGCGGGTGGCTCTCCTCTCAGGCGCTTCTCTTCCTCTTCTTCCTTGCTTCTTCCAAATGCGCTAGCCCTCGTCTCCGGAAAAACCCCCTTGACCCGGGGCAAATATGGCCCCCTCGGGACGATTACAACCATGAAAATAAAAACAATAAAACAAAAATAATTAATAAAAACGTTTCTTTTTCCCCATTCGACCGTGGGCCAGCCGGTGTCGCCGAGGTGGAAGCCTCGCCGGAGAGTTCGGAGGAGCGTCAAAATATTTCACGTTACAATTCATAGAGAATTCATGCTGTATTCATCCGGAATGGGTTTTTTTTTACACGGGTAGTAATTTCCTCACTGCCCTCAATTCAGTCGGGGGACGTTTTCTTTCGTATCGTCGAACATCTAAATCCAGATCGTCTTCATGTTCAATTAATGGCGTCTTCTTTGCACTGTCAAACATCTATATCCTATATCATATTTATGTTTAATGAATGACGTCTCCCGACTGAATTGAGGGCAGTGAGGAAATTACCACGATTTAAAAAATGGAACTCATACAAACGAACGATCATAATTCAAACTATGAATAAACTAAGATGACTTCTTGAATTATTTCATCCTTTTTTAATTTATTTATTTATTTCATTCTTTTAATTTCACTAATTTGTTTTGTCCATTTTAAATTTATTAATTTGTTGTATTCTTTTTAGATTCATGATTTTTATTCATGCTTTCTATCAGATTACTTTTTTCCGTTCTAATTTTTTTTGTGTTCGATTTTTACTCCAGCCGGGAGTTTTACAGCGATGATTTCGGATGCTTCCCCTACACACACTTGCTCGCTCGGTCGTTAAATTGTGGGGGACGTGGGGTGGGACGGGCGTTGTTTTCTCTTCAGCTGTTCAGCCTCTTCGCCCCGCAGGCCGACGAAGCTCGCGCGCGGATGGTTGTGACGACGGTAGGGGCGGTCCCCTTGGTTGGTAGATGCTCGATCGCTCGTCGATGGCCTAGCGCTCCCGATACCCCCTCCGGGCGGCCCGGCTACGGCTGACTGGGCTCTCGCGGTGCTCTGGCTGTCGATCTTTCAGTATCGATCCGTCAGCGGATCGCGCTAGAGCAGGGATACGCTTCTCGCTCGTTCGGATTCGGAAATTGCGCGTTGATGCCCTTGCCCTTCCTCTACCGTGCTTCCGCCGGATTAGAAATCTGTAACAAGGTTGCAGAGAGGTGAGGGGCTTGGAATCTTAACGATTCCAACATATGATGCTGACTCCCGTCGCGCTTTTCCCTGTCGTTCTCTTCTCCGGCTTCTTCCTCCGTCTGTTGCTCGGGCTGCTGTTTCGGACCTCACCCTCGTCCTCGCTATCTTGGTCGCTTCCTTCTTGCGGCTGTTACGATGATGGCTGGAGGTCCGGAGTTGCTGTAACAGAAAAATTGACTGTCTCTCTGGTTCTTGGATGGCTCCTGTAATATGATTCCGGGTGTCTCCGACTGTTCGATTTCGTCCTCTGGTTGGTCGGAGTCCCTTTCTCCACCGGTGTCTCGTCCGTTGGCACGTGCCGGGGTTTCGGACCGTGGGCCCTCCAAGGCCACTGGGGTGTTGTTCATTATCCCGTCTACCGAGGTAACGTTTTACACGTTACGGGAAATAATTTCGAAATATTATAATTTCGGGATTATGCGGAGCGTTTGCCACGATCAAGGCCGCTAGGCTACTCCCGTTGCGTTCGGGTGAAATAATTTGGGGAATAATAATTTCTGAGGAATTTTGTTTCTCGAGGTACTGCTGACCCGCCAAGGCCCTATCGTGCGATCGGTGTTCGATATCTTTATTTAATTTTTATGTCGGCGCTTCCTTGTCCCGCGCGCCTCCAAGGTCGATGTGAGAATTGGTTTATTCGTCACAAGGCATTTCATGCAAATGAAATAAAATAAAAATAGAATTCAAGATCAATCAATTTCTCCATAAATTATTTATTGAGCGAAATGTGCAGCCCATAAATGGTGATATTTTTGTTCACAGCTCCACCGTCCAATCCCGCCAGCACCTCGTTGATTTGAGACGTCTCACTCTTCGCCGGCGTCGCTTCTTTTGCAGCCTTCTTGTCTCTGAAAAAATACGATCAATAAATATGTACTCTAGATACGTTATAAATAAATAGTGATATCCAATCTTAATTATCGTAATAAATTATTGAACTCTTACTTTTAGCTCTGACGCCACTTCGACTTTCTTTTTGACCCCCGACTTCGATGGCGTTTCGAGCTTTCGTCCAATTTGGAGCTCCGTTGGGATTCCTCGTTAGGTTTTGAGGCGTTTGGGTCATTTTGGAGGCCCGTGGCTACGACAGCGAGATACGCTCGACAAACGTCGCCTCGCTGTCGCCTCTGTGCGACCTCCTTCGAAAGTTGGTTCTCCTTTCCTTTTTCCTCTTTTTCTTTTCCTTTTCCTTTTCGCTCTTTTTATTTTCCTTTCCGCTCTTTTTCTTTTCCTTTTCGTTCTTCTTCATTTTTGTGATTCGTGGTGTTTTGATCCATTTCCTTTGTGCTAACCCCGATCGTTGCCGCTGAAATCAAAATAATAAATGAAACACACTAATATGATATGAACCCAACAATATACAGTTGTCAAAAAAATTAAAAGACCACTTGAATAAAGCAACCGTTGAACCAACCGTTGAGTTCTGGAAACAACAAGTAGAAAAGAGTCATGTTATTGAGTATTTTCATGATCGGACAACTATTATAAGAAATATTTTCATTTTTTAGAACGATCTAGGTTATTATCTGTTCTTTCAATTTAAGTAATGATAAATATTGTGGACTCGATGAATCTCATCGATAAGATTTTTTCGCAGTGTTAACCCTTAGTCTGGAAACCTGGGTCGTTTTCGTCCGGCAAGAAATCAAATGTAGTTGTAACTTTTCAAAACGGTAAGAGAGGCCGCTACTATGCTTCTGTAAAAAAAGTTGGGTTCCCCAAGGACCTAAGCTACCAAGTTGCAGCGCAGGAGACCCCCTCTGACCCTTGTACAAGGCAGTTTAGTGTTCGGCGCAACTCGGCAGTCGCAAACATGCGTCAACCTTTTTCCTTTGTGAATTGCGAAGCAGGCACTGTAATTTTTTACAGCAGTGAAATAAATTTTACGCGCGATCCAAGATTTTTTGTATACATTCCCGGTATAGTTCACATTGCCTGGAAAAATTACAGTGCAGCAGCTTAAATTTTACTGAACAAACTAAAATAATTCGCCTAACGTTCTGTATTATTTCTTACCCTCCCTAACAAAAATATACAGGAAGAACAGCATGGATCAGAATTACAGTGCCAACTTAGTAATTTTTCATGGATTTTTCTCTCAGTGCATCTCGAAGAGCGTGCAAAACAGCCAGGATTGCACAAAGTTTTATCTGAAAATATTCGTGAGGTGCTTTTCGGAGCGGAGCTCCGAAATTCTAGTGTTGAGGTCGGTGAGCAAAAAATGAATAAAAGAAAGCGATGTTATTTCTGCCCGTTCGAGAAAGATCGCAAGACCATTTATTGTTGCGCAGAATGCAAAAAACCGACTTGCGATGACCATCGCATTTCATGTTGCGCACCGTGCTTTTTGTGACGTGTTATCAATAGAACAATTATTGAGTAATGTAACTTTTTACTTTTTTCTAATAAAAACAACATAAAAATGGAATTATTATCGATTTCATTTATAATTTTGAATTATTATACAGTTTTCCCGGTTTTTTCTGCGAAATAACGGGCTAATTTATTACCGATTTTGAGATAGGAAAATTAAGCGTTTGTTTTTAAAATAATTGAATGCTATCTTTTTTTTATAAAAGCAACACTATTCCCCTTCCATGTCTATTTTTAACCCTTTCGATATCAATATTTTTCATAAAGTTATAATTTTATAAGTAAATTATCGACTATGTCCTTAGTTGCCTTATATTTTGTACAAAAAAAATGTTCAAAATATAAATTTATCCCAATTCGATAATTGACACTTTAAATTGAAGGTTTAAAAAACCTTTATGAGTTTTTTTAGATTTCTCGCAGAACTTCACAGTTCAAAAAATCGCCAGGACGAAAACGACCCAGGTTTCCAGACTGAAGGTGCCAAAAAAACGTTTCCAGACTAAGGGTTCATTTTGTATTGATTGAAAATCAGAGGTTGTACAAAATAAATGTGAAAAAAACCAAGATTTATTCTCTACAACCTCTGAATTGCAATCAATACAGAATTAAAATTGCGGAAAAATCTTATCGATGAAATTCATTGAGTCCACAGTTTTTATTATTGCTTAGATTGAAAGAACAGATAACCAATATCGTCGTGAAAAATGAAACTGTTTCTCAAAATAGTTGTTTGCTAAGTACTGTAACGGGCGTCGATAGTATCCCTTGTGAGTTGGGCCTGGGCGAAGACGCAATGATTGGTCACGGCCATTTCGCAACGTGCAGCCAATTACCGCCGCCGGATAGGTATGGTAGAGCACCGAGAGCACCCGCCGTCGAGCCAGCCCTGAGGAAGCCTTGAGTAGCGGGCGCTCGGGAACCCTTCTCGAGCCGAGCCTGGCCGAACGCTAGCGCTGATTGTCGGCAGCCGTCAGGGAGGCGGCGGCCAATCAGGGACAGCTACGGCTTGCATCGCCGCTGCCGGACGGGTATAAAAGGAGCACCACAGAGCCTCAGATCATCAGTCGATCGGTCTACGCCAAAAACTCCTCTAAAGCGGGAGGAAGAGAAAAACTCCAAGTAGTCGGCCTTTCCCAACTTTATCCTACCGATTGAGGGGGTAGTAACTGATGACGGTTGCCAACCCCCTCCCCTGCCCTCCCCGATCTCGTCCTCGACCGTTTATTGTGGAGTAGCGAGTCGAATTTGCCGTCTTCGGCTCCCCGATCTCCAGCAATACACGGTAAGTCAAGTGGAGCAGCGGTTTTGGTCATACTGGCCCCGACCCGCTAAAACAATGGACCAACGAGGTGGCGCTATAGTCACGGTGACCCCGGTCCTCGAACGTAGTCGTGGGCTCTGGTCGGTTTCGGGGTAGAAAAGTTTGTTAATACTAATTAAGTGTGGAGGGGGGCGGGGGGAAGGTTGAATCAACATTAAAAAAAAGCATATTTTTGATAATTTTTTTTAACTAATTAGTTAACCTACATTGGTGGAGACCTTATCTAGTCATTTACCAAAGTTGTTAAAAATATACGTTTTTTTTATATCGAATTAACGTTACCTTCGAAATTTATAGTTGCTAGAAAATTAGGTCCACCGAGCCGATCTTTGCCAAATTTAATATACATCATTGCTCAATGATGTTCTATACTCGTGTAAATTCAGAGCTCGATTGGTTTAAGTTGCCGTAAGTTATAGCGACAAATTTAATTTTTCGAAAAATTCCAAAATATCTTGAAATCGAAAATTATCAATGGATTCGGCCCAAATGCAATACCAACAAACCTTAGATAAAAAATCTCTTGGTCAAAAACTATAGACGAATATCTCAAAATTTGTGACAGTTATAGTACGTACGTCTTTTTTTTTTTTTTCTTTCTTTTTTTTTTTTTTTTTTTTTTTTTGGCAATTTAAAAACGACACAAAATCCGAGCGACCAATATTGTGACCAATGAGTGATCGAAAGAACAATATTAGAAAGCCACAAGAGAACAATTGGTCCCTGTGCGGGCGGCATGACCGACAAAAAAATATAAAGACCATCAAGTTTTTTTTCGATGTCACGCAGGTAGAAAAAAAATATGGAGAAAATATATATCGCTACAAGCGATGCCAGAAAAAGCTAAAAATGCCACCCTCCCTATGAATATAATCTATTAAGAAGGAGAAATATTTATCGTGTAAATCGATACTAGAAAGTCACGGCAAAATGTTACTGAGTTTACTAGAATTCGAAGGTACTGAAAATAATGTTCCAAAGGAAAAATATCAGGTTTGAGGCCGTGTCAGCAACTTCAGTTCACCGTTTTTTTTGTTTTTTTTTTTCTTTCGATAGAGCTCCTGAGTAATAACCATGATGTGTTAAATTTTCATCCAAACCCATTAACCGGTCAAAAACTTCTAATAGTTTTTAAAAAATTTCAAAATTATTTTTTACTCGAAAGTGACTCACTCGAGACTGAAACTGGAACAAATTGTTACATTTGATAGTAATGACTATGAAAAATTTTACGGCAATATTCGATGCTCCGGACCATGCTTATACCCTGTAACGTGAGATCCTTGATACTTATTTTGATTAGGCCTCGAGCACGCAAAGAAGTATGTCTACACGGGTTTATCGGTAGAAGTATGGTCTATTTTCGATTTACAATCTTATTATCGTTCGCTCGGGTACACGCGATTGTCTATATTCGGTTTACACGGGGTTACGGTACGCGGTCGTGCCCTATACTAACGGCTTCATATGACACACTTCCAGCGGAGCTTGCGCGCGTGTGCTTACCACGCTGGATGGTGCTGCCGTCACGTGGCCGTTTATCAATCGATCGATGGTTACGCGGTGCGATCCATCCTCCTCCGGACCCCCTCCTCGCTGCTATTGATACGACGGCTCGCGGACCCCGTGTAGCGCGTTCCTCACTCGCTTCGTCAGTCCCCATTCAGCTACGGACAGCAGTGGTGGGGCGCCTGTCGCGAGTTGGCAACGGTTCCGGGTGATATGCGGCCTCGCGGCGGTTGTTCCTCCCTGGTCCGCCTGTGCGTTGGCCTTCTGGTTTCCTCTAGATCCTCGTCCCACCGTCTCCGTCCCGGCTGGCCCTTCCTGGGCTGTGGCTTAGGATCCGGTGGAGGCCAAAACAGAGGCGAAGCTGACCCTTTTCCATCCTCGAAACGGCCTTTTTATACTGGTTCAGGTCTTTCCAACCGTCTCATCCCTCCTTGGCCGTAATTTGTTCGTTGCCACGCGACCGAAAACACCGAGCGTCGACCAGAGAGACGTCAAGGCTGCTAGAGCGTTGTCGTTTAACTCACGTAACGCTTTTATTCGCTCTATTTTCGGCAAACGGGCGCTCTTATCGCGAATGCCTCGAAGGCGGCTGTATGTATTTATCGTGTTGCCCCGTTTCCCTTATTCTTTTATAATTATCTACATTTTTGATAATCGTGGAGCGCTAACCGCGGATGGCCCTGAGGCTGTTGGAGCGGCAACTGTTAGTAACGTTATACGTCACAACCTCCATTGCCCCCCTGGCTCAAAGGTGGTTTCATGAAAAAAATAAAGTTAACGGAGTTTTCAACTTGATATGGTGGCACGGCAAGTAGTACTAAAAAAAAAGGTCGCGAACGAAAATGAATTGTGCCAAATCCTCCTACGCATCAGCAATAGAATTACGATTTATTTTTCATTCAATTATTTTTTAATTTTTTTTTTTTCGGGAATGGAAATCTTGCATGAGACACCCAGTTGCTTTGGATAGTATCGGATTCCTACCAACTAAAACCCCCTCCTTTCCTCTCGCTACACCTTACTCTCTCGAGTTTGCAAGAGTTCCAGTGGCGAAGTTTGCGGCCCCTGTGGGCCAGAACTGCAAGACGTTGTCGATCGCCTCATATTGCTCACCTCGTGAAACATGCATGCTGTTTATGAGTAACTTAACCATTAGTCTGGAAACCTGGGTCGTTTTCGTCCGGCCAGAAATCGAATGTAGTTGTAACTTTAAAACGGCAAGAGTGGCCGCTACTGTGCTTCTGTTGGGTACCCCAAGGACCTACCTACCAAGTTCCAGCGCGGGAGATCCCCTCTGACGATTGTACGAGGCAGTTTTATTTTGCTCCGGACGAAAACGACCCACGTTTTCAGGGTACGGTGATCAGAACTGTGAATAATTTTTTTTCAAATTTTCGTTTTTAAGTGGTCATTGTAAGTGTTGTAGTGCTAAAAAAATATGTGCATACGAAAAAGAAAATTACAATTTTCATTTTAAGGGGTTAGGCCAGTCTAGGATTTTCAAAAAATCGATTTTTTTTTTTTGCTTGAAGTACACTTTAGGGTTCGAAAAACATTATTCAATCGGTAGAATAGTGAAAAAAAAATTTTCCCTGTCCAATCCGCTGTAGTGTCGAAGCGTTCGGAGCGGGCGACGAGCGCATTTTCTACCTGCCGCGGCGGGCTTCCTTGTGCCCCCTTTTTACTACTCTTACCCTCTGCGTTCATGTACCGGAGGGGCCTGAGGGCTCTAATGGTTCCCTAAAAGGTCGTTAGGAAGTGCTAGTTCATCAATACAGCTGTATGTGTGGGTCAGTCAGCTGAAAAACGACGCGACGCGTGGACTCTTCTTTTTGTTTTCGTTAGTTTTTCTGCTGCAACGAATTACTTTATTGACTACAGTGGTTTTTACTGATAAACTATCATTGTTAACAATATGAGTGATGATAAAAAGCCAGTTTATTCGGCGCAAAAAGGCAAAAAAGGACGGAAATCCAAAACAGATGGACCAAGCACTTTAAAGCGGCGGCGTCCGTTAAATAGCTTTGAAATAGAGCAGCCCCGTGAGAACGTTGGTACGTCTGCTAAGAAATTATCTGCAAATAATTTAGATGATATTGAAGTGAATCCTAGTGTTCGATACAGGATGATAGACTGTTTGACAGTGTTTATAGCAATTTCTCAAGTAGTTTGTAAAAAGTGCAAGTCCGATGTAGAATTCACCGAAACAGGAAATCGTGGCTTAGGTTTCAAGATTGTGATTACGTGTAAAGAATGCGATAAAGTTTTTGTTCCGAGCTGTTTATTTATTGATAAAGCATACGAAATTAATCGCAGAATCATTCTTGCAATGCGATTCATCGGAGTGGGATTACACGGCATACAAACATTTTGTGCATTCATAGATCTTCCACCGCCGATTTTTCATTCATTTTATGACTGTAGTGAAATGTATTCATGGTGGTGCAGAAATAATGTGTGAGCAAAGTATGAGGAGAGCTGCTCCAGAGGAAAAAGGAAAAACCGATGAATCGAGTAACTCCGGAGGAATAGCTGTGTCCGGTGATGGATCATGGTGAAAAGTAGGATTCTCGTCGCTTTTTGGATTCGTCTCGCTAATTGGATCAAAGACTGGTAAAGTTGTAGACGTTTCGGTAAAATCTAAATACTGTAAAGCATGCGAATCTTCGAAAACGAAGAAAGGCACAGCAAAGTACGAGGAGTGGTTGGAAACCCATGCCGACGGAGGCCAAGCTAACCACGAGGGCTCTTCGGGCCTCATGGAGGTCAATGCTGTTTGCGAAATGTTCCAGCGCTTTAAATCTTTACACAACCTGAAATATACCAGCTATATCGGAGATAGAGACTCTAAGACATACACGGGTATCGTAAATTCATCACCTTATCAAGATTTGATTGTCCAGAAGAAAGAGTGTATCGATCACGTCCAGAAACGCATGGGTACGCATCTCCGGGAAAAGAAAACAAAAAGGGCCTCGGCGGAAGAGGTAAACTGACTGGCAAATTGATCGATGAACTGTCAATTTATTATGGTCTTGCGTTACGCAGAAAACATGATTCTGTAGAGAAGATGAGAACTGCGATCTACGGAACGCTAGATCACAAATTATCAACAGATGCCAAGCCCAAGCACGACCACTGCCCGAGCGGAGAAAATTCGCGGTGCTCGTGGCAAAAGGCCAAGGCCACTGGAACTTTCGACGAATGTACACATAAACCTCCTTTACATGAAGAAGTATACAAGGCTATAACTCCAATTTATGAAAAATTAACCAATGATGACCTACTCACTCGTTGCATAGGCGGCTTCACTCAAAACAGCAATGAGAGTTTCAACGCTACAGTATGGTCGATGGCCCCGAAAGTGAAATCCAGTGACAAAAATGTAGTTGACGCAGCTGTATATATTGCTGCAGGTACTTATAATGATGGCGTCACAAGTGCCATGAGAGTCATGCAGAACATAGGCATCAAAATTAGGCCGAACTGCTACAATTACTGTCAAGAGACTGATCAAAACCGCATCAAATTATCCGATCGGGCGCTCTCAGATGCTGCAAGAAGGTCTCGAATCGAACAGAAGGCATCCAGAAAGGAAGAAGGTGAGTTCTACGTGTCCATAGAAGGTGAAATGTACGGCGCAGGCAGCGCAGACTGAAGGTATAACAAAATTTTCAGCACGTAAAACTTTAAACACGTTTTTCTCGAAACTGCATTTTTCAATTCGGGAGACGATGGTACTCGGAGACTAATGCACGTATCTACTTGAAATATCAACTGTAGCTTCACAGTAACATTATCCAGTGAACTACGTACGTTTTATTTGTTATCATTGCAACTTTTTTTTTTATAAACAATTTATTCGGTCAAAAATTGAACCGTTTTTTACAAGTCCGCCATTTTGCGACAAATTGGTGTAAAGCTAAAAACACGTACTTCACTAGCAAGTCTTATGTAGATTAAGATCCCGTTCTTTATTTTGTTTCAGATAACACGAGTTCCTAGAATCACCGTCGGCCGTAGAGGCCTTCTTAAAAAAGGTGATTCCGGAGATTGGCCCAGTAGCCGCCATTTTGTATCAAAATGACAATATAAAATTTTTTTATACACAAATACATATTTAATAAAGCCTGAAAGAGAGAAATTCGATTCCTTTTTCCTTACTCCCAGAATAAATTGTCAAAGTTAGGCCTTTTTTTTGAGGGTTCTAGACTGGCCTAACCCCTTAAAAAGTTTGCTAAATTCGAAAATAGTACAGAGCTGCAAAGTAAGGTGGTCCAGACGCTCTGCCTTCAACCCTATACCTTTTTGCTATTAACAGTATCGTCGCAAAGTACCATAACAACAAGTATAGCACAAGTATATTAGTAAGTAGTAGTATAGCAAGTGTAGCAAGTAGTGTGTAGTAGTAGTAGTAGTATTCATAACATGCCGATTGTTAACAATTAAGCCTATCTAAACAATCATCCATGATGATTTTCTTGGCCTACGCTCTAAATTTTCAAGCCATTCTCAAGTCATGAACGTTAAACCAATGCTACACACGCACACGCTCACGCACACATCCGGACATTTTTCTGAATGTGGTTTTTTTTTTTTTTTTTGCGACATTCTGAACACGTTTTCATGAACATCTCGAAATAAAAAATTTCACGAAAACGAAGCTTCCTTTATAAGGAAGCAAAAAAGTAGCGAAAAAAAAGAAATAGTGCAAATCCCACGCACCAGCAATATAATTAAAGTAATTTTTTTTTTTTTTTTTTTTTTTTTTTTTTTTTGGAGGGGAAATCTTGCATAAGACACCCAGTTGCTTTAGGTAGTTTCGGATTCCTACCGACTAAAAACCCCCTTCTCTCTCGTCACACCTTACTGTTTCGACTTCGCGAGAGTTTCAGTGGCGTAGTTGCCGGCGCCTGCGGGCCAGAACTGCGAGAGTTCGTCGATCGTCTCATATGCCCACCTCGTAAAACATGCATGCTGTTAAAATCAACATGCTTGCTGTTTATGAGTAACTTAATTAAAGGGCCATGCATTGAACAATCAACGTTCCATATGAAATCAGTTTCCGCGAGAACGGAAGACAAAATCGTATGCCCACCTCATAGAGCATTATTCATGCGTGCTTTTAATGAGTAACTTAATGAAAGGGCCATGCATTAAACGAAGAACGTTCCATATGAAATCAGTTTCCGCGAGAACGGAAGACAAAATCGTATGCCCACCTCAGTAGTATAGTAGGGCGGGTTCCAACTCACTTACCACGGTGACCTGCCTTGAGGCGGTCGGTAAGGTAGATTTCTCTTTGGCCAGCGGCGGGTTTGTGTCTGATTCCTATTTTACCGGCGGTGGCTTTTTTACCGATGGTGGGCTATTTTTTACCGACAGGTTCCAACAGGGATTGATCGTAAGGACAGTTTCAGGCCACGTTCGAATGATGTTTTGCTTTACCGACAGCAGTCTCAGATGGCGTTATCTGCCAATCCGGTAGATGGCGTTGTCAATCTATTTACCCGCTGCTCGATCCCGCTCAATACTCAGGTTTTGCCCCCCCCCTTAAAGAACGGCATTTTCCTCCTCCTACGAATAACCTAAATAACACACATTTTTTTGAAAAACCATCGAAATTTCATTTTTTAACAACCATCGAAATTTTATTTTTCATTTTTTAACCATCGAAATTTCATTTTTTTGAGAACCATCGAAATTTACGCATTTTATGATTTTCTGAAAAACCATCGAAATTTCATTTTTTAACAACCATCGAAATTTTATTTTTTATTTTTTCATCGAAATTTTATTTGAGATCCATCGAAATTTTTTTGAGAACCATCAAAATTTACGCATTTTATGATTTTCTAAAAAACCATCGAAATTTAATTTTTTTAACAAGCATCGAAATTTTTTTGAGAACCATCGAAATTTACGCATTTTATACGACGAACGATGAACGTTCGAACGTTCGAACGGTGAATGAAAAAATCTTAACGTATTCTTGCGGTATCATATGTGTTACTTTTAACACGGAAAGATCTTTTAGAGGACGAGAGTTAAACGAGCATGCGGGTGAAAGCAAGCGCGTGGGGAGAGAGCGAGAACGAAGGTTGAGAGAGAGAGAGAGCGCAAAGGCAAGCGTGTTGATGAGCGAGCAAGCTGGAGCGGGAGCAAAAGAGAGAGAACGCAACGACGAGCGAACGGAGAGCACGAGCTAGCAGACTGAAGTGCATGGGTTGTAGGAGAGCGAGAACGAAGGCTGAGAGAGAGAAAAACACGCATTTTACTAATAATATTATTTATTTAAGTTGATTTTCATTTTTTGACAACCATCGAAATTTTCCATGTCACATGCATGGTATCGACCGATATCCTGTGAAAAAAAATTGAATTTAATAAACTGAATATGATTAAAAATAAATGTTTAATTATTTTCATTCCTTACCAGAATCGCTTGATTCAATGTACGGATGATCTCGATCCGATAGCGAGTCATATTGTTCTTCCGCTTCCCCTTCTTCATCTTCTTCAGCCTCCTCATCCTCGCTCGTGCTGTATATTAGACAGCGCTGATTTCCTTTGCGTATCCCCAGCCGGATCAAACCCTCCTCTTTATTTTGGGGTTCTTCTTCTTCGTCACTGGTGTCAAGAAGAAGACACCGTCGAGCTTCGTCGTTATTAATAAGCGTCGATGAAGGCTCCGGCGGTGGTGACGCGGGCGGCGGCAGCGGTGATGCCTGCGGCGGGTACAATTCCGCAACCGCTGCATCCCAGCTGGGGCTCGCTGGAGGGGGGGGGATACCCCAGCCCGAGAAGCCGGCGACAGCTCCGTCATCTTGAGCGCATTCATCATCTTTTTCCTCATACCACGGGTCGGAAAATATCGAATCGAGCTAAATAAAACTCTGCCTTAGGGAAGTCGATCGTCTTATCTTCTTCGGGATCATCCTCATGGTTATGCTCACTGTCCGCTCGTCCATGGAAGGCCCTTTGGAATCTTTCTCGATTCGGCGGACGTCCATAGAATTTTGCTGAAAAATAGATATTTTATAATGCCAATCAAACCATTTCTCTCACTCATCTGCACGCTCGCCCTCGCTCTCTCTGATACAATCATTCTCTCTGTCTTATACCATCGTTGAACTCACCGTAAGCTCTCTCGCTCTCTCTCTCTGTCTCTCTCTCTCTCTCTCTCTCTCTCTCTCTCTCCCCTCTCTCTTCCCTCTCTCTCCCCTCTCTCTCTCCCTCTCTCTCCCTCTCTCCCTCTCTCTCTCTCTCTCCCTCTCTCTCTCAGTCAGACGTGTGTCCAGCCGCTCCGCAGTTTTCCGGTCAAAATCGGCATTTTTCTCGTATTGTTATACAAAAGAGTGCTGTTTTCGGAAGCGTCAAAGTTCGCGCTTTCCGTTAATACCCATTTTTTTACTCAATTCGTGAAACTGTTTGAGTTAGTGGTGTTTTTATCATTTGGTTTGATGACAGTTCTTGTGTGTGGAAGCAGCCATTTTGCTTACATGCTGGCGGGGATAGATGAATCTTGATCGATGGCCACTATTGAAGAGTGAACGCGCTTTTATTGCGACTCACTAGGTGTCGATAGTGATAAGAGGTCTTCGATCTTCTGTCTCCGTCAGTCCGGTGTGAAATCGGACTGTCTCAATCGTGCAAGTTCGGACAGTCGAAATCCGGACTAAAGCTATTGTTATGTCGCAAGTTTAATCGTGGATTAATTAATTACGGTACGAGGGACTGGTTCGCGCTTCAGAACACGGTTGTGAAAGAAAAGACTCGGTTTACACTTTAGAACGAGTTAGAAGACGTTTATTTCGTACAAAAGGTCGGACGGATGGTCCCGGCGTGGATACGGTACAATGTTGCCGTATGACACTGTTAGATGTACACTCAGATATAGACTGAATGGCGCTGGTCGGGAGACGGTCTTTTATAGTGAATAGGGCCCAGCTGGGAATAGTGTGGAATAATCTGGAAAAAGAAGGAATTCGAATGTTCGGGGTCGTGGAAGCGGACTCGAACATTCTGGATGTCGATGTTTCGAGAAATGGGACGTGTTGAGGCGAAGTGACTGCATGGGTTTACGCAGATGGGAAGCTACAGCTATACGCAGTAGGGGACATCGTTACACTATCATAACAAGGACTTTAGACGACATCCGTGTAAAGTGATTTTGGGTGATTGGCTATGTTACATCCTAAACAACAACAATGACAGATACATTGAAACCATGCTTCAAGTGCAAGAAGACGATAATGACAGTACGGCATTATTGCAGTGCTTGTGACAAGTCTTTTCATCCGAAATGCACTGGTTCACATAGGATATATAATTCAAACGATGAATTAGTTCCATGTGAACAAAAATTGGAGATCATGCAAATACAAATGAAAGTCAGAGACGAAGGAGAGAAAGGCGAAGGAAAAAATAAGAAAAGAAAACTAATTGATGTGGGAAGTGAAAGTGATAGCGAAAAAGAGGACGACCATGAAGAACAAGAAACTATAAACGAGAATACCGATAAATACATAAAAGTTATCAAGGCAGAGTGTGAAAAAATAATACATGCATTCAAAAAGGAAATAAAAGTTATAGTAAAAGAAACGGCAAAAATAACAAATAACATAGTGACTGAAGTGATAAAGGAAAATAAATCACTGAAAGTCGAATTAACGAACCTGAGAGAAGAAATACGAAGGGTGAAAAAAGTAATTGAGCGAAGCGGTATTGAACAAGAGAAAAAGAATGAAAAACCAGGCAGTGATGCTCAAAACAAAAAGAAAGAGACATACTCGGACGTCGCAAGGCTTAGCAGAAAAGAGGAAATCATAGTTCAACCGGATAAACAGCAGACAAGTAAACAAACAGTGGAAAGTATGAAGAAAAGTGTGGACGTAATGGAGTTGGGAGTGGGAATAAATAATATAGTTGAAGGGCCCAAAGGCCGAATAATAGTGCAGTGCCAAAAAAGTGGGGACAAAGAAAAGCTTGCGACAGCGCTCAAAGAAAACATAGGAGAAAACTATAAAGTTTACACGCGAAATAAAAAACTTTCAAAGATAAAAATAATCGGTATTGAAGAATCAGTAGAAAAAGGTGATGAGGAAAAGTTTATTGAAAAAGTGAGAAGACAAAATGGGCTAACAGGAGAAAACCGGTCGTACAAAATAAACATTATTAAGACGAGCAAAACGATGAGAAACGAGACAATGATAATAATGGAAGTGGACCCGCTAACCCATAAGCAATTAGTTGAGGGCAAAAAAATTAGAGTAGGATGGAGCATCTGCCCGGTATACGACTATGTGAGTGTTATGAGATGCTATAACTGCTGGGGGTTTAACCATTTCGCGGCAGAATGTAGGAACTCGAAAACATGCCGAAAATGTGGGCAAAATCATGGTGTCGTGGACTGCAAGGAAAATGTTAAAAATTGCGTAAACTGCTGTCACATGAAGGAGAAATTCCAGTTAGACGAACTACTGTGTGAGCATGAAGCGACTGAAAACAACAAGTGTGAAGCATATAAACGAATTGTAAATAGAAATAGAAAAAACATTTTATACTATGACGAATAGCAATTAATAGGGTTAAGGGGAAAACAAAACAACACATTTCTTTTACTTTTGAACGCACAAGGCTTTTTAAAGAACAAAGACGAAATAGAAAGTTTAATGACAAAAATAAAACCAAAGATCCTCTGTCTGGCGGAAACTCATACGACGGAGGAAATAAAGGATGCAGAACTGAAAATCGAAAATTATCAAATGATAAGGTGCGATACGAATAATAGTAGAACTGGAGGGTTACTGACGTATGTTTATAACGAAATAAAATATAAGGAGTTAAGTACAAAAAATATTGAACAAAACGCATGGATCAGTACAATCGAATTAATGGGAAAATACAACCAAACCATAATTAGCAACGTTTATCATTCTCCAAATAAAAGCGACGGAGCATTTATTGATGCAATTACGAGCGAATGTGATACTTGGATAGACAGAGGTCATTTAATCATAGTTGGAGATTTTAATATAGATTTAAGTAAAGTTAATCATTATTCAGAACGACTAATACGAAACTTGAGGCTTCTGGGACTGAAACAATATGTGCAAGGCTATACTAGGATTACCGACAGATCGAAAACACTGATAGATTTAGCATTTTCAAATTTTTATATAACGACGGAGATACTTTTAACACCAAAAATAACAGACCACCAAATAATAAAAATAGAGGTCTTAGAAAACGACAAGCATAGAAACAAAATTAAAAAATACATTACAAGGGACTATTCAAACTTCAGTGAGGAGTTATTCACGCAAACGCTCAAACTAAAAATACAATCGCAAAACTTTACGAGCGACGATATAAATGACCTGGCAGATATAACAATAAACAGTATAGTAGAAACCATAAATAACGTAGCACCGCTAAAAGAAAGAAGGGTACCGACAAGATGGAAAGATAAGCCATGGATTACGCACGAAGTAAGAGAAGCTCGAAGAAAACGGGATCAAATATACCAAAAGACGATAATGTTTAATCGGAAAGAGGACTGGGAAGAGTATAAACGAAAACGAAATACAGTAGTGAGAATGACGAGACAGAAAAAACAGGAATACTATGAGCTCAATATTGAAAAAGAAAAATCTAATCCAACCAAGATGTGGAAAACGCTGAAGCAACTTGTAGGGACTAAGCTCAGTACAGAGAGTATGAAAAGAGTGTGTTTTCAAGAAATAATTATAAACGATGAAGAAAAAATAGCGGATATGTTCAATGAATATTTCCTACAAAGTGTAACCGACATAATAAGCGATGGGTTAATCAGTAACGATGCAGAACTGCAATTCAATCTGACAACGACGTCGAGGTGGGATGAATTCAAGACCGTAGAAAGAGAGGAAATGGAGAATATAATAAAAACGCTAAAAGAAAAAAAAGGAACAGAAGAGGGAATTAATACGAAATTCCTACGGATGGCATGGAAAAGTGCAGATGTAAAAATATTAGAGGTGATTAATGGCTCGATGCAAAAAGGAATATTCCCGGATAAATGGAAAGTATCTACTGTTATACCTATCCCAAAAGTGGCAGGTACATGTAAGGCAGAAGAATATCGGCCGATTAACGTGTTGCCCATCTACGAAAAAATCCTTGAAATAGCAGTGAAAAATCAACTTACTGAATACATTAACATGAATAATATACTGAGAGACGAACAATCGGGATTCCGACAGGGGTACTCGTGCGAAACAGCAATACAAAATACTGTGATAAAATGGAAAAGAGAGTTAGATAAAAAAACGTGTAGTAGGTGTAATTTTTCTGGACTTTAAGAGGGCCTTCGAAACTGTGAATAGAACATTATTGCTGAAAAAGTTGGAAAAATATGGTATAAATGGTAAAGTGCTAAAGTGGATGAAGGATTATCTCACAAACCGGCGACAAAAAGTTAGTTTCGGCAACTCGATGTCAAAGGAAAGAAGCACGCAGCATGGAGTCCCACAGGGTTCAGTATTAGGTCCGTTATTATTTATAATATATATAAATGACATAGTGATGCAACTGAAATATTGTCAATGTAAAATGTTTGCGGACGATACGATCATATATGTAAGTGGAAACCAGATTAGCGAAATAGAAAGAAAGCTGAATTATGACCTTGAAAACATTGCACAATGGCTGAAGAAGAACGCGCTAAGACTAAATGCAGCGAAAACTAAATTCATGGTGGTACACGATCGACAGAAGAGAAACGTTGAAAAGATGTGCGAAATAAAAGTTGAAGGCGAAATAATTGAAAAAGTCCCAGAGATTAAGTATCTAGGAGTTATAATTGATAATAATCTTAAGTTTGACAGCCTGGCAATGTATATAGTAAGCAAAGTCGCGAAGAAAGTAAATTTCATGTATAGGTTAAATAAATTTATCGACGCAAATACACTAGTCACTATATACAAGAGTATAGTTGCTCCACACTTTGAATACTGCAGTACACTGTTATTGAATGTAAATAAAAATTCGTGGGAGATTCTACAGAAAACACAGAACAGGGCAATGCGTGCAATATTAAAAGTCAATAGATACGCTAGAATAAAAGATGCTGGAGGCATTAGGATTTATGAATATCAGACAAAGAGTGGTATTTAATGTGTGTGTTTTCGTGTATAAAGTAAAGAATGGAATAATGCCGAGGTACTTGTGTGAGGAGATGAGAACAGTAGGTGAAAATCATAGCTACAACACGAGACGGACAAACAACATCGCCGTAAACTACTGTAGAACGATCGCAGCACAAAAATATTTAACCTATACCGGATATGAAATGTTCAACAAACTACCGACGAATATCAAAGAAGCTACGAACATTGGCGAATTCAAAAGACAATTAAAAGAACATTTGAAAGTAAACAATGATGGGCTAGGACTATTGTAGGTGTAAGGAAAAGAATCGACATAAGAAATATGTAAGAAACTTGTAGAACCCGAAGTAGCAAAGCTAAATAAATCAAATCAATCAATCTCTCTCCCTCTCTCTCCCTCCCTCTCTCCCTCTCTCCCTCTCTCTCCCTCCCTCTCTCTCTCCCTCTCTCTCTCTCCCTCTCTCTCCCTCTCTCTCTCCCTCTCTCCCTCTCTCTCTCCCTCTCTCTCTCCCCCCCCCTCTCTCTCTCTCTCTTGTTACGTCCTGACTACGACTATAATAAAATACTCGCTCGGACGTAACCCAGCTGTTGACCTCACTTTTGAGTCAGGTTTTTACGCCTTTACTCGGGGACCGAGATCTAGCCTAATCACGATCGAAATGTATGAACCTCTTGGTTTTTACTTGTCGTCCCTTGTCGGTGGTGCGGTCTGGATGGCTGCGGATGGTTGCCGTTGCAATTAATCGTCCTTCGACCTCTAGTATTACTTTCCTACTGTAAAGGGGCAGGTTGGTCGAAAGAAAGTTCGGAATGTCAGATTTGGGACGCACACACAATCTTTTGTATTTTCACGTGTAAGATGTTTCGGTATACAGTTCAGCTTGGTTAACATTAATTGTTACACAGTTCACAGTTTCACGATGTTCGTAGGCGCACAAAATGTCAGGTTGAAAGCGTTGTTATAATTATTGTTTTAATGTCTATTGTCGATCGGGTTAAATCTTATTCAAGATTGTGGGCGTATTATCTCGTTTTCGGTTATCTCAATTGCCCTCCTTTGGGGCTTTAGTTATCTAGATTCTACGCTGGTCCCTTAAGCGTATGCATTTATTTATTTATGAGGACACTTGGTCCTTGATTATTCTTTATTTATTTAATATTTATCAATCGCGGGTTTTTGTTGTTTATTTGTTGTTATCACTCGCGGACTCTTCTTCTTATTTATTAGTTGCTGTTAATCACGGACTCTTGGTCGTTGATGTATTTATTCTTCAGTATTCAGTTTATTTATTGGTTTATTTTGTTTATTAATTCTTTAAGGCTGGACATCGTGGTCTACAGCTTATTCAGGAACTCGCGGACTTTTAGTTATTTATTTGCGCTTGTCAACCGCAGACTCTTGGTCGCAGACGTATTTATTTATTGGTTCTCAGCGTATTTAATTTTTAAGTATTTGTAGTCACGCGGTTAAATTTATATTTCAATATTATTCAACTCTACCTGACTGTATTAAGAGTCAGGTGGTTCCAAAAGAATCTACGACCGATCGCGTAAACGAGTCTAAGTCCCAACCGTAAATGAAACGGTGGACGCAAAGAGTCGAAGTCCGGACGCGAAAACGATTCTAAGTCCAAACCGAAATAATAATCGGTGGACACAAAAATATTCTAAGTCCGTTCGGGCAGAGTAACGGTACTTTTTCGCGTCGCGAGGACGACTGTCGTGGACGTATTACATTTTAAAACTGAGACCCTCTGGGGCGAAAACCATGGGTTTATATACTGTTTTCCAGGGTGGCACGATCGTAAAATCCAAAAATAGCGCAGGGAGAAGAGAGATTCAAAATGAGATTATAGAGGGTTTCCAGGAAATATCGGGGGTAAAAAGGGTGAACGTTAGAGAGAGAAAACACTTCCGACAGAGAAGAGAGGTGAGCTCAGAGAGAGAAAGGAAGATCGTTAGAATGAGAGAGCATTCTAGATAAGATCGCAGATAAGCTTAGAGCGAGAAATGAAGAGTTTTAGAGAGAGAAAACCGTTTCGACGAAACCTCGTAAAATCGCGCAAAGTAGGGCGCGCGTGCCTCATACCCTGTGATGGAAAAAGGGGAGGAAAAGGAAGAACGCACCGCGAAAGGATTTTAGCGGCATCGGAACGCGTTGCCGTCCATCGGCCTATTCCTTATTCAATTTATTGTATTTACGAAAAAATGCGGGGACGTAACACCTCCCCCCTTAAAGACGAGTGTTAGTGAAGCTAACACTCGGTTACATGTCCTCATGTAACTCGACATATATGCCACCAAGAAAAATTACTTCCGCCAACCAGCTCGTGGGGTTTTCACATTCGTCTCGCTCCGAGATTTCCTTTTTTTTTCGATTAGGTTATTGTTTATTCCGGGTCATTCATTTTATTTCAATTTTTTTTTTGTTTATTCTATTTATTTTACTTATTTCATTTATTTTTTTTTCCTATTTCATTTCTATATTTATTTTTTTGTATTCATTCATTAATTTACTTTTTCCTCTATATATATATTTTTTTTATTTTTTCTGGTTTCATTTTGTTCTTTTGTTTTTTTTTTTTTGACTTTATTAATTAAGTATTCATTAATTTTATTTGTTTTATTCATTTACTTATTTATGTCTTATTATTGTTATTAAGGTTATTTATTATTTTGGGTAAGGGGCGGTTTCCAATTGAGTTATTATTAATATTGTTTTTGTTTAACCCTTTTTTCCATTAGTCGTATGTTCAAGTATCTTTGTTTTCGATCCGCGTGATTAAAAAAAAAAATGAAATATATTGCAATAACGCATATAATGACATGCAAGATTAATGGCGTACAAAATGACATACAAGATTAGTACCTTATATATATGCGGGACCTTAAATATAACCCCTATTTCTCTTGGTTGTTATTACGAATGTATTTTTATTTTTATTTATAAAAAAAAAGATTTTTTTTTTTTTTTTAATTTCCTTTTTTCCTATTATTTTCATTCTTTCCAAACGATTATTTTCGCTACTATTATCATTATTATTTTTTTCTTCTTGAACAATGTGTTGTATCCCGGAGAAATCGCTCATGTATATGATATGTTATGATATATTTGATTATCGTTTTTCGCATTCTAAAAGTTTTTCAAATTCCCTTCTTTTTCAAAACCTCTTTTTTTTCAATTTCGTGTAAGGCTTTATTCTCTCACTATTTGATTTTTTTTTTTCATTGTTATCATAGTGATTATTATTTTTTTTTTTTTTTTTTTTTTGATTCATTATAATTTATTAATTTTGGCTTCTGTTTGGATATTTCGTGAGAGCGACTCAAATGTATCCTATTTTCAAGAGAATTAAATATATGTATAATGCATGTGTATAATATATGTAGCTAGACTCAACTCATAGAGGGGCTCGGGACCTTCTGAACTGTTCTCAATTGTTACCCTCTGGCATACGTACTCTTTGGTAACCGTTTCAGCACATTTTTCCCATTTTATAAATTTTTTTTTTTCATAAATTTCCTTTTTTTTTTCTATAAATCTTGTATTTGTTATTCTTTCATTTTTATTTTGTGTTCTGAAGAAAATATTACTTCCTACTATATTGTTGTTTAAAGGTTAAAACTGATTCGATTTTAAGGAAACTCGTTCCTTAGGATTTCATTTAAGTAATAATTGGACACATAAAAAACTTATGATTTACCGTTCAGTTTTCAAGTTCTGTCATGCTAAATGGAAAATAATTTGTTTACCCATTTACATTTGGCTTTACACATTTGGTCTCTTGATTCAAAATTTCAATGAATTCTGCAAATACTAAAAACGTTTTGATCTTACTTGGAATTATTACTTACTTTTACATAGAGCTTTGAATTATTGTATACGGCGCTGATATATATATATATTTTTTCAATTCTAGAGAGCGAAATTTCGATGTTGCACGCTTTAAATCGAGACTTTTCCAACCATCGAAACATAAATCGCCGGTTCCTGGAAAAAAAAATTGCAAATAACTGTCTTTTATGATAATTAGCTGGTCTCGAGGGTAGTTTATTGGATGCCGTGCTCCGTCATTGGTGCCCAAAATCTTTCCGGACATTTGTCTCGCGATGAATCGCCAACTTTCCGCGATGTCCAGATGCTCACAAACTTGACCCCTGAAGCAGGTGCCTCTTCTTTGCTGCCGACACTTTCCGTGCTTTTTGATTTTAACCCTTGGACGTCCGATCTTTGTTTTCGCCGGCGGTTCCGTGTTTTCTTCGTCCATACCCTTTAAACTTTCAGCCTTTGGTTTTGCCGGTGACTTCATGAGTCGTTCAGGCCTGTTCTTCAGACAAATAATGATTGGCCGAGACGGGGGAATATTTGGACCGACGGTTGTTTTACTCTTATCTCTCGATTGAATGAGGACCTTACAGTTCTTAATTTGCTTGGTTATCGGTATGATCTGGTTACGACCGGTAGCAACAGACATTTCTATTGTCCTGGAATTTAGTACTCCTGATTGTGGGCAGTGCTTTCCTTCCAAATACGAGTGATCCCATTGTATTAATTCTTCTTGTAAGTCGTTTTCGAAAGATAATGTTGACTTGATTTTTTTCTGTGTTTTATCCGTTAATTTATTGACGCAGTCTTCGCGTTGGTGGGGATCTTGGAGGTTCATGTGAGAAATGTTTCCACATGGGTAAAAATTTAGGTTGACTGTTGCTGCTCTTATGTTTTTCTTAATTTTGTTAATTAAGTATATGGAAACTCTTCTATTATTGGTAAAAAGGGGTGCGTCGGGCCGAGTTCTCGTTACTCGAGCGGGGACCACTGGATTTTTCAGTTCAATAAAAGGTATCAAATTTTTTCCTAATCGTAGATTTCTTCGTAAGTAGGAAATTTCAGCATCGTGGGAATCGAAAAATTTGGATCCGATGATTCCATCTTGTTGAATCGGAAAATCGTTAGATACCAAATGAAACGTAACACTGGCGTTGAACATTTTAAGCTGGGCCTTACCCAATGTATTAATTGGGCGCCCGGTTATTCCAGAAATCTGCACAGTCTCTTCCCTATCCACATGCACTTCGGGGCCGATGACACAGCTCTTGATTAAATTAAGCTTTGAGCCTGTATCGATCATGAGTATTACTGACACAAGAAAGTCTTTAGAACGTACCTCGATAGCTGGCACGCTGTTTGCGTGATTTATCGTCGCAGCAGTTGAATTTCTCGACAAATTATTTGCTTTGGGGATGTTATTTCGGAATATCTTACGTACTCCGCTGTAATCGCGTGAACAGGTGCGCGGATTATAAATTACATCGTTTTTTAGAGGCGGCCGTTTTGTGTCCGTAGAAAAATTGATACGATTTTGCGTGTAACAATTTTTGATGGTATGCCCTCGCCTTTTGCAGTAGCGGCAAACAGGAGTTTCTTCGAAGACTGGTTTTCTTGCCAAACCTTTATTCCGCGGTGCTTTCTCGAAAACCCGATGACGGCGCGGTCGCAGTCTGAAATTATTGTATTCACGGAATCTATTGTCCTTGAATCGTTTTCCAATGTAAGAATATTTTTTGTTGACAGTATATCTTAGCTGACAGCAATCCGCTGTATGACTTGAGTTTCGACAAATCTGGCAAGTTGTATTTCTTCCGGTGATATTATAATACCGTTGATAACACCGATCTGCCGTGTGTCCTGTTTTCTGGCAAATCTGGCACCTTGGAGTTGGGACACCAATGTGATGTATATGATCTTGACCATAATATTTATTTTTCGGCGTTAAATTATTTATTGACTCCCGATTGTTTCTTAGTGCTTCTTTAGCCCGTATTTGTCGATCGATATTAATCGCATTTTTTATAGTTTCTTCAAATGTAGTATCAATGCGGGGCAATCTGATTTCGATTTCGGTATTTAAACCGCGAATAAAACACTCATTGATTTCTTTATCCAGCCGATTATTTTCGGCTTCGGTTAGGCCCTCGTCTGCGGCAGCAACGTGGCTCGCCACAATTTTGTTTCCCAATTCTCGCGCACGGTTACTGTATGCTATTATGCCTTCACGCTCTCCCTGAAAAATATTTCCGAGCTCGCCCTGCAGCTGGTAAATTGATTTTAGCGGGGCATACAAATTCTTAAGAAATTTTGTGAGCTCGTCCACCGTGTTGAAAGTTCTATCATGCACCGAGTGCCGGGCTTCTCCGTTTAGTTTAGTGCGTAATAATTTCACTAGAAAATTCTGATTGTCCGGTGGCACTATTTCACTTGCCTCGTCGCACCCTTCTATGAACTGTGTTACCGGAATGTTATATCCGTCGAATGTAGGTACCGCAGCGAGCGCGTACTTTATGAACATTGGGGCTGGCCGCACGCGGTTACCCTGATTAGCCATGTTTTATTCTAATGAGTTTATTTCTTGGATTATTTCGTCAATTTATTGATCGCGAACTTGATTTTGAGATTTATTTACGTTTATATTAGTGTTTGAATTTATATTTGACGAGGACCGTCCCTCGTTGGAGCCTTCAGGCCCTCGTGGATTATTTTCAGATGGCGTGTGAGCGATTCCAGAAGTTTTAATAGGTTTACCAAGGGTCGTTATTCGATCATGATTTTAGGGCGTTATATCCCACTTCTGACACCAAAATTTATCTGTGTTACGTCCTGACTACGACTATAATAAAATACTCGCTCGGACGTAACCCAGCTGTTGACCTCACTTTTGAGTCAGGTTTTTACGCCTTTACTCGGGGACCGAGATCTAGCCTAATCACGATCGAAATGTATGAACCTCTTGGTTTTTACTTGTCGTCCCTTGTCGGTGGTGCGGTCTGGATGGCTGCGGATGGTTGCCGTTGCAATTAATCGTCCTTCGACCTCTAGTATTACTTTCCTACTGTAAAGGGGCAGGTTGGTCGAAAGAAAGTTCGGAATGTCAGATTTGGGACGCACACACAATCTTTTGTATTTTCACGTGTAAGATGTTTCGGTATACAGTTCAGCTTGGTTAACATTAATTGTTACACAGTTCACAGTTTCACGATGTTCGTAGGCGCACAAAATGTCAGGTTGAAAGCGTTGTTATAATTATTGTTTTAATGTCTATTGTCGATCGGGTTAAATCTTATTCAAGATTGTGGGCGTATTATCTCGTTTTCGGTTATCTCAATTGCCCTCCTTTGGGGCTTTAGTTATCTAGATTCTACGCTGGTCCCTTAAGCGTATGCATTTATTTATTTATGAGGACACTTGGTCCTTGATTATTCTTTATTTATTTAATATTTATCAATCGCGGGTTTTTGTTGTTTATTTGTTGTTATCACTCGCGGACTCTTCTTCTTATTTATTAGTTGCTGTTAATCACGGACTCTTGGTCGTTGATGTATTTATTCTTCAGTATTCAGTTTATTTATTGGTTTATTTTGTTTATTAATTCTTTAAGGCTGGACATCGTGGTCTACAGCTTATTCAGGAACTCGCGGACTTTTAGTTATTTATTTGCGCTTGTCAACCGCAGACTCTTGGTCGCAGACGTATTTATTTATTGGTTCTCAGCGTATTTAATTTTTAAGTATTTGTAGTCACGCGGTTAAATTTATATTTCAATATTATTCAACTCTACCTGACTGTATTAAGAGTCAGGTGGTTCCAAAAGAATCTACGACCGATCGCGTAAACGAGTCTAAGTCCCAACCGTAAATGAAACGGTGGACGCAAAGAGTCGAAGTCCGGACGCGAAAACGATTCTAAGTCCAAACCGAAATAATAATCGGTGGACACAAAAATATTCTAAGTCCGTTCGGGCAGAGTAACGGTACTTTTTCGCGTCGCGAGGACGACTGTCGTGGACGTATTACATTTTAAAACTGAGACCCTCTGGGGCGAAAACCATGGGTTTATATACTGTTTTCCAGGGTGGCACGATCGTAAAATCCAAAAATAGCGCAGGGAGAAGAGAGATTCAAAATGAGATTATAGAGGGTTTCCAGGAAATATCGGGGGTAAAAAGGGTGAACGTTAGAGAGAGAAAACACTTCCGACAGAGAAGAGAGGTGAGCTCAGAGAGAGAAAGGAAGATCGTTAGAATGAGAGAGCATTCTAGATAAGATCGCAGATAAGCTTAGAGCGAGAAATGAAGAGTTTTAGAGAGAGAAAACCGTTTCGACGAAACCTCGTAAAATCGCGCAAAGTAGGGCGCGCGTGCCTCATACCCTGTGATGGAAAAAGGGGAGGAAAAGGAAGAACGCACCGCGAAAGGATTTTAGCGGCATCGGAACGCGTTGCCGTCCATCGGCCTATTCCTTATTCAATTTATTGTATTTACGAAAAAATGCGGGGACGTAACACTCTCTCTCTCTCTCTCTCTCTCGCTCTCGCTCTCGCTCTCTCTCTCTCTCTCTCTCTCTCTCTCTCTCTCTCTCTCTCTCTCTCTCTCTCTCTCTCTCTCTCTCTCTCTCTCTCTCTCTCTCTCTCTCTCTCTCTCTCTCTCTCTCTCTCTCTCTCTCTCTGAGTATTGACGTATTGATTAACGGTCCAGCTTTTGACACTTTGAACGTTTAGTAAGATGACTTCTGAAATCGGAAAAGTGTAGTGCCGTGATCGTGGTTGTGCTACGAACAGTTTGAGAAACTTTTTATGGTGATCCGTATGGTGATGCGGGCAGAATAGTCGTGTTCGTTTCGCGATTTTCCAACGTTCGGATGAACAACGCGGCGGACATATTGATTTTCGATCGACCGTAGTGGCGATAGATCGCAAGATCGGGGACTAGGCTAGTGGAGCACAACCCATACAGCAGCGCGGAGAACAACAGCGGCCGCTTTACCTACTGCATGGAAGTAGCTAGCTAACGCGACCACTCGGTCAATTGCCCGATAGATTTACCGACTGAACGGACCCATCGGCGACTGAGACCGACTATAGTACACTATACTGATGACCGTCTAAGACACCTGACACCACTGGCGGGAAATGGAATGTACGCACAATTAACAACGACTCCCGAATATAAACATAATGATGGGAGAAAAAAACAGCAACAGCATGGAAAACAAGCAATGTGAAAAATGCAAGAAGTTAATTATGACGGTGATACATGAGTGCAAAAATTGCATGGAATTCTATCACCCGGGATGTGCGAAGATACATACATATAACGACTTGAATGGTGATTCGGTGCCATGCCCGGGAAAAATAGAGGCTGTACCGGGTACGGAAAATAGAATTGGACGGAAGTCAGGTGATAGGGACAAGAACATTCAGACGGCGCGAGAGAAGGAGGAAGAGAACGTAAGAAAGCGTAAGCGAACAAGCGAAAAAAATGATATGCAAGGCGAAGCAGAAGAGAGTCAAAAGAACGACGTAAATAAAAAACTGGACGATATATTAATACAAATAGGCAATATTCAAAATAGCGACGTATTAAAGGAAATCGTGAAAGTAGGAGTACAGCAAGTTATACAAGACGAACTGGAAAAAATGAGACAGGAGATGAAGAAGAATTGGAATGACGAAGTGAAGCAAATGAAAGCAACAATCAATGAAATATGTGAAATGGTACTCAAACAATCATATGAAGGACCAAAAATTGCGAACAGCGCAGATATCGGCCGAGACACAAGTGGAAAAAAAGACAGGGGGTCCTATGCAGCAAAAGTGAAAAGACACAATAAGAACGAAGAAATAATAATAATTAGACCGGACATGGAACAAAATAGTGAGATAACTGAGCGAGTGATAAAACAAAAAGTTAACATAATTGACGCTAGTATCAACGTCAATAGGCTGACGAGAGGACGAAATGGACAGGTGATAGTAGGATGCGCCGACAAACAAAACAGTGAGAAATTGAAAAAGCTATGTAAAAATGAACTGGGACAAAATTACAGTATAAGAGCACCGATACCGAAAAAACGGAAAGTGAAAATTATGGGAATGGACATGGACGAAAAAGACATTAGTGACGAAAAACTTACAGGAAAAATCTGCATACAGAACCAAATAGATAAAAGTGAGGCAGGCTTCTTCATGAAGATAGTTAAAAAAACGGTTTTCGAAAATTATTCTAACATAAACGTCATCATTGAGGTAGACCACGAAACACACAAATCACTTATAGAGAGAGGACAGGTAAAGATTGGATGGAAGATATGTAGAGTAGTAAACCATGTAGTTGTGACGCAATGCTACAACTGTTGGGGCTTTCACCATATCGGAAAGTACTGTAAAAAAGCAACAATTTGCGGAAAATGTGCGGGTAGCCACAACTGGAAAGATTGTAAGACCGAAAATACGAAATGTGCCGCCTGTGTGGGAAA
The DNA here is from genome assembly GCA_963971145.1 of Sussaba pulchella. NCBI lineage: Eukaryota > Metazoa > Arthropoda > Insecta > Hymenoptera > Ichneumonidae > Sussaba > Sussaba pulchella. Next base: position 4,953,680 of record OZ020172.1, read on the forward strand.
TAAAGAAAAACTCAACCTCAAAGAGGAGGAGATTCGTCATACGGTAAAACACAGAAACTGTCCTACATACAAGCATTTTTTAGACAAGGAGAAGGGTCAGATGGGGGCGTGAACAGTACCAGTGTTGCAGCAAAAAAAGTCAACGAGAATGGAGGCATAATAGTTTTAAATTCGCAAGGCTTTTTAAGACACAAAGACGAGATTGAAGAATATATCAAAACGGAAAAACCAACGATCATATGCTTAAATGAAACACACATTACAGATGACATACACGACATAGAATTGAAAATAGACAATTATAAGACCGTAAGATGCAATACGAAGAACAGTAGAACTGGAGGACTAATAACCTATGTAAGGGACGAATTTGAATACGACGTTATTAAGGCAGAGGAGATGGAAGAAAATATGTGGATCAGCACAATTAAACTGCTTGGAAAACATATCGTGATATGTAGTGTGTACCACTCACCGAGTCAATCTGATGGTAGATTTATCGAGCTACTAAAAAATGAATGTGACAATTTAATCGATAAGGGCCGTATAGTGATAGTAGGAGATTTTAATATTGACATGATGAAGAACAACCAATATACGAAACGACTACTGAGAGAGCTTCAATATCTAGGATTTAAGCAATATGTGACAAGACCAACGAGAATAACGGAAACATCACAAACAATTATTGATTTAGCTTTTTCTAACTTTTATATAGAGACAAGTGTAATATCAACACCAAGAATTACTGACCACAATATAATTAAAGTGAACGTGTACTTAGACGAAAAAAAGAACACAAATGAAGCAGAAATTGAGGTACGGAATTTTGCGAAGCTCAATGAACAAATATTCTGCGACATACTTAGAGGGAAAATTGCTGAGAACCATGTCAATAACAACGATACGAATACTATGGCAAAGTTACTAATATCCCAAATATCAGAAGTAATAAATGAACTGACACCCAAAAAAAAGATAAAAATTCAGAAAAGATGGAGTTCGAAACCGTGGATAACCGAAGAAATAAGAAACAGTATAAAAAATCGAGATAATGCGTACAAACAGACAAAAATACATAAAACACCGGAAACATGGGAGCTATATAAAATAAATCGAAATGCTGTAGTGAAAATGATTCGAGAGACCAAACAGAAGTATTATGAGGACAATATAGACAAACGTAAATCAAACCCAATAAAAATGTGGAAGACGCTAAAGGAATTGATAGGAAACAAAAACATTATGAACTGTAAAGAAGAAATAGTTTTTGATGGTGTAAAATATAGAGAAAAAGTGGAGATAAGTGAGAAATTTAATACATTTTTTATACAGAGCATTGAAGACATAATTGGAGATGTCGAAATACAGAACCCTGATGAAATAGAAATTCAAAACACACAAATAGGCCAATTTAGAAACTTTGCTGAAATTAAACATAACGAAATGAGTGATATAATAAGAAATATGGAAAACAAAAAAGGAACGGAAGAAGGGATAAGTACGGAAATCTTGAAAATGGTGTGGAGATGCTCAGGAAATGAAATATTAAAGCTGATAAACAGATCTATGCAGGAAGGGACATTCCCGGATACGTGGAAAAATTCAATAGTAGTACCGATACCGAAAGTTCTAGGGACCAGTAAAGCGGAAGAACATAGGCCCATAAATATCCTACCGACGTATGAAAAAATATTAGAAATAGCAGTTAAAAATCAGCTTATACAGTACATCGTAGAAAACAATATCTTAGTCGACCAACAATCTGGATTCAGAGAGAATCATTCCTGCGAAACAGCACTCCAGGACACGATGATTGAGTGGAGGGATGATTTAGACAAGAGCAAAGTAATTGGGGTTGTGTTCTTAGATTTCAAGCGTGCCTTCGAAACAGTGAATAGAAAAACATTGTTAATAAAAATGGAAAAATACGGAATAACAGGAACAACACTAAAGTGGTTTGAGTCATACTTGAAGGACAGGACACAACAAGTGAAATATATGAACACAATATCAACAAAAAAAGTAACGGAACATGGGGTACCGCAAGGATCGGTACTAGGTCCATTGTTATTTATATTATATATAAACGATATAGTCAGCCAGCTACAGTATTGCTCGTGTAAAATATTTGCCGATGACACAATTATTTATATTAGTGATCCAAGTAGGAGTAAAGTCGAAAGAAAATTAAATGTGGACATGAGTAGAATAGTGCAATGGATAAATCGAAATTCACTGAAACTAAACACGGCAAAAACAAAGTTCATGTTAATCCACGACCCGAGAAAAATGAGTGATGTTAAATGTGATATTAGAATAGAAAACGTAGCAATAGAAGAAGTAACCGAACATAAATACCTAGGAGTAATAATAGACAATCTTTTAAAATTTGACAGTTTTGCAAACTATATAGTGAAAAAAGTCGCAAAAAAAGTAAACTTTTTGTACAGATTAAATAAACTTGTTTCAAATTATACGTTAGTAACTATCTACAAAACAATTATCGCTCCACATTTCGAGTACTGTAGTACTTTGTTGATTAATTGTAGTCAATATAGTATGGACATTTTACAAAAAGTACAGAACAGAGCTATGAGAGCAATCTTGCGATGCAGTAGATATACACTAGAGTGTCCGTTAAAATAACTTTTTTTTGGGCTACCTCTTGTTTCGATAGGTTATGATGTACAAAAAAAGGGAAAAATACTTTTTTTCGATTTAGTGCATGCCTGATAGTGCCGAGAATCGATTAAGGTGAAAAAAAGGGCTTTTTCAGAGTTTTTCGCGTGTATCTCGTGATATATGCATTTCTTCTAATATGAGTACTGATAATAAATGAAAGATTATAACTTTTTCTATAAATCATGTCTCTTGCGTTAATTCCGTAATATGTATATTAGGGCGGTTTGAAAAAAAACTTTTTTTTTCTCCAACCAAAATACACTTACGCCAAAGTATCTTGCTTCAAGAGAATTGTGTCCAAAGATGAGCCAGATCGGAATATTTTTAGGGGTCGCGCAAGATTTTTCTAGTTTTCCCATTTGATTAACATGGGAAGGGCGTCAAGTTCCCATTCAAAAAATCGTAGCTCCGCCAATTTTATAGGTACGTTGATCTGGTTAGTTCCATTTGAAAGCGCTTGAAAAACTGCTTAAAATGACGTGCGGGCCTTTGTGATCCAATTGCAACTTCCGTCGATAATTTTATTTTTCCATAAATATGTTGTTCTTTTCCGGTACAGACATACCGAGTGTCGCATTTTTATTTATACTTCAGGCTTCCACGAAAAAAAAAAATCCACTCGAATAGAAATTCAATTAGGGTTTGAAGGAGGACATCCGAAAAAATAAATTTTCCAAAAATTCCAAAATGGCAGCGCTATGGTAGACAACATATTGGTTTAAAATGGAAACCATGTGTTTCAAAAATCTTAAAAATAATTCTCGTCAATACTTACAAATTTTGTATGAGTCATTTTTGGCTCCGTAGAAATCCGCGCGGAATTAAGCCCGATCCGACTATTTTAAGGCGTCGCCTCGATTTTTTAAAAATGTTTACATTTAAATAACGCGGCGCAATAATTTCATTATCGAATGAACGTGAATCGACGAAAATGAGCTATAACAGGATAAATTACGAATGATTGCGTTGCAGTAGGGTCACCCGAAGTTACGAAAATCAAATAATAATATAAGAAGAGAGAATTAACAACATTTTATTACAGACGAATATTATTAATTTGAATGATTTTGTGGATTAAATTTTTTTCACTTAGATCATGATAATAATAACAACAACAGCAACAACAAAAATAATATTAATAATAATGATAATAATAATAATTATTATTATTATCATTATTATATTATTAATAATAATAATAATTATTATTATTATTATAATTATATTATTATTATTATATCATTTTAAGCAGTTTTTCAAGCGCTTTCAAATAGAACTAACTAGATCAACGTACCTATAAAATTGGCGGAGCTACGATTTTTGGAATGGGAACTTGACGCCCTTTCCATGTTAATCAAATGGGAAAACTAGAAAAATCTTGCGCGACCCCTAAAAATATTCCGATCGGGCTCATCTTTGGACACAATTCTCTTGATGGAAGATACTTTGGCGTGAGTGTATTTTGGTTGAAGAAAAAAAAAAGTTATTTTTCAAGCCGCCCTAATATACATATTACGGAATTAACGCAAGAGACATGATTCATAGAAAAAGTTATAATCTTTCATTTATTATCAGTACTCATATTAGAAGAAATGCATATGTAACGAGATACACGCGAAAAACTCTATAAAAAAGCCCTTTTTTCACCTTAATCGATTCTCGGCACTATCAGGCATGCACTAAATCGAAAAAAAGTATTTTTCCCTTTTTTTGTACATCATAACCTATCGAAACAAGAGGTAGCCCAAAAAAAAGTTATTTTAACGGACACTCTAATATACACCCATAAAAGACATGCTAGAAGCCTTATGTTTTATGTCCGTAAAAGAAAGAATGGAATTTAATGTATGTAACTTTGTCCACAAGATGACCAAAGGAGAAACACCAAGCTACCTGACAAATGAAATTAGATTAGTAGAAGCCTCACATTCCTATAACACGAGACAAAAAGGGAACATCATTGTAAACAAATGTAAGACAAACACAGGACAAAAATCGATAACTTATAAGGGCTTTCAAATGTATAACAAGCTACCACGACATGTAAAAGAAGCGCGAAATGAAAAACAGTTTAAAAATCTACTAAGGATGCACATGAGATCCTCAACCTGAAACTGGAAAAATCGAACTATGTAGAAATTCTTGTAAATAGCAGATGCTAAATAAACGTTATCAATCTCTCTCTCTCTCTCTCTCTCTCTCTCTCTCTCACTCTCTTCCACTCTCGCTCTCTCTCTCTCTTTCTCTCTCTCTCTCTCTCTCTCTCTCTCTCTCTCTCTCTCTCTCTCTCCATCCACAGCTTCAATTAATATGTAAAATTAATAAAAATGAGACTTACCACGTTGCGCAAAGACCCGCGCAAATTCGGGCTCGTGCTGCCAATTTCGCATTCGTAGCACTCGCACTGATGAATTCAATAGATCTATGTTTGAGAACAATCCTTTCTCATATGCATAAACAATGTCGCTGTACGTAGCAATACACAGTACACCACGTAATTTCCATAAAGCCGATACACGTGACATGTCACGTAGTGAATCGAAATTTATAACACTCCATCGTCTCCGGAGACTGGGATTTATCTTCAACAAAAATATCAGCAAAACGTAAACGCTCCAATAGTTGAATACCATTGTGCTTAGCTCGAAAAAACGTCAAAAATTCACGAACGATCGAACTGGAACTGAGCTCTGATGCTCTTTGAACTCTCTCTGAACCTTATTGGAAATTTTCAAAGATTGGTGGGGGTTGAAAAAAGACATAGGCTCCTTGTTCCGGGGTACAATATCTCTTGGACATAAACAAAACACACACACACGCGCGCGCGCGCACACGCATAGATGCAACGGACCTGTTGGGCATAAACAAAACACACACACACACACGCAATGGACCACCAAATAATAAAAGTGAGATCCGTAGTATTCATAGAAAAACCATATCATGTTACAACGACCAAATTGAATGGTGTGATAAGATTATCACGCTTACCGTTGATGAAAGAAGCGTACGTTGTGCGCAGATTTCTCGACCCCCCCCCCCCCCCCCCCGCCGCTTCGTTTATTAGACAAGCGAGATATAAGTTAATTAAGTATGAATTATTGTGCCGCTAAAATAACCGCCAAAGAACACCATTTCCCAGAAGAGGTTCATGCGGGGGGGGGTTCAAGCCATTTTTGCGATCGGGTTGACTGCTGATAGGAGAAAACTTCTCCGAGAGGTAATCTGATATGTCTGCGGCGCGTCTCGCTAAAGTAAACATCCGCACGTCTCTCTCTCTCTCTCTCTCTCTGTCTTATTCCTCGTTTGACCCTTCCGCGGAACTATAATCATCGATAAATTCCTCGCGGAGGCTCAGTTGCGGTTTAATCATATTGGGTCAGTCTCTGTCGAAATGGCTGAGCGTAAAAAGCATCTTGCTGATCGAGCGATTGTGACATGCGAAAAACTGATCGATTTTATGAATCAAGCGCGTGCTAATGATAAATAATGTGAAATAGAACGGTGTATAAAGGCGGGGGAGGAAAATGTAGAGCTGTTGAGTGATATTTTACGTGAAGATGATACGCTTACGGTTTATCAAAAAATGCGAATTCAAACGACTATATCAGCGCTCATATCTCTGACAAGAAAATTCCAAAGAAGCGGTGCTGGTGGTGCATCGAATAAAGTGGAAAAAAAACATCTTGCTGATCGAGCGATTGTGACACGTGAAAAACTGATCGATTTTATGAATCAAGCGCGTGCCAATGATAAATCATGTGAAAGAGAACGGTGTATAAAGGCGGGGGAGGAAAATGTAGAGCTGTTGAGTGATATTTTACGTGAAGATGATTCGCTTACGGTTTATCAAAAAATGCGAATTCAAACGACTATATCAGCGCTCATATCTCTGACAAGAAAATTCCAAAGAAGCGGTGCTGGTGGTGCATCGAATGAAGTGGAATGGCACGATACGGAGACTGCTTTTAAGCGACGTATAAGAACTGGATTGGTGCTCAACCTCGGTTACAAAGACGTCGGCAATTTTCTTGATGATGGAAAAGCCTTAATCATCTCTCAATTAACGAAAACAGTGAAAGAAATTGGAAATCTTAAGGTGAACGTGATTTTCTCGGGAAAATTCCATTTAACGAAAATTGATGGAATCGTGGAAGAGGATAGAAGTTTCAGAACTCCGAGTGAGGCTATTTTTCCCTCCACGAATCTCGAGAAATGGTTCAAAGACTTTGTGAAAGAACCTCTGATGAAACAAATTCAAGATCACGAGGCTAAGGGTTCGGGATGGAGTCTTAGTGAAATAAGCTATCTCACTGTCAACATGAATAAATATGTGCCGCTACGTGGAGGATTATCAACGTTCGTTTCTTTGCCTAAAGATATCCAGAAGAAGCACGCAGTCGTAGATATCATCAATAATGACGAGTATTGCTTCCTTTGGTCAGTGGTAGCAGCCCTCTCGCCTGCAACAACGCACAGCGACCGGAAAACATCGTATCCGCATTTCAAGGACGTGTTGGCGTATGAAGGTTTGGAATTTCCAATGACCCTCAAAAATGTGCCACGATTTGAAAAGATGAACAATTTATCTATTAATATTTACGGTATTGCTGATCCTGAAAGACGTAAGAAAAATGAGATCGAACCTATTTATCTAAGTAAGCATCGGCCTGATCTATCAATTTCACCCACCATACATTTACTTATGATAAATACCGCCAATGAATTTGACAAAGAGGATGACACTGTAATTCATCACTTAGCTTGGATTAAAAATCTTTCACGATTAGTTTCCGCGCAAATATCGAAGCACAATGCAAAGAGTTCGATTTGTGACAGATGCTTGAGTCATTTTCAAGCTGAAAGTCGTCTTGAAAATCATCGAGCAAGCGCTAGAATCGCATTTATCGCCATATTGGCGTATGTATACGGCGAGATGCGGTTCGATTTCCTTATCCGAGCGACAGTTGGATATGTCTCGGTGCATATCGTCGAATTCTTGTCAGGTACCGGTATTTCGACGGCAATACGCCGTGAAATGACCTCTTGCGAATCTAACCACTCCGACCAGTTTGCAAAATAAACATGAACAATTTATTAGATCTCAACACACATGAAACCTTTTACCGACTAAATTAGTGAACTTACCTGTACACGGCCTGGGGTTTCGCATCCAAACGAAGTCGGAAGCTTTCTGGCAGATGTCGCAATTCGCATTCCAGCCCTGTTTTCGCAGGAGGTCCACCACCGATCCTCACAGGAACATCAAGCTCGATGAAAATATGTGCGTTTAAACGCCTACGGATGATGCATTTGCCAGGGCAATTGTTGCGACAGCTGGCGCCGTAGATACGTGGCCAGAAATCCAGCGCGCGCCCGAGTTCAATGAAGCCTTTACTGCATATGATTCTGCCATCAACTGACATTACACAGCAAGAGGATTTACGCCCACGACAAATGGAACATAGATAGGTCCCCAAAACGCTGGGTTCCAAATCCATAGTCTTTTCGACGACGTTTACGATGCTATCCCATGCATCGATCGTACGGGATATAATCCGAGTTTCCGTTTGTGTACTCACCGACGAAGGGCAAAAACGGTTTAGTATCACAGAGCGCTCTCGCAGGACCGCGGGAGTAACACCATTGTCCATGAACGATGCGACGCAACGGAGAGTCGGATTGTCTGCTCGTTGTAAAAATGAGGCGTAGTGCGGGTCGTCGATAGCGCCGATCAAAAGAACGCTCGCTAGGGAATGGAAATCACAGGTGTTTTTAACAAAAACAGACTCGTTGTCAATCATCGCTGGACGATCGCAAAGATTTCCGTTGAGCAGCAATCCTGGCTTTTTTAACTTTCGAGTCAAAAGATTGACCTGGCGTACTTCTGGAAACGCCTTGAAAAACTTGCTCTTCGTCTTGTCAGGTTGTTCAGATTCAGCTGCAGCAGTTTTTTTTTCATCGCCGATATTCGATGGCGGCAATTGAGTGAAACTCGCATCGCTCTCGGAAAGTATCGGCGACGGTGTCCTCGTTTTGCCGCTGAAACTATTCATTGCGTCTATGCGATCCTCGTTGCAATACGATGGACAGTCCGATGAATAACCTCGAACAACTGGAGTGTTTAACTGACTCACAGATATTTCATCAGTTATGGCGTCACCGTAAACCGCAATTTCGTGTCGCTCAGCTTGCCCTCGCCAATTTTCTTGCGACAGTAGGTCCGAATCATTTATGACCTCTGGTATAAGCAATGAGTCACTCATCGAATGGTTGGTTCCGATTATTCCCTTTTCCAGCAACGATGGCATTGTGTAACCCCTTCTTTCGAAATTCAAGAGTTTCGCTGAAAATAGCCGGGTTAAGCCAATTATGTCGTTTGCGTGTTTTTTGAAAAATTTGTCTACCCGCATGGACTTTAGGTGGTTCTTCAACAATCGCGTTTTCACGTCATTGAAATATCCCTTGACGTAAGAGGATGTTGCTCGAGGCGCTTTGTATGGCATAGTTACAGATGTCCACAGCGGGAACTCCTTCCCAAGTCGCAACAGCGATGTAATGAATTCCGGGAGGAAAAACGGATTCAATTCGTTGCCCGTTTGTATTTGGCGTTTTGCTTGCGCTGCCAGATCTTGAACCCATCGCTCGATGCGGGTCCCGGTGTGATTTTCATCGTTTTGATCATCTGGGGAGTCCGCGTTTTCACCGCTACCTTGCGTCTCGAACTGTACATTCGAAGCACGTACGGCTATAAAATCTTCCAACTTTCTTCTCGCGTCTCTCGTCGTATGCACCTGTCATACACTAATTTCTGAGTTCTCGTACTCTTGACTGCCGACGACGCACGTGAGAATGAATATCTCTTCGAAATCGGCAAGTTCTTGGCACTCGACCATTAATGCGACACAGCGGACATAGAAATCTTTGATTGCACTGTGCCGTACCGATTTGAAGCATTTCCACCGGCAAACTAGATGGATGAGATGAGCTACATCAATACGAATGAGTGTAGCGAGGTTAGGAGTAGGGCGCCGCCCATTTTGTACCGATTCAAAACGCTTATCAATGTGAGATTTTATCGGTCGATTATTGAAAGCCATAGAGATGGCTGATAGAAGGGCTCGTGAATAATCGCAAACAGCTTCTCGGGGTGCACGTGCTCCAGACCGAATCCATTGGAGTAGCCATAATTGGATGTATTCCATTTTGTGTTTTTCCGATAACACTTGATACACTGGCAACGTTGTTTTGTCGAAGTTTATAGCAATAGAATATAGAAATATGTGGCCTCCTTGTTGAGAGTCTGGTCCGGTTATCTTTGTAACGAGACTTCCTGTCGCATCTAGGCTACCGACCGGATTTTTCGAGATCTGGCAATACTTGTTGTAGCTGTGCAGTTGTTCCGGGGTTGAGTACGTGACGTAGAAGGGTAACGAACCGGTGCTTCGAATAATGCCAGCATACTCTTGTGCAGTGGCTAAATATTCGATCGTACGAATCAAATCATGACCGTCGGTTGGTTTCACGCCAAGCTCCGGGTCCACGCCTTCTTTTCTTGCTTGTCGAAGTACGCCATCGCTCCGTAGGAAGGGCGTGGATTTAATCACCCATTTCCATATACTTCCGCGCCTGACGTTTCTTCCAGACAGTACACCCCTCGGAAATTAATTGGCTTTGAGCGTCGGCCCTCCGTTTGCCATTAAATGGACGCTTCACGTCTTCGTGATCTTCACCCCGGGTCTAACGAGTTTCAACATCGATAGCCAAGCCACTGGTATCGAAACGATTTTTTTGTTCTGCCAACAATCCTGCAGGTCCCATCGTTGTAATTTACGTTATAATTTACGTTAGCACGTTTGAACATATACGAGAAGGGAAGTTTGTGCTGCTTCCAAAACTCGATCGCCACGACATTTGTCCACACCCGTTGGGAGAGATAACATCGTCCGTCTTTTTCAGTACTTGAGCAAGGTGGCTTAACATCCCAGTCTTTCTGACTCAAGACTAATTGGAGTGAGACTTTTTTTTTCTTGGATTTCCCAGTTGCAGGATCGAATGAAGAATCTAGGTCTTCATCGCTGCTAGAAAACTTGATGTCATCACTGCTAAGGTGAATGATAATTTGATCTCCTGGGTTTTCGTTGTTTTGGCCCGGCGTGTCCAATAACACCGAATTTCCGAATTCCGCCCTCGCAATTTCGAGAATATCATTTCGATTATTGCGCACGTTCGTGTAGACGGCCTCAGCTCCCCATTTCCCGTCTAAATCCTCGCTCATTTGCTTCCAGATTGAGGATGACCATGGTGGGAGAACATTACTCACAAAATGCTGCATGTACTTCTTTATGACCAAGATGGCTTCAGAAGACGATACAGCAGGCTTACGTCCTTTGCGAGGTTTCGATTCCATCTTTCAGGGCCGAGCTTTAAAGATGTTCCCGTAATAAAATTATTTGTTGTTAAATATCGAATTACCTGACTTGGATGAGAAATCAATTTGAGGGGTTACATGGGTTCGAAAGGTTAGAAAGAAACATATTTTCTCGATTACACTTCTTCAAGGAAATTTGACGATGAGTTTAATGAAAGTACGCTCAAAATGTCCAAAAACATTCAGAACTTAAATTCGGTTAAAATGTCTGGATGTATGTGCGTAAGTGTGCGTGCGTGCGCGTGTGTGTGTTCGTGTATGTGTCTGTCGATCTCCGGAAATTGAAACGTCTATAACTCGAAAGCAGTTCATGATACAATGCTCAAATTTTGTGCACGTGTACATTAGATGGGAAACTAGCTGAAGGTTAGAACTCGCAAATTGCTTTCTCAGAGTTCAAGCAATTATAGACCTCCCTCATAGACGAAGATTCTTGCAATATCCTCAATTCTGGGGCAGCATCTTGCAAATTGTGAATTATACAACGTCCATCTTTTGTGAATTCTGAAGAAGCAATTTGCATGTTTCAACTTGCAGCTCTTGTTTATAATTCGAACGCGTCGTTCAATATCTGCCAAATTAGGCAACAAAGAGTAACGAATGAAGGTAAGCGTTTGTAAATTGTAACATATTCAGTCAATTGTTTTTCAATTCTGAGAGGTTGGAATTAATAATTTCGTAATTGCTCTGAAATTTTATCAGTCTGTCCGATCTTCTCAAAATTTGATCTGTTTCATATATCAATAATATTACACATATGTATCAAATTTGGGTTCAATTGGCTAAAGTGAACCGCAGATCGACAAAGTTGCTTTCCGAGAAATTGAAAATATCACAAGATCCGAACTTCTCGACGGATTCAGATCGAACGCAATACGAAACATCCGTGTGCATAGACATTTTTTTTAAAGTTTACGACGTCAAATTCGAGTGATTGCGACGATTGTTGCGAATTAAAGAGTATGAGAAGATTCTAAAGCCCCACAGCTGAGTGAAATTTAACCGTCATCACTTGGACCGCTTTTGATTCGTTGGCGTTTGAGCTTGAAAAGTCGTTAACACACACACACACACACACACACACACACACACACACACACACACACACACACACACACACACACACACACACACACACACACACACACGCGCGCGCGCGCGCGCTTGTAATAGTACTCATTATAATAATAATTATTATTATAATTTTGGTTCTGTTTTGGTTGTGGCAACTGACAACCATAAAGAACATTTTCTCCTCTTTTTTTACGTTTCGCCCCTTACTGCGGAGCCTCTTCAGAAGGTTTTTTTTATTTTTTCTATATTCTTACACCTGCACGTACAATATTCCTTACAAACCAGTTGATCCGTTCTTAATGATAGATCGTATACTACTTCAACCTTCTCTCTCTCTATCATCATCTCTGTAGTGTCTTATCTCTATTGCATACCGTCGAGGCGGGCTATTCTGGAACACGGCGGGATAGTATCGTACAGGTTACATTTTTATGTCTAGAATCGTAATGGCAGAACCATTCAACTCGCCGGTGGGTCAAAGTGTAGCTTGAAGTGTTCTAGAGACGGTGTAAACCGTTATTATCATTTACCCAAGGCGAAAAGAGCAAAACAAATCACGAATCAACTGAAAAACGGGTCGCGAAATTCAGATAATCCAAACATCCGGCTCGAGCAGGTCATCAGCCAACGATATATGCAACATACTCACGTTAAGTGTTGACAAATTAGTTGTGATCATGTACATGCAGTGGAATAATTTTTTCACTAGTATTCTCGGATAAAAGTGTAGAAAACTAAAAAACCATGATTTGTCGGGCTACTATGAAACAAAACTAAGAGTAAATATTAAAAAAAAACTCATATAGCATTGGATAGAGTAGATTTTTACGGTTCGTTTTCATCCCTAAAAGTTTTTTTTTTGTGCTACAGCGTAAAAGATAAGTAAATATGAATTTCACAGCGTAGCATTCTAGCCTCAAAACAGAGAGCTTACTCACATTTTGACCTTTTAATCGTTTATTTCACGAACTCCTCGCGTGGACAGTCAAAAATTGGATTGGAAATGTTCTTATTAATATAATAGCACGTTAATGAAATATTTAAAGATGGTATGGAAGTACCAGAGGATCACTGCACCGACGATGATTGCGTATATGAAGACGAAACCTGCAGAGGTCGCAGAGGCTGTTGAAACGGTGAAAAAAAAAGGAACTAACGGTCCGAGAACTTTGCATCTAAAGATATCGACGCTGCTTACGAAAAGTAGCACGATTCAAATTTCTTACGAAAACTAACACGTTTCTAATTTCACCGCGAAAATAACACGTTTCGATATTCGCCGCGAAAACTAGCATGTTTCGGCTTCGACCCCTAAAATAAGCAGGCCGAAACATGCTAGTTTTCGCGGTGAAGATCGAAACGTGTTAGTTTTCGCGGTGATGCCAAACGTGCTTGTTTTCGTAAGAAATTTGAAACATGCTAGTTTTCGGAAGCAGCGTCGATATCGACGACGATCGCGTTAAACGAAAAAAAAAAATTGACCGTTTCTCCAGGGCAAAGTATCCCGGCTAGTGATATCGGAGCAGCACCGAGTCAAAAGAAAACCGTGACCAGATCGTCCAGACCACGGAAATTGCGAAAAAAACAGAGCAAGAAGCGTGTCGACTGGTCTTCCCCGTCCGGGGATGATGGGGAAGACATTGCATGTAGCTCCGCGGAAAGCAAAGAGGAAAGCCTTCACGAAGCTCGTCATTTTTATTCAAAAGATGATTATGTGATTGTGTTGTTAAATGGATAACGTTAACCCGGTCAAATCGTTTCCGTCAGCTCAGATGGGACTGTTATCTTCCTTATAAAGCCAACAAAAAAAACATGGAGGTGGCCGGAACTTGCAGACGAACAATGAATCCCCCTGGAGGCGATATTTAACGTGATTAAGTCTCCGAAAAGGAGAGGGAGAGAGTTTTATGTTATCAGAGTTCAATCGACAATATAATTTTATTAATGTATTTTGATAAAATTGCCGGAGATTGATGTTTCTGACATTAAACCGAATTTCTAAAAATTACCGTATTTTGCTTTCTTATTTTATACACCATTTCCACAAAAATCATTTTTATGACACGCTGCGCGTAAAAGTGCGGTTTGACGCGAACGAATTGAGCATTAACGCACCTTGTGACATAAAAATTCGTACGTTAGTCGTACAAAAAACGTTTTCTGGACTCGTATGATTGCAACACTCGCCTTCGGCTCGTTCTGCAAACACACTCGTCAGAAAATGTTTTTTCGTACTAGTGTCATAATGTACTATTTTTTCGATGATTCTTGCTTGAATTTACTCTAGAATATCTACGCAAAGATATCCATATGATACAAGACCGAAAAGAAATGATTTAATAATTTTGATTAACGACCACAAAACTTCTTGCATAGTAGCCCGAACTGCCAGGCTATTACGGAACAAACTTGAAGTCGATGTAAGTTTGCCAACTTTTTTTTTTCTTTATGAAACTCGTCGCACACCTTCGGGAGGATGTTTTCAAAGTGCCTGAGGTCCTGAAATGAATTTTAGCTAAAATTGAGATTTTAGACAAAGCGCGAAAGAAAACAAGGATGCAAAGTAGAACCTTGCACATTGCTTCCTCATATTTTTGTACCGTTTTTTAATTATTAAGATGTAAAGTAGAACCTTGCTCATGGCTTTTTTATCATTTTACAAATTTGCCAAAGTTTCCTCTATGAGGAACCATGTGTCGATCAATTTTGGCTTCCTCATAGAGGAAGCTTTGGCAAATTTGTAAAATGATAAAAAAGCCATGAGCAAGGTTCTACTTTACATCTTAATAATTAAAAAACGGTTCAAAAATATGAGGAAGCAATGTGCAAGGTTCTACTTTGCATCCTTGTTTTCATATAAAATCCACTGGTAAATTTATGGAGTCCGGAATAAATATACGGGGAGTTTCATGTAAAATCAAAAAAATTGAAACGCGTATTAAACCTGAACGTCTAGATGGATTTTGTCCAAATTTAATACCAAACATCTTTCGACAATAGTACAACTTTGTACCGATTCTTAGCCAGACAACGTAACATTTTCGTAAAAGATACCACTCAAGAATAAAAAATATAAAATTGGTACTATCTGTGAATTAAAAAATATAATACATCACATCAAATAACAATAATTTTGTAAGTTTAATTTTTACGAAACAAATTGATTTATCCTTTTACATTCTCTTTTAATTTTTATTTGGATTTAATTTTTTTGCCTTTTTTTCCTGCTTCGTCGTCGTCATCATTGTATCTTCTCTTGGGTTTATATTGATCAGGGTTTTTTTCTATTTTCGTTACCCTTTTCTTCATTCTTTTTTTCTCTTCTGTTTCGAAAATTTCTACCCCCTCAATTATTTTTTCGTCCATTCCATCCATGAGTACTTGAAAAAAATATATAAATTGATCACATTACAATTAACTCTAAACTATTATTTATTTATCCTATTTTGATATCTGTTAACTATCCGTTACATGAGAGATTCCACGTCACTTCAGCCAGTAAAAAAAAAAAAAATTTCCATAAATTGGAAAAAAAAATTCAAGAGCTACACTCTTCAATCGAATATAAATAAAAAAAAATAAAAAAATAGCTGTTACTTCACGGTGAATTTTCACAATTCGTGGAAATTCAAAAAAATAAAATAACGAGTGCTTTCCCGTGAGAAAAAAAATATTTTTGTATATTTTGCCCTGAAACGGACGTTCAACTTGCTCAATAAAATCTAAATTAAATTTTGTTATGGAAGGCCATAAAAATACGTCAAATCCTGCCAAAGATACAGCCATTTTAATTGAAAAAAAAAACGTTAATCAACGAGAAAAAACGTCAGAAATTTTTTAAAAATGTCGGCACTCGGTGAATATTTTTCAATAAAATAACTCAATTTTTAAAATTTATTTGTGTCCATTTTTTTTTTACTGGCTGAAGTGGAGTGGAATCTCTCATATATAAATGATGTAAATCATTGATTGTTCTATACTCACGATAATCAAATTCACCCATTTCGTGGCTGTAACGTCTGTTCGTTTGTAGTTGGGCAACCGAAACTTTGACAAGTTATAACTGAACATATCTTCTATGACAAATGAAAATACGGCTATATATTGAAGACTTCATCTTATTGATCAGCACTGCACTTTTCCACACTTCATGTTACCAACAACTCGCGATACATTTACAATGGAAGATTACGGTCGGTAACATTGGCAATTTAACTTTTTAAACTTTATACGCTACCCATCAGATTTGTTTGAAAAAGGCTCTATATTTAGACCGCGTTGTTTATCGAAATTTCTGAACGCAGATGACAACGTAAAATTCTCGTAGAAGATACCACTCAACAGAAAATACATCGTACGAAATGGGTGAATTGGATTGTCGTGAGTATCGAAGAATTATTCATATACACAAATCAAAAAATTGAATGAACAGTAAAATTTTCCATTTTTTTACGTGTTTTTAGCGTAGATGCAAAAAAAATTATCGCATGAAAAATTCATCGTATGAATTTGAAACTATGAATGTCAATCGTCGAAATTATTTTTTATTTATCTCAATACGACAATTTTTCGCGAAGTTACAGCCACGCAAAAAATACATAAAAAAATTAAAAATTTTATTGATTCTTTCATTTTTTGGATTAGTGTATAACGAATAGTTAACAGAAATCAAAACAGGATGAGTAAATAATAGTTTTAATTTAATTTTAATGTGATAAATTCATTTTTCATTTTAAGTTCTGATGGATGGAAACGATGCCATGCTAATTAAAGCGGTGAAAGATTTTGAAAAAGACCAAAATAAAAAACTCAAGAGAATGAAAACAGGAAACTCAGATATTTGTTTGAAGAACAGAAGAAAATATGATCGAGATCGAGACGACAAAGACGGGAAAAAATAAAATTAAATTAAAAATTCAATTAGATTTGAAAAATTACATTCACATACGTTTACCAATGTGGTCCGAGTATTTCGGTGATTTTAATTTAAAAAATTGTTAATTAACGTCAAATTTCGAAATAAAACCATCGTTTATCACAAATCCATATATATAAAAATGAATCGTGGTTTGTTCGGATGCTTAATAGGGGGAAAAAAATTTGTAAAAAAAAAAAAAAATTCCAAAAATGATTTTTTTTTTTTTTTTTTCCATATGTCAATGACTTCTACACGAGGCCTACGAAACCCTATCATGTGCGTGTCTAATACGCTCTTGACTACGTTTTTGCGCTGTAAGCGGTCATTCCGTTTGACAGCTCAGCATATTGTTTGATCTTTTAGATGATATTTTTATCATTTTTCATCGATTTTTCGAGTGAATCAACTTGACTGGACTAACTTGGATACTTCCTTCTGCGGTTGTTCGTAATTGCTACGCGAAGGTTTATGTAAAAAAAATTGGAAAATTCTCAACAGGTGGCGTTGTAGGCGCACGTTTCGTTTTTCAGTTAAATAAAAATAAATCGTTTAATTGAATAGAATTCAATTAAATTAATACTTGATTTCATTCTATTTGCGCCAAATATTGGACGGGACGAAGTCCGTCGGGTCAGCTAGTCATTTATAATTTTGAACTCTCATCCGGCAAGGAAAATATTTATCAGCACGTCGAATCTATTTAGGTTCGGGATCCTCTTAAGGTGATGGACGACATACGAAAACGTCCGTCCGGGTCCCCCCTTCTCATGGTAGGTAACGCACCGGCCGGTGATATTACCGACCGAGCACCCACTGCCTACCGTTAGCTCGCGCCTCTTATAACTACACTGATGTCGTCTCGCTACTTCGGGCTGATCGGTGTCGCCAAACTTCGGAACCGCTCGGCTATCCCGGGTGCAGTGCGATGTAGCGACACGACGTTGACATGCGCGCGCATGAGGTTCTCGTCGTGCTGCCTCGAACAGCTGTGTTACCGATTACGAGGTATACACGCTGTCAGATGCCGGCTGCCTGGTAATGAGTAACCTCAAAAAAAATATTGCTCGCACAGACATGACTCGAAATGTCAAGCAGTGCAAAGCAGTGTACCTCGGATCCAGGAATGAGCATGCATTGAATGAAAATGTATTAATGAATCCCGATCCCTGCTCACATCGGAACAATTCTGAACTATTTTCAGACTTGTTGTGAAATAGTTTGCAAAAGCTGAAATACAGTGCCTTGTATTGTTCAAATGATCAACATCATTTGATTATTTGACCGATACAAATAATCAACATCCTTTGATTGTTCGACCGATACAAATAATCAACATCATTTGATTATTTTACCGATACAAATAATCAATATCATTTGATTATTTGACCGATACAGATAATCAACACCATTACCTGCGTCGCTTGTGTTGCAATGAGATTGGTCTCTATGACGATCAATTTCAGTTTCCATGTAAATAAATAAACAACTATCACTATCTTTTATTTCCGAGCTTAGCTGTCATTCGTGTCGTGAGATATATTCAAACATGTCGGTTCAAAATTCAGTACAGGATAAAATAATGGAAAGAATCGTATTTGAAAGAACACTTAAAGAGGCAGAAGAATTAGAAGCGTATAAGAAGCAGAAAGAAGCAAAAGAATTAGAGGAGTTTAGAAAACAAAAAGACGCAGAAGCGTTGGCGGAGTTTCGAAAACTGAAGGAAGCGAAAGAACGTACAGAGGAAAAAGACAAGAAAACATATAAAGACAAATGTACGTGGACGACGAAGATGGTTACACGAGGCGGAAAGTTTCAAGCGGAAAGAAATGTTATGTAAGTACATAGATATTTTACAAAAAATATATAGCGTTACGTCCCTAAAATTCAATAATTATTTTTGACTAAACGAATAAATATATTGACGATTTTTTTATTATTCAGTGCATCCATTAAGGGGTTACATACACTTGTAATTTTCAAAAAATCGTTTTTTTCTTTTTTGTATTTTCTGAATAAACATATATTTGAGCATACACACTCAAAATTTTATGTCAATCAGACGAATATTTTCGAAGTTATAGACACATTTATGAAGGCGCGTTAGGGAGGCGCGTCTCACAGTCGGGACTTTAAACGCGTTTATCTCAAAACTATGTTTTCAAAATCGGTGATCAAGATTTCTCGAAAACGGCTGAACCGATCAGTCTCAAATTTTAACACAACCTTTTTAACTAGATTTTTTAGTAATTAATCGAAGATTTTTTTTCTCCGATAAATATTTTCCATTTTATAAACAATTTAAGGCTTAAATTTTCGTTCAAAATCGAGTCTTTTATTTTGAGAAGTCGCCATTTTGTCAAAAATTATTTTTTCGCTAATTCCTTCGATTAAATACTAGATAATGTATTATATTAACGAAATTTATTTGGTTTTTTCATTTCACATAATCCGGTCCAGAGATATCGTGATCACCGCAAAATTGGTTTTTTTTGCGGAGCTCTAGGAGATCGGCGATAGCAACATTCGCGATGATTATTTTTACAAATAAAAAATATGTAAATATATTATAAGGTTATTATAATATGTACACCAATTTTCAAATTAATAAATTGAATAGTCTGCGCGAAAAAAATTCTTGAAAATCTGTCTTTTTAAAGCCTTCTCACTGTATGTAACCCCTTAAATAAATTTTAATAACATTTTCAAGTAAAAATATCACAAAATGGCTGCCTGGCGACATAAAATTATCCTGGTTCTCCCTGCGGCCTTTTTTTCGGTAGTTACTATATTTTTCAAAATAAGTGTCCGACATCAAACGGGTGATCGTTTTAGAAGAGTTCATTTTTTTTAACAAATGTCAGTTATTTGACCGTTTTTTTATGTTTTTGACACCATCCTTCGTTAGTTTTTATAAATCAAACGAGAATAACATTTTTTTCAAAAAAAAATTCCTTACTCCCAAGAGAATGTTTTTTATATAACTCCTCCAAATATGAAACAGTGGACCTCGAGATATCTTGACTACCTATTTCAATATTTTTGAGATAAACGCGTTCAAATAAACTTTAATAACATTTTCAAGTAAAAATATCACAAGATGGCGGCCTGGCGACCTAAAATTATCCTGGTTCTCCCTGCGGCCTTTTTTTCGGTAGTTACTATATTTTTCAAAATAAGTGTCCGACATCAAACGGGTGATCGTTTTAGAAGAGTTCATTTTTTTTTAACAAATGTCAGTTATCTGAACGTTTTTTGATGTTTTTGACACCATCTTTCGTTAGTTTTTATAAATCAAACGAGAATAACATTTTTTTCAAAAAAAAATTCCTTACTCCCAAGAGAATGTTTTTTATATAACTCCTCCAAATATGAATCAGTGGACCTCGAGATATCTTAACTACCTATTTCAATATTTTTGAGATAAACGCGTTCAAATTTTTGACAAAGTTTTCGCTTGCGAGGGCATCGGGAAACACGCATATGGATATAATAAGTTGTAGACTATAATTTTGAACCGATTTGAACTTTTCTTTTTTTGAATAAAAGCTTATAATATTTCGTACATGAATAATACTACAGGTTTTATGAAAACTATGCTGAATTTTGTTTAATCATCAACAAAATACTTTCGAATAGTTCTTCTTTACAAAAATGCAAAAAAACAATTTATTCTTCGCTCTATATGTCCCCTTAATAATGTTCGACTATGAATATAATATTCTATAATAATATTCGAAGATGAATATTTTATTAATTCAAAAAAATTATTGTTTAGATATGGCAACGAAAAATATCAAAATTTTGAAAGAAAAGTGGACAAGCTAACGAAAATCGTCGAGGAGCTGAAAGAAATGAACGCAAGACAGGCGAATATGGAACGTACGTCGAGGTTCGAGGAACAGCCGGGATGCTCCAACAGCGGATGGGAACGACGTGTTGGCCAAAGTGGGCCAGGATTCCCAGGCTCGGGATATGGAGTCCAGGAATTTCAACGGGGACAGCGGATGGGGGAGTGGATTTACTCCCCTAGGCCGGGACCTTATTGAAGCTAATTTTATTTAAATTTCGTTCAAGTTTATTCATTTCGGTGAATTTTTCGTGTATTTTTATTTTTTTCATTGTTATTTTCATGGTGACAAGGATGACTAAAGAAATTATTTTCTTATGACACACATGAAGGGTTCCGGGCGCCTTGCTTGATTCAATTTTCGGACGAAACCATTTATTTTTTTTGTTTTTACGTGATTTCAAAATTCTTTAAAAATCAATTTTTTTATCTAGCTAGCACAATTTTCGATATATCGACCTCAATTTCAGTCAAGTGTTGCACTCCTTTATTAAGTTGCTTGGTACTGAATTTTGAGCGGAATCCATGCAGTGCTTTTGTTTTTAGAGGATTTTGAAATTGGTTAAAAGTATCGTGCGCTCTCTAGCTTGCACAATTTTTGAGATATTCTGCTAAAATTTGGTACGAAGTTGCACTATTATCGAAAGAGGTTTCGTATTAAATTCAAGCAAAATCCATCCAGACGTTCAGATTTTCTGCGAATTCAAATTTTCAAAGATAAGTATCGTTCGACGATCCTCGCGAAGAGAGCGTCACGTCGGTACACGAGCTTGCACAATGATTTTGAACTTGAAGCGCACGCGTCGCACATTGCGATCGACGCAACATACGATTTCTAATTTGCCTATCGGCGAGAATCTTCAACGTAGTTTCATTCTCACAATTTCGTTAAGGGGACGGAGTCACCTAAAAATTGAAAAAAATAATTTTTTTTTCGTGACGCGGCCAATCCAAATTGAAAATCGATTTTACCCTTATAAAGTACCTATACTTAGCTATGATTTCAAATTTTTCCATAGCCAAATACGTTATCTAAATGCTGTTATACGTGACTCAGTCCCTTTAAAATTGTTACAGTGTGCTGTTTACAGAGTGCAAATTATAATAAATAAATAAATAATGGTGCAAAAAAAAAAATTTTATAAACCATTCACTAACTGCATGTCTTTTCATAACTGAAAATTCAGGTTATCTTCACTCAAAATAGAACTCTTTTCCGCACCACCGCAGGGGTAGAGTTGCAGGCGCGTTTTTTTTAGGTGGTATCCCCTGTAGGCCTAATCCACGCATTATCGATTACAAGTTCGTTTCGTTTTTCACTATACCTGTTTTCGACAAACAGTTATTGTGGCGAATTTGATTGCTTTACGTTGCTGCAATGGCTGCAGATACCAATGTTTTTAATACTTCAAAAACAGTTACCATGGCGAACATGCTTGTTTTACGCTGCTGCAAAGACTGCAGATGCCAATACGTTTTTAATATTTCAAAAACAGTTATTGTGGTAAATATGATTGCTTGACGTCGCTGCAATAGTTGCAGATATGTAAAAGTGTATAGTCAACACTGCTGCAATATATTGCTGACGACAAAATCCTTGCAGCTGCAATGAGTTACAGTACTTGATAACTTCTATAATTGGTTGTACTTCTTTCTTTTACTGATGGTTAGAGTTAACATTTCATTGTTGTAACTTTTCCAGATATCAACGATTTGCCAATTTCATTATCACTGTTGGCAGTATATTTTATGGTGTACATTTTATGGTTTATTGCCTGACAATACGAACGTTAGTTTTATTGTTCTGGGAAAGGTATTAGCATACTTTCATTGACGATTGTCATAAAATGCCTTCGCATTTGTTCAACATTTTCTGAATATTTTATATTAGATGGATTTTGGCCTAAAGCAAGAGATACTGCGAATGCTGCTGCATATACACCACATGAATTTAAATCAGGCTGTCGTGTTACTTTTTCAAAAATAATATTACTTTGACTCAGACTTGGATAACGCTTTTGAATATAATTTCTTTCAACTTGCATAAGATCGTCATAAGAGTGCACGTCAAAATATAAACTATCGTATATGTGGAGCTTATGCGTGTCGTAATAAAGACAGTGCCAGTGTGCACTAAGTCCTCCTCCTACAATTTCTATGTCTTCGGTATAAATAGGGTCCACCCATTGAAGATTCATCCCAAACATGAGAAGTACGTCTGTTGGTTGAAATTGACTATTATTTTTTATAATATTCAAAATGGCATTTAACGATCTGTCATCTAGCCATGAATCTGTTTCGAGTACATTATTTTCTATTGTTTGTGGGTCAGTATTTCTGTTCCCTTTTTTTGTTGATTTCTTTTTAATGGGGATTGAAATTCCACTACTCTTGGATTGATTTTCCAAAATGGAACAATTTTTTGATTCTTCAATAATAATTCTATCTTTCTTCATCAATAGTGTTTTATCGATAGTTGCTTCTCGTTTCTGTTCATTTTGGACTTCATAGCTCGATTTACATTTTTCAATCTTAAAATTTTCTTTATTAGATGATTCGATTTCTAATTTCAAACCAATGAATATAGGTTTATGGTCAGAAAAATACGTTTCATAAACTCCAGCCTTGTAATCCGACATTTCTTCATCAACAAATACTACATCGATCTGAGTATTGAAATTCGTTGTAGAAATGCCGGTTGGAATTGCACGTTTCAAACTGAGATGATTCAAATGTTTTTCGAGAAATTCATTCTTTCTATATACGTCATAATTGAAATCTCCAATAAAATTTTTTTTTTTTGTTGTAACATTCATTAGAATATTATTCAATTGGGTTCTAAACATCAATCTATCGATTGATGGTGATTTGTATCCTGTGATAATTTCTATTCCCATTACATTAAGGTGTATAAAATCGATATGATGATGTTGGCCGTTATGTGTCATCATATCTTTTTGTATGTGCTTGTTAATAGTAAACGGTAATATTTCTTTAATAAAACATATTATTCCTTTAAAAGATCGATTATCAGGAGGATCTGTTCGAAAAGCTATTGTAAATCCATCGAATACAAAATGATCTGAACAAAGAGATTGGGATTCAGAAAATATTAAAAGATCGGCTTGTTTATACCATTTATCCGAAATTAAGTGACATATATTTTTTCTCAATGACCGAACGTTTTGATATATTATTTTTAGTCCGTTTCCTGGTATGACATTCATGTACGATAATTGTAACTTTTTTTCGCTTCTTAATCGTTCCATCTCTAATTCAAGAGCATTACTTGTAGACGTTTTCTTTGGTGGTGTAAAGTTACCTAAAATGAATAGCCCGGATAATTTTGTGACTCTACTGAGTGCTACATACAACATCGATCGTGTAAATCGAGTGGTTTTTCTTGTGTCGAGACAAACTTTATCATAAGTTTGTCCTTGGCTTTTATGAACTGTTGAAGCTTCTGAAGGAGTAATTGGGAATTGTTGACGAATGACTTGATATCCTAATCTTTCATTGGTGTTGATAACAGCTGTGATAGGCGAAAGAGGAACTAAATGGTTCTCAATGTGATTATCATTCATATATTTTAAATATGGTCTTCGTTGGTTAATTCCAACATTAATATTATTAAAATCTAACCATAACTTAATTGGTTGTTCAGTTTCAGGAATAAAGGTTATGTGTTTCAATTTTCCACAAGCTCCGTTAACTAGACCATCTCGAACATCAATATTTGACGTTACCATATAATTGATACTTATTTTTAGAGTCACTTTATATGGCAAGCCAGCACATTCAGTTCGTTTTTTATTTTTTAATGATGTAAGTAATTTGTTTCTTAATTTACTACTGATGCTGCCCAAAACTGAATCCGTGGCTTTCGATTCATATGCTATGCCATTTTCGGCCTCAATTCTTTTTTCATTATATTTATCAACAAGCTGATTTTCAGCGTATAATCTTATAGCATCGGTCGGTACGTCCTTTTCGTTTGTTTCTCTCGATCTGATGAGAGTAATATCGTTTTCAGACATTTCACCAAGTGCTAAATGATTAAGAGCATTTATAAAAGATTTGTCTTCTTCTTGTCTCATGATTTCTGTTAACTCAAAAAATTGGAACTCATCCCATAGTACGTTTCCTGATAAGACACTAAGCATTGATGATTCTGGTGGTAAATATACAGGACTGTCCATAACCGGTGGCAATTGATTTAAATCTCCAACAACAATTACAGAGACGCCACCAAAACTTATAGCGCGTCCCATTATTTGTCTCAACCGTGTATCCACTCGGCTGAGCATAGTACTACCGACCATTGATATTTCATCAATTATAATCATTTTCAAGTCAAACAGGCTTTCACGGATAGTATTAGCTACATCTGCTGATAACTCTGGCATTTGCCCGCCGTATTGCGTTATCGGTAATGCAAAAGCTGTATGTAATGTCACACCATTAATCAAAAATGCAGCTTTTCCTGATGGTGCACATAACAATATTTTCGTGGAGTTACTCTTAGCACCTGGCTGCTCATCGAAATAATGCTGCAATAGTTGATAAATGCAATTAATTACCATGCTTTTTCCAACCCCGGCAGAACCGCTCATAAATATTTGAACGGGTATTTGATCAGTTTTAAAACAATGCGAAATGTGCATAACGATTCTTCTTTGTTTGTTATTTAATTTAATAAGAGAATTCATAATATCTTCTTTGGGTAGCTTCGGAGGGCAAGTGATCCGTTTTTTATTTGTCTTAGAACTATTTTCTACGCCCGCTTGTCCAAAGATATCTATTTCTTGATCTTTCGGCACTCTTGTTCTTTCGAATAATTCAACTTCTTCGTCTTCTCGATCTTGACACGTATTTTGTGCATCGGTTAGAGCACTCTCGATAACGTGATCTCCTACGATGGAATATTTTTTCCTATTTGCTTCAATTGCTTCAAGGTTTTTTACATAGATTGCTTCACAATCTTTAGTTTCAATATCAGTTGTTTCATTCCTCCATGGAAAAAACAGCAGAACTTGCTCTCGAAAATAATTATATCTATCCTGATGTAATTTATATCTGCGATATTGTATTATTTTATTTTTTTGTCGATGGTGAATAGCAACACGATCATCATTTTCTTCATCACTCGAATCTTCTTTTTTAAACGTTTTTACCTCGTTACTTGCAACAAATTCAGCTAGACAAAGCTGATTCAATCTCGCAGGCCGCATTTCATACTTTTCAATTATACTTGTATAGTATATGTCTTTTGAATTATTGTCTAACTTGTTCAAATCGGCACGTGATTTCAACATACGCACTCGTTCACTTCGAGGAACAGTGTTTATGTAAGCAGATGCTCTGCTACATAAAGAAAGCGGTAGTCCAAGAACGTGGTAAACACCCTCCTGCGCAGATAAGGTATTCCCGTTTATAAACACGTTCGCGATATTTCTAAATTTTTGTCTAAGGTTCAAGTTGCCGTTCTGTACATCATGAGCTGCTTCTCGCGAGAGTCTAGATAAACCAGCGTCAATTTTTGTAACGTAGTTTATCATGTATGAGGCACAGCTGTATGGATCTAAAACGAATTGAATGTCCATATTCGATTCCAGAAGTGTTAAGATCGTTTTATCGTATGCATTAATAGCAACTTCATTGCTGCATCTTCTTAGGAATATTTTCGTCTTAGACAAAGAACTTCTGATTGCTCGAATATAATCTTGCTCTGTCATATGTAATTTATCCAACATGCATTCAAAAGTTATCCATTGATTATCTTCGAAAAATTCTTTCATGAGTTCTTTTATTTTTTTCAAATTTACTTTGTCATTGTCGGTTCGATCTTCATTAAGCAGTGGTTTAAGAATCATTGTTTCTTTCATAACGAAGATTGGGATATTAAATCGACACGACGATGTGTTTTTTCTTCCTTTGTAACATGTAGGTGTATGTCGATGCATTTGGAATTTTATTAAAGGATTGTTAGGGTCCCACGTACATGAAATATTATCATCTATCCATTTGATAACTATGTCGATAGAATTTTGATTATCCTCGTCGTAAATTGGAGCGTCTTTGCAATACACTAGATTATGGGTGTGAACAGATCCTCTCGCTTGAAACTCTCGTCGTTGGAAATAATCGACGACATAGTTTTTTCCAAATGGCCCGTGCTCATTCTCTAAAATTGACATGATTTGTTTGAATCTTTCTTCAATATAGCGAACGCATGTAACCGGATCTTCTTTTATCAATTTAGTTTTCTCTTCCAAATCCATCTGCATTACTCTTGCTGAACTGATATTTTCATCGTGTCGTATTTTGTACAATATCTTCAACAAATCGACATTCTTGATTTCACACGCTGATAAAGTTATAAAGAAAGTCGGGATTCCATATTGTCTGATCATACCAAGTAATTTTTTTTTTTTACTTTCCCAAAATGCCGGTGATGATCGAACTTGTGTTAAAAATCGAAAACCATAATCATGACGTATCGAATCATCAATAAAATTTGAATCTTTAACATTCTCAGCTGTCCAATGAGTATTGTGTGTAACTTTTCGTAAAGCAACATTCATACTAGACATGACAGCTCTTTCTAATTTTTGTTTCGCCATGAATAAAATTCTGGTAGGATCACATGATCTTCTATCTTTGTGTCGTGCCTCGAATTTGACTCTTTGACTGTATGTCAGCCTTTTTTCCTTGTCGAGAATCTGGCCACCGAATATTTTTGGAAAACATAATTCATCAATATTGTCCGTCAAATGCCATGGGATCGGAAAATTGTTTTGCCCAGGTGCGATAACTTGAATATCTCTAGAAATTTCTTCATTTCTATCTAGAATTAAAACTTCATCATTCGGCTCGCAATAATCTGATTCTCCAGAATCTGAATTACAGTCATTCAGTTCAGTCGCTTCATTTTGAAGGTTTCCACAATCATCTTCAAAATCTCGAGCATCGACAATGAAGTTCAACTCAATATCTGCATCTTTTTCATACTTATTAAAAAATTGTGGATCAATATCCACCTTATTCAGCACATATAGTGGCTGTGTTCGAAGATATCCCAGAGCTTCACAAACTTTGGATGGTCTTATAGTTTCATACATGTAATCAGATTTGTGATCGTAATGTCGTTTCAATTTTATTTGAATAGTTGACATAGAGTCAAATCTTCGTGGTAAAACATTGATCATGTCATTAATTTCTACAGGAATATTTACGATACTTCCTTTTAACGACAGTTGTGAATTTATAGCATGAGGTTGTAACGCTTTTATTTGCATAAATGGAACATACGGGGACACCATACGTTCTTCCACTGCAGTTAAGTTGCGTATTACCTCTGGTAACACAGGAAACTTCAAACCTGAATTTGCTGTCAATTTTGGAAGTTTTCCAGAGTTGATATACTTCATACAAGTTTTGCATATGAATTGCGAAGAGTTATTCACTACGTTATCTATGAACTTATTTACGTTTCCGATCAAGACTCTCAATTTTCTTTCTATTTTAGACTGTTTAAATTCTCGCACTGATTTCTGAAAAAATAAATTATCACAACAAACACATACTATATCAGGCCCTACCTTTCGGTTTTCCAAATAATTCAGAATTAGTGAATTCTTCGGATAATCATCATCATTGATTCCATTATTTACATTTTCATTGATCTTGTTCCTATAACTTTCGCGATATTTAAAAAAATCGTTTAATCTTAATGATTTTTTACGGGCAGCGTCTTGTTTTCTTTCCTGTACGAGAAAGTCGATATCTTTCCGAAGTTTTCTTTTTTTTTCTTTGTTATTGGCCGATTCTATAATGTGATGGTCTTGATTTTGTCTGATCATTTTGAGCCTGTTTCTGTTTTTGTTGTTCTCGTTACATTGGTAACTTGGGTTTTGCCTTATTTCGTTTATTCGCTCCACGTTTTTTTTCATCTCCAATTGTTTGTATTCAGGTTCTTGTCGAATTTTTTTCATTCGCGCTATATTCTTTTCGATCTCTAATTGTTTGTATTCAGTTTCCTGCCGAATTTCTTTCATTCGCGCCATATTTTTTTCCATCTCTAATTGTTTGTATTCAGGTTCTTGCCGAATTTCTTCCATTCGCGCCATATTTTTGTCAATCTCTAATTGTTTGTATTCAGGTTCTTGCCGAATTTCTTTCATTCGCGCCATATTTTTTTCAATCTCTAATTGTTTGTATTCAGGTTCTTGACGTATTTCCTTCATTCTCTTTACGTTTTTTATACGTTCTGCCTCACTATACAGGGCATTTTGTCGTATTTTTTTGATTCGCTGTACGCTCTTTGTTCTCTCCAATTCTTTATATATAGGGTTTTGCCGTATTACTTTTATCCGTTCATTATTTAGTACTTTTTCTAATTCTATGTACGAAGTTTTAAGACGTATTTTTTTTACGATTTTATTATTTTTATTTATAAGTTTCTTTTTAGCTATTTTTTTATTTATTTTGTTGGCGGCTCTTCTGATTTTTTCTTTCTTGTAATTTGTATTGCTTTTTACGGGTCCTTTTCCTTTTCTTTTGTACTCTAAGTCAGATCGAAATTTATTCATTCTGGATTTTTGGTCTCTCTTTCGTTGTAATACACTCTTACGTTTTAACTTCGCCATATTTGTTATTTTTTATATCCCCAATTTTCTTGTCAAATCTTTAATAGGTGTCAGGATAATTCTTCTTAAATACCGATGAACAATTTTTTTTAGTTCGTATTCACTCACACAAAATACTAAACTCTAGCATACGTTACTCTAAATACTAAATACTTTAAATACTATATAAAAATGAAAAATCGCAATTTACCTTGAAAGTCGCAATTGATACATACACAGAAATCCAAATTTCTCCTACTAATTGGTATCCTCTCAAATGCACGAAGGAACGGTAAGGATGATCTTCAAGTTTTTCGTTTCCAGTTATCAACTAAAAGAAAAGTTCAGTTGACAGCGTACCTTCATCTCGGTTCATAACATTATGACTAATTTGTCAACTGCTGTAATTTTACATTAGATAATCATGATATTGATTCATGTCTCATAGTGTCAAGAACGCTCAATAAGATATAATACGATTAAAAGTGTTCATGAAATAATCTCATTTTTAGTTAGATATGTGCGAGTTTTATAAAAAGTTGACTTCTCGGACGTTCAGTAAAGCTTGTGCTGCGTTTGAAAAAAGCGATAGAAACCGAGAAAACTCGAAAAAATCTCGAGTAATCAGACAAATCTTAAAACTTGATAAATTTTAGTGACTTTGTAAACACGATAAAAATCGAAATTTCGTGAATCCTGAGACACCATGAAAATTATTAAGAATAGAAAAAAGTGAAAAAAATGGATGAAGCCATAACAAGTCGCAACTTTCGACAAATATCAAGATTGGAAATTAAAAACAGTATATGAGGGATTTCACGTCAACTCGGACGGTCAAAACCCTGACCCCTGCCGACTTAGTTCGTGATTTCTTGTTGGCTTCCACTTCACTCCCAAAATACCCCCGATTTTTTCCACAATTTTCGGATCCCCGTACAACCCTTAAAAAAATTCAAATCCACCCCCAAATGAAGAAAGGCGTACTTGGACATAATTAAAATCTTTGATTTTTTTTATGTGATATCAGTAGGTCAAAAAATAAAGTTTGTTAAAATTCCAGAGTGGGCTCTTTATTGCAACCATATTTTAGAAAAAAATAAATCGGACGGTCAAAACCTGATCTTTGCTGATTCAGTTCTCGATTTTTAGTTGAATTTAGCTTCACCCCAAAAGTACCACTGATATTTTTCATAATTTAAAATTTCGACAAACTCTACTATCCAATCTACTGAAATCATAAAAAAACTAAAATTTTTAATTGTGTCCAAGTACGTTTTTCCTTATTTGGGGGTAGTTTTGAATTTTTTAAAGGGTTTTAAAGGGGGATCCGGAAATTCTGATAAAAATCAGGGGTACTTTTGGGGTGAAGGTGAATTTAAAAAAAAATCGAGAGCTGAATCAGCAAAGATCAAGTTTTGACCGTCCGATTTATTCTTTTCTAAAATATAGTTGCAATACAGAGCCCACTCTGGAATTTTGGCAAACTTTCTTTTTTGACCTACTGATATCACACAAAAAAAATCAAAGATTTTAATTATGTCCAAGTACGCCTTTCTTCATTTGGGGGTGGTTGGGAATTTTTTTAAGGGTTGTAAGGGAATCCGAAAATTCTGAAAAAGATCGGGGGCACTTTGTGGGTGAAATGGAAGCCAACAAAAAATCACGGACTAAATCGGCAGGGGTCAGGGTTTTGACCGTCTGAGTTGACGTGTAATCCCTCATATATACATTGATGATATCTCAAGTCTATGGTAGAATTACACGCTGCAAAAAAATTAAAGGAACACTAAATTTTTCCATTTGCTTACGTGTTCTTTGCGTAGTTGTAACTTTGCAAAAAATCATCGTATTCAGTGGAATAGAATTTTGAAGCTTGCCATGTCTAGTTTTGAAATCTGTTGATGAAACATTTTTCTTGGCCATTGGTCATGGCACAATGAAGAGAAATTTCCGTTTTTCAAAGTAATAGATGGGCTTAAACATTTTTTAAAAATTTAATCAATAATACAATTATTTTGCCTGATTCTTTATTTTCGATTTAATTTTTTTTCTGTACGACAACTTGTTGCTGAGACATCGGCCGATAAACAAAAAAAATACCTCTCTTCATTTGATCATCGATATCTCACGAACCGGTAATCCCATGGGAAATCGACCGGTAGTTTTGGAAACTCAAATGAATTGCGTATGAGGTCCAAATGTTGTTTTGTAAAAAAAAAAAAAAAATTTCATCATTTGCACTCACTTCATAAGTGTCAAGAAAAGCTTTTCTGGTCATTCAGAAAATTCATCAGTTGGCAAATATAGCTGTGAGTACAAATTTCTGTGGGTGTCACGTTACCTTTATGTATCCATAATAACTCTGTAAAATTCCGAATTGATCCGTTTATTCGTAAAAAGTTGTACACAAAAAAAATCAAATCTAAGGTAAATAATCAAGGACAACGATTGTATTATTGATTAAGTTTGAAACAATTTTTTTAAGCCCAGCGACTACTTTGAAGAACTGAAAATTTGATAAGAAATTTTCTTTGTGACATTTCTCTTGATTGTGCCATGACCAATGGCCGAAGAAAATTATTCATCATAAGATTTCAAAACTAGATATGTCAAGCTTCAAAATTCTTTTTCATTCATCTCAATACAATTGTTTTCACAAAGTTAAAGCCACGCAAAAAACACGTAAAAAAATGAGAAAATTTAGCGTTCCTTTAATTTTTTTGATGCATGTATCTTGGACATCGAAAACTATAAGTAAACTTGCTTGTAACAGAAAATATATCTTGATATTGACCTGGATATCAAAAGCCGTGGAGAAATCATCATCACCACTGTGACTAGTCATACACTACCGCCACGCAGTATCGGACCAGTTACCACGCGCACAACCAAAAACTAGTCACAATTTTGAAAGATAAAAGTGAAGCTCAGTCAAAAATGAAGCTACCGATTTTCCATGCGTGACCATTGTGACCATTGTTAGGCTTACTTAATTCTGCGTTGAATCAAACTCAACTGATGACATTCGGACTTCTTTATCCCGAGATTTCATGGGAGGAAGACAAAAAAATAATTCCGATTTCAACAGAATATCGTGCCTCAAATTTGATCCATGGCCGGGTCTAGGAATATTTATGAAGATCCGAAAAAATTTAAGAAGCACCGGTTAGACTTCAACTCTCGATCCGTCGAAGAAAAAACAAAAAATCTCAAAGGGTTCTTGAGATATCAACTTGTATGTGGGGTATTCCTGGGAATTTCGGCAACTTCGGACAGTTGGGTCGAAATTTTTGCCCCCCAATTTTTTTCATTAATATGTGTTCAAAATAAAGAGACACGTATTTCGGCGTTTTTTCATTTTGAGCCTTCACTTTTGAAATACAGTCAAATGAAGTTTTTGAAGTATTGACCACTCAAATTGATTTGATTGGTCATTCAAATCGATATATCTCAGCAACGGTTGGTGATAACTCAAAAAACCACATGTGTTTTTTTTCGTTTTTGAACGCTTTATACATTGAAAACATTGACGATTATGTTGCACAAATTCAACAATTATTTATAAACAATTCAAAATCAAAAATGAAATAAAACAAAAAACGCACTTTTAATTTTTGAAATGTATTTTTTTTTAAATTCCTTGAACAAAAACGAAAATTTAACCACCTTGAACTTTTTGGGCCGACGCTTCGTTCGGTAGTTATAGATTTTTTTGTCACAAAAAACCCGTAAATTTACGTGTTTTATTAGTAAAAATTTGCATGAAAAAAAAGTACCCTTAATTATTGAAATTTATTTTTTTTCAAATTCCTTGGACGAAAAGAAAAATTTTGAGACCCGGCCGGACTCAAAACTTGACCGACTTGGGCCGACGTTTCGTTCGAAAGTTATAGCTTTTTTTGTCATAAAAAACCGGTAAATATACGTATTTTATTAGTAAAAAATTGCATGAAGAAAAAAGTACCCTTAATTATTGAAATTGTTTTTTTTTAATTCCTTGAACGAAAAGAAAAATTTTGAGACCCGGCCGGACTTGGGCCGACGTTTCGTTCGAAAGTTATAGCTTTCATTCTTAACAACCGGGTAAACATTTACGGGTTTTTTGTGACAAAAAAATCTATAACTCCCGAACGAAGCGTCGGCCCAAAAAGTTCAAGGTGGCTAAATTTTCGTTTTTGTTCAAGGAATTAAAAAAAAAATACATTTCAAAAATTAAAAGTGCGTTTTTTGTTCTATTTCATTTTTAATTTTGAATCGTTTATAAATAATTGTTGAATTTGTGCAACATAATCGTCGATGTTTTCAATGTATGAAGCGTTCAAAAAAGAAAAAAAGCTCCTATGATTTTTTGAGTTATCACTAACCGTTGCTGAGATATATCGATTTGAATGACCGAATGTGGTCAATACTTCAAAAACTTCATTTGACTGTATTTCAAAAGTGGGGGCTCAAAATAAAAAACGCCGAAATACGTGTCTCTTTATTTTGAACACATATTAATGAAAAAAATTGGGGGGCAAAAATTTGGACCCAACCGTCCGAAGTTGCCGAAATTCCCAAGAATACCCCATGTATAAGCGTGCAGAATCCACATGACGACCGGCGTATACTCACTACATTATATTTGTCAACTGGTGCCCAGAACAGTTGCAAAATAACTTAGTGAGTATTAGGCTGGGCCAAAAAAAACTTTTAATTTTTTTTTTAGTTACTATGAAAATATGGTCCGAGATGACGAATACAAAATTCTGGAAAAGTTTGATCTCTTAATATTAATATTAAGAGGTGACGCATTGTGATTTTCGATTTCCTATTTAAATAACACAGGAAATTTTTTTTATTTTATTTGGAATTTTAATGCACTCGAACGAATTTTTGTCCAGTGAAAATTAAAACATATTCTTGCAGGAAATTTTACGATCTTAAAAAAAGGTCTTATATAATTTTTTGCTAAGTCAACTCCTTTAAAAGTTATTTAAGGTTAAAGTTCAACCTCAAATTGTAAATGATTAATTTTTTAAACTTTCATATTCTATCACGAACTCATGGCTCAAAAACATAAAATATTATATTATTTGTACAGCTTCTCGCGTATTCTTACGTAAAACTATTAAATACTCACAAAAATATCGATAATTCTAGAAAAAATTGATTTTTTTCTGTACGTAATTTTTTTTAAATGTCGGAATTTTACTTCACCTGAGTAAAGACTTAAAAAAATTAATCATTCCTAGTCAAAATAATAAATGCCCGGCTTACAATAACCTATTAGGTAATTCAAAATAATAAAAGCAGTATTTGAATAATTTTCCGCTTGGAATAACATTTTTTATTGTATATTTTGTACTTTTTTCACTAATTATAATTAGTCTGTATTATGATTTCCCGATCGGAAAATTATTGAAATACTGCTTTTATTATTTTGAATTACCTAATAGTCAATTGTAAACAGGGCATCTATTATTTTGACTAGGAATGATTAATTTCTTAAGTCTTTACTCAGGTAAAGTAAAATTCCGACATTAAAAAAAATTACGTACAGAAAAAAATCAATTTTTTCTAGAATTATCGATATTTTTGTTAGTATTTTATAGTTTTACGTAAGAATACGCGAGAAGCTTTACAAATAAAATAATGTTTTATGTTTTTGAGCCATCAGTTCGTGATAGAATATGAAAATTTGAAAAATTAATCATTTACAATTTGAGGTTGAACTTTAACCTTGAATAACTTTTAAGGTTGTTGTGGGGTCTAGCCGTCGGGGGTGAAGCATGAGGGGGGTGCCCTATGCTTATGCACGGAACCGATGAATGGTTCTCAACTGTTTGTCGTCAAATTATCGTTGTATTTATTGACATTTTTCGAGGAAAAAATCCACATCAGTTCAAAAGAATATGCATTTTTGACAAAGTGATGGTTACAGGAATTATTTCTATTAGTTTATGACATTGTTTTCGATAATTCGTTAGAGATCAATTATTGCAAGACGAACTGGCAACAACGTAAATTATGGCCCACGATAATATGCTTGGGTTGAGCACCAGTGTCGCACAGCTGTCATATACGCGCCCCGTTCCTAGCCTCTAAAACGAAGTGTTTTGTTTGTCAACCATGAACATCGGTCCGGGAAACATGCATAATTATCATATGTCGCTAAGGTAGGGAGCGCTTGTGCCGGCTACGCTGTTGCCGCGCTTCCCAAGCCTAATATTTTGTATGCTCAATTTTTGGAAAATTCGCGATTAAAATCATGAATAACTTTCAATCGGTACTATAAATTATTATTTTCAAGGCACCAAAAGTTAGTCCGATATTCCATTTAACCGTATCTGATTTTTCAACTCCGTGGCATCGTATTCTAGGCAGATATATGTAATATACTGAAAATTTTTCGGAACATTCCCATAAACATAATGTGATGAGCACACCAAATACTCCAACTTTGCGATTTTTTTTCTAAATAACTGCACTGTGGATTGTTGCGAAATTTGATAGGTCGATTGGTAAAGAGATCATGAACGTTCACAAAAAATTTCATCTCACTGACATCATTTCGGCCTAACCCCACAACAACCTTAAAGGAGTCGACTTAGCAAAAAAATATATCAGACCTTTTTTTAAGATCGTAAAATTTCCTGCAAGAATATGTTTTGATTTTCACTGGACAAAAATTCGTTCGGGTGCATTGAAATTCCAAATAAAATTAAAAAAATTTCCTGTTATTTAAATGGGAAATCGAAAATCACAATGCGTCACCTCTTAATATTAATGCTAAGAGATCAAACTTTTCCAGAATTTTGTTTTCGTCATCTCGGACCATATTTTCATAGTAACTAAAAAAAAA
Source organism: Sussaba pulchella (assembly GCA_963971145.1). Lineage (NCBI taxonomy): Eukaryota > Metazoa > Arthropoda > Insecta > Hymenoptera > Ichneumonidae > Sussaba > Sussaba pulchella. The sequence goes on from OZ020172.1 coordinate 4,990,106, forward strand.
AAATTAAAAGTTTTTTTTGGCCCACCCTAGTGAGTATACTAAGAATAAATCAAGAATAAAAACTTTGAGCAGAGTAACAGTAGCCCATGCAAGCTCCCACTTGCTATTCGGCCCTGATGTGTGAAGCTAAGCTTTCGTGAAAACCCTCGAGTTAGGCTGCCGCCGGTCATCGTGTGGATTCTGCAGGCTCACAAATATAAGTTGATATCTCAAGAATCCGTTGAGATTTTCAGATTTTTCTCCGACGGATCGAGAGCTGGAGTCTTAATGGTGCATCCAGAATTTTTTCAGATCTTCAAAAAAAAATTCCTAGAACCGGCCATGGGTGAAAGTTGAGGCAGGATATTCTGTCGAAATCGGAATTATTTTTTTGTCTTCTTTACATGATATCTCGGGATACAAAAGCCAGAATCCAGTCAGTTAAAGTTCATTCAACGCAGAATTAACCCTTTGCGGTCGTATGACCCAGCAAAAGCCTTTGTTTTGGTGGCTGAGAGTGGACACACGACCGCAAAGGGTTAAGTAAGCTTTGTAGTTTAATTTTTTGACGGAGCTACCATCTTTTAAACTCGCGACTGGTGTTTGGTTGTACGTGTGGTAAGTGGTTTGACTTGTAAGTCGCAAAACCGATCGAATTTGCCGCTCGAGGAAATACCCCCATTTGGGTACGGTGGTCCGAGATTTCGCGGATGCGTAATGAGAGGTGGGGGTTACGGTACACCTGGCGCGTAATCGACAAGGTATCGTGGCTCTTTCTCCCTGGAACACCGTCGAAGCAAGATCGAGAACTTCGAGTCCAGAGCGGCTTATATCCGAAGACGACCTCATGGTCGTTACGCTGAAACACAACCGTCTTTCCTTCTTCTGTGGACCTGGCCAGTTCAGAGGATCGATCCAATATTTCCGGATTAAGCCAAAAGCAACGGTCATCGAATCCGAAGATTCCCTACCCAGGGGAAAGAGCCACCAGCGAGACAGACGCGCAAAACCACCGAGAAAATCCGAGCTAAGTAACACAATGTACATTAGCCCATGCAAACGATTTTATATATGAGCAAGTCCACCAATTCGAGTACCGGTTTTGGGCGTCGATATCAGCGATCTTTTTGTAACTTTGAGAAATGGAACCTCCCATTGAGAAATGAACTCTGATTTTTTTTTAGATTTTTCCCTTGGTTATTTTCGCTGTAATTGTATGGGTAATTCTGTGAGTTTGTCATGTTTTTCTTGTATTCATTAATTTCTCAATGTGTTTTAATAGGAGAAAAAATTAAACGCGACCACCTTTTCTTTGTGAAAAAAGCTCAGCATTTCGAAAAAAAATACAAAAACATTTTTGGGACTTGAAAAATTACTTAAAATCGCATTTGAAATATAAAAGTCGATTTTTCTCAAATGTATATTTTTTAAAAAATTTGAAAGTATTTTTATCGAAAAACTGAGAAAATTTCACGTATCATATGTAGAAATGAAGTTGGGACCTCTGTAATAACTCGTTGAATCACCAAATGTATAACGAAACAACTAAAACCTTAATTAATATTTTTTCATTTTCAAATGATTCGTAATACTGAGATCAAGAAACCGAGATAATTTGATAAGTTGACAAGTTTCTGCAGGTAATGACGTCGAGTTTTTTGATTTCATCGTATTTTGAAATGGAAACATTCTCAATTTTTTAAATGAAAAACCAGTATTTTGACTTCTAAATGCTGTAAAAAATTAAAAAATCAATTTGAAAATAAAGACTTGCCTTCATCACCTGCAGAAACTTAGCGGCTACTGAAATCACTCCGGTTTTTTCGTCTCAGATGCTCCAGTAATTAGTTATAATGGGCACCGCGATACAACTTTTTTTCTTAGACGTCTGCAGAGATTCTCCGTCAATTGCTTAGTTGTTCATTAAAGTTAATGAAAATTTTATAGAATATTCTTCAAACGTAACGTTATTGAGTTGGTCATTATATCAATAAATGTATATCAACTGTATCGTCAAGAAAAATTATCAAAAATATCCTTTTTTTAATATCGAACTAACCTTACCCCGCCCTTAAGTTGTAGATGGTGCACTTCCAAAGCTAACAGCGTCACCACATGACTCTAAGTTTCATCTTTGATCATATGGTTTCCATGTATTTAGAAACAGTAATACGAATCATTTGGAAATGAAAAAAATATAAATTGAGGTTTTAGTTATTTTGTCACACATTTAGTAATTCAACGAGTTATTACAGAGGTCCCAACTTGATTTCTACATATATTACGTGAAATTTTCTCAGCTTTTCGATAAAAATACTTTAAAAATTTTTAAAAAATATACATTTGAGAAAAATCGACTTTTATATTTCAAATGCGATTTTAAGTAATTTTTCAAGTCCCAAAAATGTTTTTGTATTTTTTTTCGAAAAGCTGAGCTTTTTTCACAAAGAAAAAATGGTCGCGTTTAATTTTTTCTCCTATTAAAACACATTGAGAAATTAATGAAAACAAGAAAAAAATGACAAACTCACAGAATTACCCATACAATTACAGCGAAAATAACCAAAGGAAAAATCTAAAAAAAAATCAGAGTTCATTTCTCAATGGGAGCTTCCATTTCTCAAAGTTACAAAAAGATCACTGATATCGACGCCCAAAACCGGTACTCGAATTGGTGGACTTGCTCATATACATATTGTGCATCTACGTGATTATTTGTTTGTCGAAGTAGAAAATGATGAATGTAGGTGTGGATGTGTGTATGGTTATGTATGGGTAAAATTCACGGAATATAGAGCTCTAAAATTAATGACGAAATTCGAAAATGAAATAAAAAAATATAAAACTTATTTACTAAATTGAATTGAAAATCTTACAGACTGGTGGTGGTGCTGGTTTGGTGGTACTGCGCGGCGGTAGTGTACGTGATTCAGGTCTCATCATTGACGTTACGTTTAAACATGACTAAATTTGAACATACCTTTTCATCACTGAATCAGATGCAATTAATTAATATTTTTATGTTTGTCTTCCGATACAATGTTCACCTGATGTACGGCATCATCTCCATAAATACTTCTCTTCAAATAATTAAACAAATAATAATAAACAAACTCAACATAACTAATAAAATTAACACAACGTATAAAATGTATGTATCGTTGGAACTTTCACTAATCACTTCCAAAGATATGATAAGAGTTTTCGCTTTAGAATGTGATGGTACACTGACAGATGTTAATGCACTGAAAACAATGAACGCTCCTTCCATGGCCACCTAAATGTTGGCTCGAAATTCAGAGTGCTATCACGCCAATACACATGCACATGTATACACGCACGCACGCACACACATATCTGGACATTTCTTCTCAATCAGCTTTTTTGGCTTCAAGAAAAAATTTTGAGACGTACCATGACATAAAAATGTTCACGAAATTAAAGATAATAAAACAATTTTGAACAAGGATTTATTTATTGCATTGCGTTAGTTTTTGTAGAATTTTACGATAAAATTTTGAACAATTAATAATGATCATAAAAATCCTGGTAGTAACGATATTTTTTAGGTTGATAAATATTAGTCGAATAATTGTCGTAACCATAATACGGAAGTTTTTTGTATCGGTCCCATTTTTTTTGGTAGTTATAATAAAATTGTTCGGATAATTTTGGTTTGAGTTGTACATCGAAAGGGTCTCCTGCATCATTCGGTTGGTTTCGTTAGTTTCTTCAATTAATTTTGTCGCATTTCGAATTTGTCGCTCGCACCGTTTCAATTTTTCTGTTGTTTCCGTAAAATAATTTCGTTTTTTATTCGTTCCAAAATTCTTTCTTCTGTGCTTCCGTGCGGCCGTTCCATAGCTGTAAATTGATCATTCAAAAATCAATTACTCTATTTATTGCCGATTTTTTAATTTCATGCATGCATTTGTTTGAGATGTTCATGCCAGAATCTTTGACATTATGTAAATCGTCTAGAAAATCTCTATACCAATGTTTCAGCAACGTTGAGACAATGACATTTAATTTAATATTCCAAATTAAATATGCAAAGAAATCGAGTTCATAAATCAAACTGTCAAAAGAACTCAAACGATTAATAAAAATGTCGATAATAATTTTATTCTGCTTTAAGCATTTCATTTTTTTTTTAACTCATTTAAAAATAAATCAATTTTGTTTATCCTCTCAGAATTAATTAATTTTTTGTGATCCTTTTTAAATCCACATTTATAATTATTTTAAGATTGCTTGATTTTTTAAATCCATTTCTAATTTATTTATTTTTTATGACATTTTTTTGCGTTCTAGTTTTTATTCGCGCCCGAGTTTCTTTATTTCTAAAGTTCTAAAATTTCTATCTGTTTTTTGAACACTTTTTTCGGATAATTCTATTTCTATTGGATTTTTGTTTTCCGTTCTATTATTTTCGCGCCCGAATTTTTTCTGTAGTCGGGAGTTTTTGAAAATTTTCTAATTTACATGTAAATGCTGCTTTTTTACTTTGTAGTATTACACTGAGAGAAAAATCCATGAAAAATTACTAAGTTGGCACTGTTATCCTCATCCATGCTGTTCTTCCTGTATATTTTTGTTAGGGAGGGTAAGAAATAATACAGAACGTTAGGCGAATTATTTTAGTTTGTTCAGTAAAATTTAAGCTGCTGCACTGTAATTTTTCCAGGCAATGTGAACTATACCGGGAATGTATACAAAAAATCTTGGATCGCGCGTAAAATTTATTTCACTGCTGTAAAAAATTACAGTGCCTGCTTCGCAATTCACAAAGGAAAAAGGTTGAGGCATGTTTGCAACTGCCGAGTTGGGCCGAACACCTCCGGTACCATCCGACCGCATCAGAGACGCGTGGCTACCTATTCTGGCTGATTCTGGCGGTAAATGAACCACGTGTGTGATACGTGTGCGATCGTTATTATAAAAGAAACGAACCATAAGTGTGTGATCGTTATTATGAGAGAATCTTTTTATCGTAAGTATATACTTTAATGTTCTGTCTTTTTTTTGCATATTTGCTAAATTTCTTGGAACGCCAGTGACGACGGATCTACCTATCGATCTCGGTTCGATCAATCTTTGGCGTGGACATAGAGGCAAAACCTATATCGTCGAGAAGACCCCATGGTTCTCTCGACGGAAGACAGTTAGAATCTATCCTGTCTCTCGCTGTTTAAGTCCTGGAACGCAGCAAAGAAGATATCCGACTCCAGAGAGAAATCGAGCCTTCAAGGTACACATCTCAACGAGAAGAATAAGTTAAGTACAGGTGCACCTGTGTGGAAGACTATAGCGATTGCAAAGACGATTTAATTTCAGAACATTGTTATACAAAAAATCATGAAAATTGAATAATTGATCCTCGATTATAAAAGATTAAAGTATGAGAGAGTGTGACGTGTGATTGTGTCAATTTAGTTCATAATATCGTTGTAAGTAAACGTTATTAATTAGAGAAAGATTATTGAACAATTTTTATGTTGATTTAAAGGGGCACATCTGTGTAGAATGACGGAAAAGTAGGTAAATTTTGTTAATTATTATCTCAAAAACTATGCATCTGATTGAATTCTAGTTGGTTTTTTTAAAAGTATATACATTGAGGTATGTTGACGATTTTTTATATAAATATATAGCGAGTTCCCAAACTTCAAACGCGTTTATCTCGAAACACGCTTTTCAAAGTCGGTTCCCACTTTTGTTTCAATAACGGATTGACCGATTCCTTTAAAATATGCACGGATAGGTAATGAAGTTCGGCACGTCAGATTTTTTTTTAACTAATTTCTTTTTTTTTCATGAACCAATAAAGGTCGTAAATTGAGGTTAAAAAGTGAATTTTAATTTCAATCAAGCGCCATTTTGTGAAAAAAAAAAAATCCCACGTGCCGAACAGCTCAAGACGTTACACTTTGAGAATGTTCTTGAAATTTTTGTTTCAGACCAACCGACTGCGAGAAAAAGTGGGAACCGCAAACCGTGCCGACGACAAAGTTGTTTTACGCCGGCCAGAGTAACAGCGCTCCCATTTACTATATATTTATATAAGAAAATCGTCAACATACCTTAATGTATATACTCTCAAATAAAACCAACTTGAATTCAATCGGACGAATAGTTTTTGAGATAATAATTCCTAAAATTAGCGTTATCATTCAGCTTATATTCATTGATAATTATTGTTATAACGACTCAAGAATATAAACGACTGATTTATGTTGGATTTTATTATGTTTACCGTTATTTCTCGTTTGATGAGAAATCTTATTTATCACTCCTGAATTTATTCTATAAATCGCCTCATTCTAGTCCAAAATAAGAGAAAGATGAAATTTACAACCATCAATGGAAAAAAAATTGGTGGTAACAATTTTCTTTGACTATCCTTGAATTCGTTAAATATTAAAAAACGTTGATCGAAAAACATTGTATTTATTTCCATCCTTTGAATTATTTTCCTAATAAAATATGTTAATTAATTCATCCAACACCGAGCGTGGAAATAAAAAATGTAGATTCTGTGATATTTATTTAGTGGCACTAGTTTTTACTGAATGCTACTGAAAAATTAATCTGTCGAGTTTATTTTTCGAAGAACCGACGACAAGAAATTCATCCGCCATGGCACGTGGAAATATAAAGTTTGACGGTGTGGTGCTTACGAAGTGGCACTGTAATTTCTACTGGACACCACTGAAAAATTATCTAGCCGAATTTAATTTTTATAGAACCGACGAGATGCCGCAGGTTTATAGTGCCGCTTAGGAATTTTTCCTGTGTTTTCTCGGTACTTTTTATTAGATTTTTCTCTCAGTGTAAAAAATATTAAACTATGAACTTACATTTCATTTTTTTGATTTTTTAATCTACCACCTCGAGTCTTTTTTCTTGGGACTTCGTTTTTGTCTTCATGATTATTCTTTTCTTCATCCGTTTTCTTCTCTCTATCATTTTTCGTTGGTACATTGCTTTTTCCTCCATATTTATTTTTTTCTTCATCCTTTTCTCTTTCTCTCTCGTTATCCACTTCAACTACGTCTTCATTTTTCGTTCCTCTACTTCCGAATATTCCCATTTCTATGTCAGGACCGTTGACAAAAACGTTGATGTGGACAAAGCAATATAAGCCGTTTTTGACGTATGACAAAATTTGTTTCAGTAGATATATATATATATATCTTAAGTATATGTGTTTTATTAACGACGTAACTCACTTCATGTTTGTAACTAATAGCTTATCGACTGATGAATCATAATTTGATTTTTTAGAGGATTATCTGAACTTGAGCTCGATTTTTTTGAAAATCACAGACACACAGACACACAGACACACACGCACACACGCACACACGCTCACACGCACACACGCACACACGCACACACGCACACACACACAAAACCACTCACGCACGCCCTCGCACACACACACACACACACACACATACATCCAGAGATGTTTTATTAATCTTTTTTTTTGCATAAAGAAAATTTAAAAAAAAATTATCGACACGTAACCAAAGATTATCATAAAAAATGTTGATGAAATTAAAGAAGACTGAGCATTTTTGTACGTGGATGTTGGGCGCGGAAACCATTCTTCACCATGTGTCAAGGTCATTGAAAAAAAAAATGTTTAGAAAAAATTTTGGAAAGCTTTTATTATGAAAAACCAATTCTAAAGTGACCATTAATTACAAATTTCACATTTACTTAATCATAATTAACAACATCATCCACGTCCAGAGGGTACATTCAACGGTATTTCATAAAGAAACACACCTCACACACTTATTAATATACGTCCTATTACTATACACTTTCTAACATCATTAGTCATATAAAATTACGATAGATAGATGATGTTCTAATTATACCTCACGACAAAATGAAATACAATCAACGTTTGTATGAGAACCGATTTGGAAGTCATCTTGCAGTTTTTTTTTATGTGAAGGTGCGGAGTACAAAAAGTAGGCGAACATTCGGCATGCAGTGTCCAGCCCGATGTGTGTTTTCAAACCAAGAACGGTGAAAATAATAACGCTTAAAACTACACTTTACGCTCCTTCTCTTTTGGCGTCGCACTGTCAAACGACGCAATGCAAAGGAATGGAACTGCATCGTGATTCAACTCCAACAGTGCATTACAGCTTCTGCACTTTAATTGTCCTCGAACAACACCGCGGTCAATTAGATAGTCTAACAGAACATTGGTATCGTCCACAATTCGTAAGAATCGCTACAGCTCCATGCTCTATCGGTTATAAATTTACAAATCGTAGTGGATAGATCGTGAATGGGCAATTTTCTCATTGCTCCTTGGAGGAGGGGCATGATAAGACACGAAATTATCGCCAGAATGTGAAATATACCACGTAAACAAAGCTAATCTATTGAATTCCGATAGTCCCGTTCAAAATTTTCAACCACGCATTATTATATGAAAAAATGGTCTCCATGTTCAACATATGAAATTACTCAAAAAAGTGCCCTCTATAACATATTTTCATCCCAAGAAAATCAGGTAGGCGTCCACTTTCTGCATAATTACCGTTTCTATGATTCTTCTATGTTTCTGTAAGTTTATTTAGCAAAGACCTTATTCAATTACAGATTCAATCGAATATTTTAATTTAATTTAATATTTTTTGCATTTTTTCCTTCTCCATCTTGATTATCCTTATTGCGCCGCTTCGGTTTCAATTTATTAGATTTTTTTCCCATTTCTTCTTTCTGTTTCCGCTCGAAATTTTTCCGCTCGAAACTTTCGACGGCATTTAAAATTTCCTCATCTTTCCCATCGTTTAGTACTGGAATAAAATATTTAAATCCATCACATTAAAATGAAGTCCAATCTATCATTTATTCATTATTTTATTATCGATTAACCCTTTCTCTACTATTCGCGAGATATTCACGAGATAACTCGGGCCCGGGCGCCTAGCGTGCGCGTTTTGTAGTAGAAAAAAGGTTCAGTATTGATTATATACAATAGTGTAATACGATACTAGTGCGGAAACATTTTCTCTGACGAAGGGAGTTTGCAGCACGAGCCGAAGGCGAGCATTGCAATCACACGAGTCATGACAACGTTTTGAGCACGAGTATCGTATACATTTTGATGTCACGATGTGTGTTAATGCGGTTTGTAAATCGGTGGTTAATCGAATTTCACGCAGGGCGTGTCATAAATGAAATTAAATTGATGATTTGATACTCACGATGATCAAATTTCTCCATTTGACGTAATTTCTTGTAAGCTCAGGGGGCCTATTCTCGACGTACGCGGAAGACTTTCCGTGTACGGTGGTCACTCCGTACACGGATCACTTTCATCTGTCAAAAATGTTCGTTAACGGAGCGACCTCCGTGGACGGAAGTAACTCAGTAATCGGATGACGCTCCGTTGACAGAAGTCGGTCCGTCAACGAAGATTTTTGACAGATGAAAGTGATCCGTGTACGGAGTGACCACCGTACACGGAAAGTCTTCCGCGTACGTCGAGAATAGGCCCCCTGGACTTCTTGTTAGCTCTGGACTTCTTGTAAGCTCTGGTCACGTCACACAAACGAAACTTTGATGAGTTATAATTGAACATATCTTCTATGACAAATGAAAGTACGGCTATATTCAAGAGTTCATATATTTTTATTAATCAGCACGGCACTGTCGCACATTTCACGTTATTGCCGTCTCTCGAGAAATTTTAATGAAAGATTACGGTCGGTAATATTGAAACTTCAACTTATCAAACTTAACAAGGTACCCATTAGAACTGTTTTATAGCGGCTTTATTTTCAGACAACGTTATCGATCGAAATTCTTAAAAGCCGATAATAACGGAAAATTTTTATAAAAGATACCACTCAACAAAAAAATGGAAAATTAATACTGCATGAAATACTGTAAGGTTGAAATTTTTAAAATGCTCATCAAATGTCTATAACAATGATTTTTATAAATCACGGCTATCCACAATATTTTGTAAACTTTGTTCTTTGTAAATTGTGTTGATATCAGTAAATCGACTTTTTTTTAAAGGATGTGACGTAAAATAACAACGAAAAATCAGGAATAATGCGAAAATATTTTACTGTGAGTTGGATACGAGTCGAAATCTATATACATGGGGAAATTCATGTCAAATTAAAAAAATTCTAATTCGTATCAAGCAATGTGCGAGGTTAGACTTCCTCAACAAGATTCAACAAGGTTAGACACCCTTGTTTTTATATAAAATCAGTTTGTAAATCGATCTAGTCTAGACTAAATACATAGTGAATTCCATGTCAAAATAAAAAAATTGAAAGTCGCATTAAATTTAAACGCCTTGGGATTTTGCCCAAATTCGATACGAAACATCTTTTGATAACAGTGCGACTTTGTACCGACTTTTAGCCAGATATCTCGAAAATTGTGGAAGCTAGAGCACTAACGTTCATTTTTGAAAAATTTCAAAATGACATAAAATATGAATAGCTCGATGGATTTCGCCCAAATTCAATCCGAAACGTCTCTTGATGATAGTGCAGCTCCGTACCAAATTTTAGTCCGATATCTAGAAAATTGTGACAGCTAGAGTGCGCACACCATTTTTTTTACACCTTTTAAAATTTCTTAAAACAAAAGCACTGCATGGATTTTTTTCCAATTTAGTGACGAGCATCACCCTGTGGTCGTACAACATTATACTAAATTTGAGATCGATATCTCTAAAATTGTGGAAGCTAGTGACCAAAAATAATTTTTCGAATTTTTTAAAAATCGCGTAAAAACGAAAAAACTGTATGTATTTTTCTAAAAATTGAATCATGCTATGCGCCGCGAACCCTCTACATGTGTGACAAATTTCAGCTTGATATCTTGAGCCGCTTTCAAGTTATGAACGCTCAACCAATGTTACATACACACAGACACAGACACACAGACACACACAGACACACACACACACACGCACACGCACACGCACACGCACACGCACACACACACACACACGCACACACACACACACACACACACACACACACACACATCCGGACATTTTTCCAGTTGTGTTTTTTAGATGTTTTGGAACATTCTGAACACGTTTTCATGAACATCTCGAAAAAAAATTTTGTCACGAAAACAAAGCTTCCTCTATGAGGAAGCAAAATATACAAGTACGGCATAAAAGGAAAAGTGTAGGGCTGGATCAAATCGTACCTGAGTAATCGAAAACAAAAGGTCAAATTTGGAAATCATATATCGAAAAAAAGAAATACAAGGTATGGGGTTCCCCAAGGATCGGTGCTAGGCCCCCTATTGTTCATACTGTATATAAACGACATCATACAAAACTTAAATATCGCGTCCTGCAAATGCTTTGCAGATGACACAATCATATACATGAGCGACAAAGATACCAGTAAAATCGGAACAAATCGAAACCACGACCTACTAAAAATAGCAAAATGCCTGCAAGCTAACTCACTAAAACTTAATACTACGAAAACAAAGTTTATGATGATACGAAATGAGAGAAAAAACTACTTAACAAACAGCTGTGATATTAAAGTAATAGGAGAAAGAATTGAAGAAGTAAAAGAAATAAAATATCTTGCAATAATAATAGATAAGAACATGAACTTTAACAATTTGGCCGCATACATGGTGAAAAAAATTGCAAAGAAAATTAACTTTATGCGTAGAATTAATAGATATGTGAGCTCATACACCCTTGTGACAATATATAAGAGTATAGTTGCGCCGCATTTTGAGTATTGTAATACGCTATTATTGAATGTAAATGAATATTGGATGGACATCATGCAAAAAACACAGAATAGGGCAATGAGAACAATATTGAAATGCAATAGATATACAAGAATCGACGATATGCTAGAAGCCTTAGGTTTTATGACTGTACGACAAAGATTAAAATATAATGTGTGTTTGTTTGTATACAAAATGGTTAACGGACGAATGCCCAAATATTTATGTGATAAAATAAAAATGAAAAACGAAAGACATAACCACAACACCAGACAAAGCGATAATATCAAAATTGAATTCAGCCGAACAAGTGGAGGACAAATGAATTTAACATACAGAGGATTCGACATGTTTAACAAACTGAGTGTGCAGACGAAAGCTGCGCAAAGTATAGCCGAATTTAAAAGATTATTGAAAGAAGAGATAAGAATAAAGGATAATAATTACCGTAAGAATTAAGAATTAAGAAGTAAGATTTTTTATGTAAAAAAGGTATATACCCAATGTAAAACAAATAGCGAGCGCTAATAAACACATTATCAATCTCTCTCTCTCTCTCTCCCTCTCCCTCTCCCTCTCCCTCTCCCTCTCCCTCTCTCTCTCTCTCTCTCTCTCTCTCTCTCTCTCTCTCTCTCTCTCTCTCTCTCTCTCTCTCTCTCTCTCTCTCTCTCCCCTCTCTATCCCTCAATACCGCACTAACACGTATCGAGCGTCATTCGCGATATCTGCGATGTATTTGTGGCACTCACTACCAACAGAAGTCACCACAGCGTCGTCAATATCGGTATTCAAAATCAGACTCATGAACCACCTTAAGGCAGAAGAAGCAATTACAAACTAAGAAGCGGAAAACGACAAACACAAAAACACGCAGCCGAGCTACTGATAATTATTCCACCCGAGTGCCACCCACCCGCAAACGAACAAGAACGAAAACCAAATTGTAACCGAAACCGAAGTAACCTTAAGCTTAATTTAATCTAATCATAATTTAAACTATTCAATTCAATCTAACTTAAACTAAGAACAAGAATTTGTAAAAACATGTCAAAACTTGCCCCATAGTAATACTAGGGCAAAATAAACTATCAATCAATCAATCAATCTCTCTCTCTCTCTCTTTCTCTCTCTCTCTCTCTCTCTCTCTCTCTCTCTCTCTCTCTCTCTCTCTCTCTCTCTCTCTCTCTCTTTCTATCTCTTTTCCTTTCACTCTCTCTTAATAATTTATCTTTATTTAGTTTTTACTTTATTTTATTTTTATTTTGTTACCTTTTTCATGATCTTTATATTATTTTTGTTACCATTTTTATATGATTTATCTTTTGTTATTCTGTATTGCCTAAAGTCCTACTATGACATAATAAACATCATCATCATCATCATCATCGTCATCGTCATCATCCTAGCCTAGCACTTACGGACTTTTCGACAGGAGGGCACCGGATGGCGGGGCAAGAGAGCACCCGGCTGTCGGTAAAGTAGAACAATCATCGTTCAAGGTTTGATGGGTAAAGTAGAACGCTCATCGTACAAACGTTCAACGTTTGATCTGTACAGTAGAACGCCCATCGGTCCTCATTCAACGTTCGATTGGTAAAGATTGCTCTGAAATACCTCCACCGTTGGTAAAAGAGAAATCAGTCCGGCAGTTACTGACTCACTTTGCCGGTAAGGCTGATCCCTGTGGTCAGTGAGTTGGAACCAGCCGATTTTTTAGAGAATTTTCAAAATGACAGCTGTCGGTAAAAGATGGCTCCAAAGCCCCCCCGCCCCTCCTCACATCACCGGTAAAAAAGGGATCAGCCTCGGCCTCACCGTTGGTAGAAGAGAGATCAACCTTACCGACCGTCTGAAGGCAGGTCCCCGTGGTAAGTGGCCAGAACTGTCCCTACTATACTACTGAAACCGCATGGAATGCCTCATACACTACCGCCACTCAGTATCAGACTACTTACCGCGCGCCCAATCAAAAACTAGTCGCGACTTTGGAAGATGGTAGCTCCGTCAAAACTAGAGCTACAGATTTTACATGGAGACCATTGCGAAGCATACTTAATTCTGCATGAAATGAACCTCAACTGAGTGGATTCGGACTTTTGTATCCCGAGATATCATGTGAGGATGATAAAAAAAATAATTCCGATTTCGACAGAATTTCCTGCGCCAACTTTGACCCATGGCTGGTCGCAGGAAATTTTTTTTGAGAATCTGAAAAAATTCACGAAGCACCGTTCAGACTTCAGCTCTTGATCCGTCGAAGAAAAATGGAAAAATCTCAACGGGTTTTTGAGATATCAAGTTATGTTCGAGCGTGCAGAATCCACATGACGACCGGCGGTAGCCCGACTTGGAGGTCTCCGCGAGCGTTTCGCTTACTACGCCAGGGCCGAATATCGAATAGGGGCTCGTGTGGGCTACCATCGCTCTAATAAAAGTGTTTATTATAGATTAATTTCTAGTATATTCGCCAAATTACCTTGCAAATATTATGGACGCCAGTTAACAAATATAGTTATCATGGAGATTATTGTATAATTGACTTTTCGAATTATTATTTATTGATTATTCATTCAGTAAAAATCGATTTATAAAAAAACCGGAAGTTTCAAATCCAACTAAAATGAATGAGCGGAATATCGTTCATTATATATTGTAGCGTGAAATACGTTAATGATCCTCCGAACTCTCCGGCAAGACTTCCACCTTGGCGACACCGGCTGGCCCACGGTCAAATAGGGAAAAAAGCGTTTTTACTAATATTTTTGTTTTTATTTTTTATTTTTTATTTTTCATATTTGTAATCGTCCCGAGGAGGCGGCATTTTTCCCCGTGTCGGGAGAGATTTTCCGGTGACGAGTACCGGGGCGTTTGGAGAGAGCGTGAGGAAGAAGGAGAAGAGCAGCGCCTGAAACGAGGGCCACCCGCTGGACAGCGAGGCGTACGATGGACGAGCGACAGTCGTGGTTATCCTTGCCCAAAATCTGTATTACCGCGACCCCGTCCGAACTACCTAAAGCTAGGCGTCGGGTGGGGTCAGAGCTGGTCGCCTGTCCCCCGTCGGCGCGTGCCAAAAAGTGGGGATTGAGGGCCTCGGGCCGCGCGACGCATTAATTATCGAGACTGTCTCGCGGAAGTCGCTGAAGTGGAAGGAACAAATTTTGAATGATTACCGGAGAGTTCGGAAGTATCGGGGAAGAGAAGGAGAACGTTTTGGGCTAAAATTGCGGGCTGCAGTTTTCCGGTGGGTGGCTTTCCTTCATATTTTCTCTCGACGTCCGTCTCGGGACGAATTGTTATCCTGTTTTATTTTTGTAAAATTTGTTGCTTTTCCGGGTATTTCTTTTTTTTCTTTAGATTTGTGCAACCGCGGCGGCGGTTGGGCACGCGGTCTCGTGACCGTTGGGGTTTCCCGTGGGTTCGGCCGGGGCCATTGTGTTCCGGGGACAGTCAGAGGGGGTGTTTCTTTATCCTTTTATGGGGTTTTACCGGAGGAAGGTGTTGATTCGGGAATATTTTATCGCGTTCGCGTTGGGTTCGCGCCATTTCCGAGGTTGCGCGGGAAAGTGGGACGGCTCGAGTGTGTGCGCGCGCGCGTGTGAGAGTTGTGTTTCCGCGGTAGTTTTATCCTCGGTACGTTTTTTTCCTTGTTTTTTTTTGGAGCGGTGGACCGAGTAGCCGCGAACGGTGTGGGTGCGTCGCGTGGTTTTTTTTGTGTAATTTCTTCTTTCTCGGGTACGTGTGTGAGGGGGAGTGTTAAAATTCGAGCGGGAGTCGTCCGGCTTGTACTGCGGGCGGGACCGCGAGCGCGGGTGTGCGTGTGACAGGGAGAGGGGTGTGTGTGCGTGCGAGCGCGACGTGGCGAGTCGTCGTGAGTAGATCGTGTAATTTTCTTGGGTTCAAATAAAATTGTGAATTGGTGATTTTTCTATTTGCCGTGTCTAATTGGGTTTTTCTTTACTTTGGTTTTTTTGTATACCCGCGCGGTGGGGTGTGTATCCCGCCACTTTACGAGGAACGTGGCTGCGGTTGGTCGGGGCAAGTAACTTGGTTCGGGGCATCCTCCTTCCCCGGTGCAGATGCACCTGGCGCCCGTGGAAAGAAAATAAGGGGAGCGAGCGCCGCCAGACTTTAGTTTTGCAGCGGCAAACGTCGGGGTTTTTCGCTACAATATAAATACTTATAACATATGGATATGAGTCATTCCACCAAATAGCGTATTAAGACACGGCATCACTATCTCACATCTTTAGAATATTAATGGAGCTTAGAGTGCATGTTGGAAAATAAACTTCAAGTTTTTCTCTAGATTTTTCTTTCCTTTATTTGGAGGGCTGCCAATTAAGGTATTTTCCGATTTTTTCGTTTTTTATTTTTGTCTCGTATTTTTTTCCCATTCTTGCGCCGATGAAAAAATATCTGCAAAATCCACTTTCGACGTGAAATTGTCTCAGCTTTTCGAAAAGAAATCCATTAATCCCACAATCGAACGAGCCGAATATTATTTATTATTTTATACATATATTGAATATACATTTACTATAATCGATAAAATATTGATAACACAAAGTTTTTTTCTCGAAGTAATCAACTATCCGTCATTTTACTTAAATGTTCTCGCTAAATCTTCGATTTTTCGAAATAACCTCCTTTGGCTGATTTTACAGCCTTGCATACGCGCGGCATCCTGTCCGTTAAAGTTACCAATGTTCGCTCGCTGATATTTTTCCATGCGACTTGAAGGAATTCCCATAACTCGCCTACATTTTTCGGTTGATGCGTTCTGACACTCCGGTCTAATCCGTCCCAAAGCTTTTCAATGGGGTTGAGGTCAGGGGATTGTGGCGGGTGGTCCATGTACTCGAGAACTTCAGCTTCGACTTTTTTTTTAATGTAATTTTTACAGAGCTTCGCCGTATGTTTCGGATCATTATCCTGTTGGAATAAAAATTTATTCCCAATAAGACGCTTGCCGTTCGGCACAGCGTGTTTTGACAAAATTTGGTGGTATCTTTCTTTATTCAGGGTCCCAGTTTTTCCATTCCCGAAACACCCCCACACCATGACTGACCCACCACCATGCTTCACGGTAGGCACGAGACATTGAACGTTCATACGCTCACCCACTTTTCTTGGAACGAAAACTTTTCTCCTAGTCCCAAAAAGTTCGAATTTCGATTCGTCGGAGAAAAGAACATTCCGCCACATCTCCGGCGTCCGCGAGGGATATTTTCGAGCCCATTCAAGACGTTTTTTTTTTATTAATCGATCGCAAAAGCGGTTTCTTAGCGGCGATTCTGCCATGTAGGCCATTTTCAGAGAGTCTTTTTTTAATTAATGATAATGACACTTCGCGAGCGTTGGGGCGACTTGCGTTGAATTCCGCGCGAATAACAGGAGCCGTTTTTCTTCGGTCACGCTTACTAATTAAAACGATTAGCTGGTCTTCTTGGGCGGTGGTCGAACGCCAAAACGTTCTCCAGTACATGGACCACCCGCCACAATCCCCTGACCTCAACCCCATTGAAAAGCTTTGGGACGAATTAGACCGGAGTGTCAGAACGCATCAACCGAAAAATGTAGGCGAGTTGTGGGAATTCCTTCAAGTCGCATGGAAAAATATCAGCGAGCGAACATTGCTAGCTTTAACGGACAGGATGCTGCGCGTATGCAAGGCTGTAAAACCAGCCAAAGGACGTTATTTCGAAAAATCGAAGATTTAGCGAGAACATTTAAATAAAATGACGGATAGTTGATTACTTCGAGAAAAAAACTTTGTGTTATCAATATTTTTTCGATTATAGTAAATGTATATTCAATATATGTATAAAATAATAAATAATATTCGGCTCGTTCGATTGTGGGATTAATGGATTTCTTTTCGAAACGCTGAGACAATTTCACGTCGAAAGTGGATTTTGCAGATATTTTTTCATTGGCGCAAGTATGGGAAAAAAATACGACAAAAATAAAAAACGAAAAAATCGGAAAATACCTTAATTGGCAGCCCTCCAAATAAAGGAAAGAACAATCTAGAGAAAATCTTGAAGTTTATTTTCCAACATGCACTCTGTAATGTTTATGGTAAGGTGGCTCAGTAAATGGTAACTCCGGGATTAAACTAACAACTATAATAAGTATGGTTTATTCGATGATGATAACAATAAGGTGCTTATACATGCGTCGTGCTTCAC
>OZ020172.1:5008244-5215170 GCA_963971145.1 Sussaba pulchella
ATCCCAGTATTTACCATGCATGATAAAAACATATCGATGCTCGATCATTTCGGTCGATAATATCCCAGTATTTACCATGCATGATAAAAAAATATCGATGCTCGATCATTTCAGTCGATAATATGCCAGTATTTACCATGCAATAGCTCTACATTACCGACCGTGGACGAATTATCTTCGGGTTTACCCTAGCTCACAGAGGTTTGTACAGGTTAAACGTCGATGTTTTGCACCGAACCTCTGTTACCTTCGGGTTAAACCTAGCTCACAGAGGTTTGTACGGGTTAAACGTCTATGGTTTGCATCAAACCTCAATAGCTCTACATTACCGACCGTCGATTGGCTCTACCCTACCGACCGAGTCTTGATTCCAGAACGGGCTTGCTCTACCTTACCGACCGAGTCTTGATTCCAGAATCGGCACAGCTTATCTACTTGAGAGTGATGTGCCTGGGCCTTCCACGGCGGAAGAAAGTGACCCTGATTGTAATTCCCAGACTATTGAAGATTCGAAAATACAATTAAAAGGTGCGCTAGTGTATTGTGAACAGCTCCTCCTCGAAAATGAAAAGATCGCGACGGAATCTCCTGCAGTGATTGCAGAAGCACACATGAAGATCGGAGAAAAATTATACGATGCGATATTGGAGACTGTGACGGAAAATAGTATTGTTATAGAGGACGAACTTATTTCGTGTGATAAACCCGATGAAGAAGGCCTGTACCATGAAGTCGAAGATTGTGGACCACAAGCAGATGAAGCAGAGGACGAGTACATTCCTGCTGAAAAAAAATCGAGATCTGATCAGGATGACGTCCCATTGGATTATAAAATAAAGGTGGTTAATCTGGCGAAGCAGCACCCAAAATGGAGCCTTTAAAATCTGCAAAAAAAGGGAGCTTCGCGGTTGAAGGGCAAGAAACAGTTGAACAGATGGGAGGAGCAAATTCAACAAGGCGGTTCAATGGATGATAAATATGCAACGATTGATACGTGGACAAATGATCGCTTCGTAGAAGCCCGTCAAACCAACCAACAAGTCACGACGAGGAACTTGCAGCAATGGGCTCTAGCGTCTGCCAGCCAATTTCCAGATTTGGAATTCAAGGCGTCTGACACGTGGGTCAAGCGTTTTGAAAGAAAACACCGAATTCGACAAAGGAAAGTAACAAAATTCGTGTCGGAGAAAGAAACTGTGACCATGGAAGAGACCCTCGCTGCACCTGAAAAATTTCGAATTCGTACACGGGCCCTCATCCCAAACTACGACAAGAATTTTGTCATTAACACCGATCAGACTGGTATTACGAAAGAAAAAACTTGGTTCATATAAAAGCAAAGTATCAGGCAGATAATATTGTGCTTACATTTCATTTTTTGTTTTGTTAAGGATGCCAATACCAGTCAACTTACAACCGGACTCTCGCCGAGCAGGGAACGAAGGTGGTGTTTGTACAGCGAAAGGATATGAATAAAATTACGCATTCGTACACTGCACAATACTCCATGACTCTATCCGGAAAACTACTACCAACCGTCTTCGTCTGTTTGCAAGAAACAACAGGCAAATTTGGACCAAGGGTGCAAAAATCAGTAGACACGTATGCGGAATTATATACGAACGTTATCATTACGTCCTCGAAGTCCGGTAAGCTGACAACAGCATTATACAAGGATTGCCTGATCGATGTGGTGAAGCCGTTCGTGAAGGAGGAGAAATTCCTTTTCATCATCGATTTTTGGGGTGGGCAAACGAATTCGGTCTTGTACGATGAGATTTTTACGGATGAAGAGGATGTACCTACGTGCACGATAAAGGTTATTCTACCGAAATGCACTACATTAGTGCAGCCCTGCGACGTTTATTTTTACCGCCAAGTGAAGAACTTCATCAAAAGATTACAGAACTGCGCCTACATTATCGAACGTAACAGGGGAATAAATTCGAGAGAAGATTGCATCAAAATTCAGTCGCTCGTGCACCATCAGTTGTCAGCACCAATTTTCGGCGATATGTTGAAATACGCGTGGTTTGCGGCCAAATTGTGCGACGACAGGACCTCGTTCATGAATGTCAATCAAGTCTGCTTTGGGGTAGATGTTCGACAAAAACCCTGTGAGTGCGAAAATACGGCTTTCGTCACGTGCGCAAGGTGCCGCAAGAATTTCTGCTTCCCGTGTTTCTACGACCTGTATCACCCGACTTCATGCAGTCCTTCATCACTCGAAAATGAAGATTTTAAATTAAAAAAAAGTTGACCGATCACCTACTTTTATACAATACCGGGAATAAAGCTATTCACTTTTCAACCTCCCGTACAATTTTTTCAGAATCCCTCTCCTGTTACAAAATTTGGCGTTAAAATCGATTCAGAAGCACACACATTTGTAAAGACACATAATTTTGGATGATTTTTCGAATTATTAGAAAGAAAAAGAAAAAAAAAAAAAGTTTCCACAGCGAGATTCAATCCAGCGACCACGCGCTTACGAAGCGAAGGCGTTGCCGCCGCGCCACGCCGCTCGCTGTTGTTCGGTCAACGTAGAAGGTACATAAAGGCACGAAAATTTCGAAGAATTTCTATCTCGAGAACACTTGAGAGGCGCGTTTTATTATTTGCACCTGTTATACCTGTGCCCTCAACTTTTACGTGTGCAAAATTAGAACCGAATCGGAGACGGACTATGTTGGCCCTCCCCTTGTCAGTTGTTAGAACAATAAATAATGCAATTAGCAATGAGTAGCTGTCAGCAAAATAATATAATCTTATTTAGCCAGAAAAAGATTCCGCGATGGATTTCGCTTTGCCAGCGGCAGAAGAACCGGCAGAAAACGCCGAATTGCCTGTTACCGTAGAAGACAAAATCATAACCGTCAGAGTACGATGGCTTTGCGGACCACCTACTTCTGAGTGATCAGAAAGACGCTTCGATGAGAGATAAAGTAAGTATACCTGTTTGAAAATAAGTAAAATATAATTTTCCATATTGCTCCCTCGTCTTCCATATCTTACGTGGCCATCTCTATGGATGAGAATATCAAAAATAGTTCCGAAATTCTCATATACAAAGTTTCTCGAAAGGTGTGATATTATAAAAAGACAATATGGATAACATCTTACTATTTACGTTGCAGGTTCCGGACATTATCACTATTCACGATGTCGCCGCGCACTTCTATTCCCATCTGATGCGCCAATCATAGAGCTGGACGATAAATCCTCGACGACTTGACAGAATAGTTTTCTCCCACGTTGATCCCGCAAGTGGTGACGTAAGGGTCCGACTCGACGTTAAAAGTGACCTGTGGCTTGAGGTAATAATTGTTCACGCCTTCATGAAAATGCGGCATGTTCGCTGTAGTGCGTGTCAATGACGATACTACCTACTTTCCTGAAGGTGTCTTCCTAGCAAATAAGTTTTCTTGAGAATTTTTTTGAACTTGGGCCATGCATTTATTGGAGTGTAATCTGAACATTCGTGGAACTTGAAGGAAACTGTCCTCTCCTAAGCTGGGATAATTATTATGGAACTCGGTTGCTTATACACGTGAGGCGTACCCAAAGCCTACGAAGAACTGACTTGTTTAGCTATAATTCCGGAAGTTATCTTGGGGTTTTGTTTTTCAAAAATTAAAAAAACGTTGAAAGGGAGTTACGTAAAGATTGTGGGTGAATTTCTGACATTTTCTCTTCCTAGTTTAAGAGTGAGAAGTTTTAAGAATATAAAAAATTTGAACTCTGTGCGTAATGGGAGAGGTGCGTTGTGGCGGTCTGGCAACGTCGGAGTTGGAACATGTAGCTGCTGTAGCGTGGTACCATATATATTTGAATTCGTATTCTTACCCGGAACCAAATGAATTATATTTTTTGTCAAAGTCAAATCATTAATAAATTTGAAATGAATTCAAATGCCCGCAAATTTATTTGACATTCGGTAAAATATACTTGATGAATTATAAACTAAAAATGCATTTCAAATTGACGATTTGGCGAAAATTTTTTGAACATATATCTTAAAAATGCGAATAAAATCTATTTTAACTGTAATAAACTACATACATTTGTTGAAAATCTGATTTTTTTATAACAACCTTATAATTTATGGATTGTAATAAATATTCGATATAAAAACCCTCGAAGTCTACAACGAAATGAAAAATCTTGAAAACTTTAATCAGATCAAAAGCTTATAGAAATCTGCGGAAAAGATATACTCGAACAATATCTTCCTTAACTCCTTGGCCTACCGCTTGGGCTCCGACGGCGCGGGCCAGAAACACCGCCGAGCTCGGTCGTGCGCTGAGTCTAGCTCCTCTTGTTTACATTCGGCCCGATCGACGTACCACGGCGCTCACCCGTGCTGTTCGTTTTTGGCCCGATTTTCTTACCACGAGTCTCGCACGTTATTGTAGGCGAAAGGGTTAATCTACATTGATATGTTTCG
This sequence comes from Sussaba pulchella, assembly GCA_963971145.1. Taxonomy (NCBI): domain Eukaryota; kingdom Metazoa; phylum Arthropoda; class Insecta; order Hymenoptera; family Ichneumonidae; genus Sussaba; species Sussaba pulchella. The sequence goes on from OZ020172.1 coordinate 5,012,692, forward strand.
TTCCCAAGAATGCTACTATCTTCTTTTAAATGTTCGTATAATACAAATGCTAACATAAATTCCATAACGATAATTACGCGTTACCAATCAATTAACTCTTAGATAATATTTCATCGTCATTTATTACTGCTCCAGCTTCGTACACCGGACGAGAAAGTCAGGCAGGAGATAGATCACAGTGTTTATTCGGTACAAGACATCGAAATTACCTTAACACGCATGGAAATAACGCCCATGTGTGGCGGCACGGGATTTCAAGCAAACAGGTACGGCATGAAACGCTTGTCGCAGTCTATAACTTCAATAATTGAAGGTAACAAATTTTCTCACAGCCGTTCTACACATTGCCTCAGAATAGTAAACGATGGTGATCATTCAAAAAATGTACGCGAAAAAAGTTGCCCTTGTCGCCACTTTTGAAGAGCTCTACAAAATCGCGTTAATAGAAAGATAAAATAAATTTAAAAAATTTTAAGAACTCCCGACTGGAGTAAAAATCGAACACAAAAAAAATTAAAACGAAAAAAAAGTAATCCGATAGAAAGCATGAATAAAATTCATGAATCTAAAAAGAATACAACAAATTAATAAATTTAAAATGGACAAAACAAATTGGTGAAATTAAAAGAATGAAATAAATAAATAAATTCAAAAAGGATGAAATAATTCAAGAAGTCATCTTAGTTTATTCATAGTTTCAATTATGATCGTTCGTTTGTATGAGTTCAATTTTTTGAATCGTGGTAATTCCCTCATTGTCCTCGATTCAGTCTCCGTACTCGATCGCGCAAATGATTATCACCCTATATGAATATTAATAATAATAATGATAAAAATTGTTACGACCAATAATTGCGTAAGCTAGGACGCAACAATATGTATGGCGATGAACAATATGTCGATAAAATTATACGTAAACCAGAGTTTCGTATCGGTACAAAACGGGCGTTGCCCTACTCGTACTTTCGATACTCGGATGCGGATTGCTGTAGCCCATCTCGGCCGTCTAGTTTGCCGGTGGAAATACAGCAAACCAGTTCGGCAAAGAGTGATTAAGGATTTATTTGTCCGGTGCTTTGCTATGATGATCGAGTGCCGAACGCTCTCCGAGTTCGAAGAAATCTTTACGCTCACGTGCGTCGTCGGACTTCAAGAGTATGAAAACCCGCAAATTGATATGCCACAGGTGCATACGACGAAAGACGGGAGAAAAATATTGGAAGGTTTTATAGGCGTATGAGGCTTCGATATTTAGGCTGAGACGCAAGCTTGCCAGAGTAGCGAGGACACACCCGAAAATTCGCAAGATGATGACGATAACGACGGATCCCCCATTGTGCAATGGGTACAAGAGCAAAACGCACGGTACAAACTGGCGACGAATGTAATCCGTTTTTCTTTCTCGATTTTATTTCTCAGCTGCTGCGACTTGGAAAGGAGCTCCCGCTGTGGACGTCCGTAAAATGATGTACGAGGCGCCACGTGCAACATCCAGTTACGTTGATGGTTATTTTAATGATCTGAAAACGCGTGTGCTGAAAAATCACCCAAAGCCGTTGCGGGTCGACAAATTAAAACAAAAAAAAAACACTTAATGGATATAACTGGCGGAACTTTGCTACTTTCAGCAAAACTTCTGAATTTTGAAAAAAGAGGTAATTTGATTCCAACGTTACTGGACAAAAAAAATGGTCAGCCCAAACTATTCGATGCCCGTCAAATCATTGGCGGTACCGGACACTAGAGGTACAAACGATTCGGACATGCTGTCGCATGAAAACTGGCGGGGCAAAGCGCAGCGACAAGAACGCGCGGCTTATGGCGAAGCCATAACTAGTGTAATACCTTCAAGTGAGTCCAACAGTTCAATCGTTCAAAATTTCGCATCAGACGATCCGTTGTACTGCAACGAAGAACGCCTGGATACAATCGAAAGTTTCATCGAGAAAACGACGAGTCCCACGAAATTTTTCAGTAGCGATGAGAGTTTCACTCCAATGCCAAAGTAAAATGTCGACTAAGGAAAAGCTGCCGCCAAATTTCTAACTTCTGGAAAGACGGGAAGTAAATATTTTCAGGCATTTCCCGAAGTACGCCGGATCAATCTACTCGTCAAAAAGTCAAAAAAAGCCGTGGTTGCTGCCCAATGGGTCACTTTGCCGCCGTCCAGTGAGGATCAACAAGATGATTGTTTTTGTCAGTAATACCTGTGCTTTCGATTCACTGGCGAGTATTCTCACAATCGCCACTATAGACGACATCCACTATGCTAATTTCCTGGAACGATCCAAAAATCCAATGCTGAATTTCGTCGCATCGTTAATGGATAACGGTGTAACGCCCGCGGTCCTGCGAGAACGAATTCCGATATTGATGAACCGTTTTTGTCCGATTTTGGCAACAACGGAAACGAACACTCGCCTTGTATTCCATACGATTGATGCATGGGATAGCATTGTAAATGTTGTCGCGAAAACGTTGGATTCGGAACCGAGTGTTTTTGAGACTCGTACGTGTTCTGTTTGTCCTTAGCGGAAATCCACTCGCTGTTTGATGGCAGTCAATCATAAGGTCATCTACAAAAAAGGCTTCGCTCAGCTTCTGGCCACGTCTCCATAGCGTCAACTGTTACAACGGTTGTACCGAAAAATGCACTGTAGATCAGACTCTTTACGCACGCATTTTCATCGAACTCGATGTCCAAGTGAGTACCGATAGCGTGCCCGTCGGACGAACAGGGTTGAAGTGCCAATTGCAACGTCTGCCGGAAAACCTTCGACTTCGTTTGGATGAGAAATCGTACGTCGTGTACCGGTAAGTTCATCACTTTCGATGAGTCTATAAATTGCTTGATGGAAGATTCAATAAATAATTTAATGTTCATTTTGCAGACTCGTCAGAGCCGTTGGCTACCAAAACTGACATTTCACAGCGTATTGCCGACGTAATACCGTAGCCTGGAAAAAAATCGACGACATGCAACGAAACGTATCGAACTTCAATTCCAGCTACGAAATCGAACCGCATCTTGCTGTATACATACGTGACTATGGCGATAAATGCGATGCTAGTGCATGCCCGTGTAACTTGCCCTGAAGTTGTTGTGTAACAATATGGAGAGGGGATATAGGGGTAATTAAATGATCAGACAGTGCTGATGGATTTAATGCATGGTATTTTCATTAACAGAAAAAGCCGTAGCAAAAGAAAAAAAAATTAACGAGAAAAATTAAAATAGATTTAAAAAAAAGGAAAGCCGCGGCTGTTTCAGAGCCGTGGTGACTTCGCCGGGGGGGGGGGGGGGGGGGGGGCTCTAAGATTGGGCGGCTTCCTCGGTGATGGGCGTGAGGACGCGCAGGTCGAGTGAGAATTTTCGTGGGTACGCAGTTCGTTGGATCTTGAGCATTGTGGGAGTGTAGTGGTCGGGGGACGTAAGGAAAAGGCGGGAAAGCCTTCCACATGAAGGTCTTCGCTCTTCCCTCAAGAACCTCCCACAGGGAATGGTACTCCTTGTCGCATGTTAGTTCGGGGGTATTTTCATCGGTTGGGAGAACTGGGAGGCTAAGGGAAAGCGAAGGGATAGGAGTAGGAGAGGGAGTTGTGGGGTTCAACGAGCGTTTGGAAAGGCTAGGGGTCCAGGAAAGTCATAACCCCTTGAATGGCCTCGCCGGTCCCAAGACCCGATTTTCGTCCCTCCTATCTCGGTTGAATGAGTGCACTATGGCGATTTTCCCTGGCTCCGTGGGTCGGGAGACTCGTCGGATCTGTCGTCGGACGTGTTTCCGATCTTATTTTTCGGCGTCTAGAATAAATGTGGGTTTGGTTAAAAAAAAAAAAATAAATAAAAAAAAAAAAAAAAGTGTCTCTCGGTTAGTGCGAGACCAGCGTGTGGAGACCTTTTTAAAAAGAAAAAAAATACGAAGTCCCAAATGAAGGGGTAAATGGGAGGAGGGGCCGCTTCTGCAGAGGGGATAGAGGAGGCCACTTTCGAGCGGTGTGTGGAGCACTTTATACAGCGGTGTGTGGAGCGCTTTATACAGCGCTGTGAGGAGCACTTTAGTTAGCGCATGCGGGGAGCGCTTTATACAACGCATTCGTTAAACACTTTAGTCAGTGTATTCGGTGAGCACCTTCGGTAGTGCCTTGTTGCTCCGCTTTCGCCAGCCGTTCAAGGACTGCGTCGCTTGTACTTGAGGAAGTTTCTTTATTCAGTCTTCGGTTTACAGTGTTTTTGTATAACTCTTAACTTAACTAGGTATATTCCTGCCTGTTTTATTCAGGCTTACTAGACTGTTTTTATTTGCTTAGGTATTGTTTTGGTTTTCCCTCTTGTTGTGAGAACATGGTTGATTTATATTTATTTCGAGTAAAAATTGAAAAAAACCTCTTTAGAAATATTTTGCCTTATATCTACATGCTTAAATCTAGTTATGTACATTATTTACAAAGGTGCATGCTTAGTGCATGATTAGGTGTTGTGGTAGTTTGTGCTTTATATTGTAAGGTAATGAGTCTTTTTCGGTGACGCTTAGCTCACTCAGGAGGGGTAGGTCCGTAATTTTTTCCGTATAAAATTTTTTTGTAGCCTCGCTTATTTCCTGGAAGAGCTCAGGTACATTAGTTTGTTTTTTAATTTCTACATTTCGCGCTCTTAGATCCGCGTTTACTATCATCCTAAGCGTTTTGTTTTGTATTACTTCTAGTTTTTTGATGTTTGAGCTGGCAGTATTGCCCCAAACTGGGGATGCATACAGCATGACTGGTTTAATAATAGCTTTATATAATATTAATTTGTTTTTTATACTTAAAACGCTCTTTTTACATAACAAGTAATATAATATGCTTTTGGTCTTTTGAGCTTTGTTTCTGGCTTCTTTAACGTGTCTAGTAAAGTTTAACTTATTATCTAGTATCACCCCCAAATATTTGGCACTTATCTTAGGTTCAATTTGCACGTTTTCCATCATGAACGGGGCATAATGCTCGCGTTTCTTCTTATGCGTAAAGTGGACTAGCTCCGTTTTATTCGCATTTATTTTAACTTTCCATTTTTTAAAGTGCTCTAGGATAAGATTCACGTGGTGTTGTACATTTTTTTGCGCTACCTTCTTTTGCCACGAGCTAGCGTATACAGCCGTGTCGTCAGCAAAGAGTGCAATATCTGTTTTTTCAGTTTTAGGCACGTCGTTGATGTAATATAAAAATAATACTGGCCCCAGTAAAGAACCTTGCGGAACTCCTGCGGCAATAGTTTGCTTTGTTGATGCTTCGCCGTTAACCACTACTGCAAATTGTTCGCTTATACAGATAGCTTTGGATTATTTTTACGAGGTATAGAGGTATATCTAAACTATGCAGTTTGTGGATTAAGCCTTTGTGCCAGACAGTGTCGAACGCCTTCTCAATGTCCAAGAGTACCATGACTGTAGATTTGTTTAAGTTAAAGTTTTTGCTTATATGGCCCGTGACCCTCGCAAGCTGCTGCACTGTATTGAGTCCTTGTCTAAACCCGAATTGCTTGGGAATTAGCTGATTTTTTGCTATTTCATGTGCCTGAAGTCTGTTAAGGATGATTTTTTCAAACGTTTTACTTGGAGTTGAGAGCAAACTTATGGGTCTATAATTTTGCGGAAATAATTTGTCTTTGCCGGGTTTTTGAAAGGCTAAAATATTGGCGTGCTTCCACTGCGACGGGAAGTACGACAACATAAAGCAGGAATTACATATGTTGGCTAGTTGAAGGATTGCAATTCGAGGCAGGTTTTTTAATACTATATTCTGTATACCATCGGCTCCAGGGGCTTTCTTTGGCCTTGTTTTTGAAATTACTTGTACTATTTCTTTCACTGATGTTCGCACGACACTGTCCGGCTCGACAAGGCTATTTGAGATTTCTCTGGAACTAGCGTTTACCATTCTACTTGTTCTCTCGTTTCCCATATTCTCGGTGAGGTGGTGGACTCTTTCAAAGTTTTCTGCTAGAACTTCGGCTTTACTTTTATCGCTAAGCGCCAAACCTCGCGGACCCTCGAGTGTCGGGAGGGAGGAGTTTGCTGGTTTCGTGAAGGCTTTTGCCATTTTCCATAGCGAGTTGTCCCTAATTTCCAGGCTTTCAAGTTTTTTATTCCAGTTTTCGTTACTGAGATCTCGGATTTGCTTTTTGATTCGCTTTGAGAGTTTATTTTGTAAGGCTTTAAACTCGACTTCTCCCGTACTTTGATACATCCGTCGTATCCTATTACGTAGCCTGATGGCGGCTCTGATGTTTTCCGGCAGGGGTGGCATTTTGAACTTAGATTTGGATTTCGGGATAGCGTGTTCCATGGAATTTACGATTACTTGCGTAAGATTGGCTGTAGCTGCATCGATCTCTTCCTTAGTTTATTTCTGTTCCAGATTCTATATTTTCGACTATGTAGGCCTTGAATGTTGGCCAATCGGCTTTTTTGTAGTTTAGGAAGGCTTTATGGTGCTGTTCAACTGTGGTGTTGCCGATAGAAAATATTACTGGGTGGTGATCAGAGTTTAGTTCATTTACTGCTTCTACTGTTATGTTCTTGTTTACGTTTTTGGCTATCGCTACGTCAACGACACTTGGACGGGTATAAGGTATAGTTATCTGGGGCAATAATAGCAAGTCCTCTGGAGTTTGCGTAGTTAAAGAGAGTTCTGCCGTTTACGTTACTCTGTGGGCAGTTCCAGCTCGCGTGTTTGGCATTATAGTCCCCTATCATCAAAACCGAATTAGCTGTATTCATTATTTTATCTATCTCCCTTGTGTCTATTTTGGTTTGAGGTTTGACATATGCCGAGGCTATGACAAGGTTATTTTCGAGTTTTATTCCTATGGATTCAATTGTTTCCGTTTTGAAGTCAATTTCCGCGCAGGTTATTTCGTTTTTGCATGCAATCATAACTCCTCCCGCCGCTCTACCGTTGGGCCGGTCCTTCCTAAAGATCTTGAAACCAGGCATTTTGCATTTGGTTGGTTGTCTATGTTGTTCAAGTCTAGAAAGTCCATCACCTCTCCGAGTTTAGATTTAATACTGTTCGCATTCCAGTGCGCTAGGTTTATGTTTCGGTTTACCGTATTTTTTGTACTATACATAGTTTAGAATGACAGAGTAAAAAGCTTTGCATTTGGAAACATGGTCTTTGCAGTCGCGCATTTTCGCATTTAGTTCTTTAAGCATTTGGAGCATCTTTTTTAAGTCGCATTGTGCGTGCAATAATTTAATTTCATTGGCTATGTCACAGAAGGTGGCATAGTCGTCGTTTATTTCGCTTGTTCGCGTATTTTTCGTTACCTTGGCATATGTCGGATGCTCGGTTTTTTCTTCTTCTCCCTATGATGGCCTCGTGCTTGTGGGCGCCTTCGCGCTCCCGTGGAGGTCCCCTCTGCTTCTTGCTGCCGTGCTTCTGGGTCGGAGCAGCGGGAAGTTTCGCTGATCAACGCTGGGTGCCGCTGCTGGATGGTGTTGTTTCTGACGTGTTGCGCCTCGCTGCTGTCTGTTGCGATCGATGTACTCTAGCTGCCGCTGGTAAACTTCGCATGCCGTCGAGTTGGCTGCGTGGTCCTTATTGCAATTTGTGCATTGGGGTGGAGTCCCCTCAGGCTTGTCGCACTCGGAGGAGAGGTGATTTTTGGTGCATTTAACACACCTTGGCGTGTTATAGCAGTGAGTCGTGCCGTGCCCAAAACCTTGGCACTTATAGCACTGTGTAGCACGTCGCTTGTTTTTGTATCGCTCCCATCTTACTCTCACCGAGCAGACGTACTTAATGTTTCTTAGTCGTCTGATGTCTTCGGTAGGTTTGACTGCTACATAGAAGAATGTGTAGTCGCTTTGTTTATCCGGTCTCAGCTTCATAGCTGCAACCTTGACTAGATTGACTCCTTGTTCTTGGATGACATCTTGAACTCCCTCGGCCTCTAGCTTCGGGAGCCCCTTCAGGACGAATTTCTTCAATCGCTCATTTGTCTCTGCGTAGGTGTGGAAGTCAACTTTATGCTGGGTTAGGCTTGTCTTGAGTTTTTCTTTAATGTCATTCGTTGCTGGTTTGATAGTGATGTTTTTTTGACGAGTACTGGATCGTTGATCCCCTGTATTCCGTCCTGATGTTTTTGAGGAGGGTGTTTCTGAAATCCTCCGTCAGGCCTTCGTTTTTAATCACTATGGGCATGATTTTGGTTTTCGTTTCTTCAGGTATGCCCTCATCCTGGTGTTCCATTTGCGTGTCGTTCTCGTCTTCCGAGTCGGATGATAATGCGTCATATCTATTTTGTGTTTTGATTAGGGTGCCGTTTGCCGTCCGCTTGGTACTCGTGGCCATGGCCTCCGTGCGCGTCTTCTTCTTCTTGGACTTGGTGTTTGTGACGTCCATGATTATGTGACGTTTATGACTCAGCGGTGCGGCTGCTTGGCCGGCACTTGCTTTAGTAGTTGTTCTTTCTTCTTCCGTAGTCAACTTCTTCTTTGCTTCCAGTTTTCCGGATCCGAACCGTAACCTCTCTTGTCCCGAACTCGTGATCGAATCGAATCCTGATCTGATCACTGATCTCCTGATCTGATCGCGTCGCTTGTGGCTTGTGCTTCGCCTTTTATACCCGCGCGGCCGCTGTAGCGACTCAAAAATGCGGCGTAGTAGTCAGGCTTGGCCCCAGGCGCCGGAGGGGCCCTGGGTGACACGAAAATAAATTCGAACAGATTTTTGCGCACCGCCATCTGTTGGATCATTCTCTTGGTTACTTGATAAACTCGGGATTTACTATACCGACGGGGGATATTACCCATATATGGTTAGTAGTGCGAACTGAGGTGAGTATAGGTATAGGTAATGCTCAATACTTAAGGGAATTATTTACAGGTGGGGTGAATATTAATTAGTAATATTTTTTTTGTTTTTGTTTTAGATAATAATTCGTGCGGGAAAGATCTCGAGCGTGGCTGGTTGCACAACAAACTTAAGTTTCTGAAGAAGCAAGGTAGCGTTCTCGTTGGGACCCCGCTTTTTTACAGTTCAGTTACTCATGAACCGCATGCATGAAATCATAAGGTTTCATGAGGTGGGCGCATGATCCGATCTGCCAATGTTTCCAAGTTTGACGGAACTTTTTTGCTGGCGCGGAAGCTTGCTCTATGTCGAACGTAAATCGTCGATCACATGGCCCTTTGATTGAGTTACTCATGAACAGGATGCATGAATTCAGAAGGTTTCATGAGGTGGGCGCATGAGCATACGACTGATGAGCTATCACAGATTCGGGCCCACGAGAAGCCGTAAGTACGCCACTGGAACTCTTACAGACTAGTGACAGTAAGGTGTACCGAGCGAAAGGAGGGGTCTTAGTCGGTAACAATCCGACACTACCCAAAGCAACTGGGTGTCTTATGCAACACATAGCCAGTATAGCTAGCCGAGCACTTTGAGTACTCGGATTTGTAACCAGATTTTCGACCGATTTTCGAAGAGTGCACAGAGTCCGGTCTCTCTATTTGACACTCGTCCGTCCGACGCTGATGTACGCATCGGAAGTTTGGACACTAGCCTATGTGGTACATTCACGGAAGTTGGAAAGGGTGCAACATAAATTCTCAAGAACGGCAGCGTTTAAATTGGGGCGCCCGATGCGTCGAGATGAACACGACTATTCCGAAATCGCCAGCTCTCTTCATATATCAAATCTTCGGTCGCTCAGAGATTTTAATGACTTGTACGTGATACAAGATCAAATAGAGGTTAATCGATTGTCCATATCTGGAAACTAAGCTTGAAACGCAGGGACCTGCGAGGGCACTCCGAAATACTCGGGGCTTCATAACGTCAATACCTCGGTCAGACTTCAGTGCGAGATCGGTTCTGCACAGGCTATCGAATGTAGCGACCCGAACAATTGGTTTAACTTTTGATATCTCGCAAAACGCATTTAAAGCTGATTTGAGTGATAAAGTATTACGTTTTGAGTGGAAAAAGGTAAAGTAAGAAACTACAATAACGAACTGTGACAAACCGAATTAAATTAAGAAAGAAGATTGTAAAAGATTTTTATATTGTTATAGTATTATGATTAACTTGGTGCACACATATCTGTACAAAAATGTTTAGACGATAATTGAAATGTAAAAGAGGGATGCGTCTCGTTAAAATAAATAAATAATGTCGAGGCGATTAATCGTCAAATTTTTTGAAAACAGATTATTCAGAGGTGTAATCTTAGTTATTAATATTTCTACACTTACCTAACTTTTTCAGAAACACTCAATCTATACCGAGAAACAACGGTCAAGTTGAGAACTTTCCATACTTAGGAATCAACGTAATTATTTGTCACGGAATCATTACCGAAGTAATTAGGGTGTTTCGCAAAAAAAATTGATTTTCGCAACTGTCGGCTACTTCAAAGTTTCTTTCTTCCGTAAAACTGTGTAAACAGATAAGCCCGATTAAACAGATTTTAGGGTAGGTCACGAATTTCTTAATTTTTAGAATGTGCATCCGATCGGGCTCATCTTCCGACACAATTGTACGAAAGCAAGATACCTTAAAATAGGGAATTGACAGGAAAATCGGGTTTTTCCTGCGCAACACCCTAGTAATCATCCTAAGATACTATTTTTGTTCGTTGGAAAGACTCATTTCATAACGTAATTTTGCCGTGATTTTACTCGAACAAAACTCACTCCACACCGTAATTTTACAGTATAATTTGCGTTCATTTATCGTTTGAGCCAATATCACCCACAAAATACTTATTATATACTGTAATGGCATGGCATGATTTCGATATATTTTTCGCAGCAGGCGACTTAACAAAATTGCTCAGTTATATTCTAGAACTCTCGGATCGCGCAAGACCTCACTTCGGACGGCCGGGAGAAGTGTACAAATATTATTACAGATTGTATAGCTAAAGTCGAATTAGAAGATCTCATCAGAATCCTAAAAGTTCAAACGTTCTCAGTGCTCGTTAATGAGAGAACTGATAGAACTGATATAACTGATGATAAATGCGTATGCATTTTATCGTCCAATATGTATCTCCTGATACGAAACAAGTATTTTCATCCCTTTTTAAACTACTGGAATTGGATTCCAGGAATTGTTCCGCAGAAGCCGTATACACGGCATTCAAATCTTGCCTCGAATCGAAAGGGGTCCCTGTCTCTAACATTGTCGCCATGGCATCCGACAATGCAGGAGTAATGACGAGAATAAACAATTCCTTTAAAACGCGTTTAGAATTCGACGCACCCGACTAATTATTCTCAATTGCATTTGCCACTCAATCGCACTGATAGCCTCCAAGGCTACCTTGCCTCGCTCCTGCGAAAACTTGATAAGGACCGTTGCCACATACGTGTCCGATAGTCCTAAAAGGAATGCGTTGCTCCGAGAGTTTCAAGAACTTTTGGATCTAGAAACACATAAAATTCTGAAGTTGTCGGATACAAGATGGCTGTCGAGGGAAAAATGCGTCATCCGGTTGCTTGAGACTTGGGATCCCCTAAGAATGTTTTTCGCTCCCGCCGTCGGTGAAGACCGATCGAAGTCGGCAGAAGTAATTTTGGACATCATGTGTGACGTGAAAAACAGGGCTTATTTGTTATGTCCTCAATTCGCGCTGCATTTTTTGAACCGATTCAATATTCTTTTCCAATCAAGAACCGTGCTAATCCATAAATTGAGCGATAACTGCAGGCTCCTCATCAAGGAGATTGGGGAAAATTTTTTGAAACGCGAAGTATTGCCCGATATTGCGCTGGGCAGCTTGAACATCGTTGATCCACGGAATTTCGTCGCCCTCGACCAAGTCAATCTCGGTCCGGAGTGCCGTACGGTTCTGTTCCAGGTACCGGAGTCCGACGCGATCGAAGTACGCCAGACTTGTCTGCAATTTTACGTTACGGCTGTAACTGAAATGGCTTGACGACTGCCAATAAAGCCTTCATTTTTCGATAATTTACTATTTTTGGACCCGCGTGTCGCCCCTGATTCCGATAAAAACGAAAGCGTCAAAGATTTGATTAGCGTCGCGCAACGATTCGGGACGTTCGACCTCGTCAGCTTAACCAATGAATGGGATTTGTTGCTCATGGCTTTCCACGAGACACATAAAAAAGAAGCTTTTATCTCTCGAAGTCCACTTTTTTTTGGAAAGAAGTTACCGATAAAAGATCCCTTTCGGACGAAAGGATGTTCGGTATCATAGAGATAATTGTTCCGACAGTTATGTCACTGTCTTGTCACTGATTAACGTCACTTTAATGCTGAGAGAAAAGTAAGAGTAACGTGGAAGTTCACGTTACCTTAGATTCTTTAATTAAAGTAACGTGGACTGGTTTTACGTTACTCTAGACTCTGTTAGCTTTTCAGCTTACAGTAACGTTAAGAGTTTTCGTTACTTTCAATTTTTAATGAAAGTAACGCAATGGTAATATCTTTAAAAATGTCCAGAGTGAAAACGGAAGATGATTTTTCCAAAAAATAAAAATGTCAAAATCTAAACGTCTCGAAGGATTTTCACCAAATTAAATTCCAATCAATATCGGAATTTAACACGTTGAGCGCCATGTCAGCCATCGGTGGCTGACGCTAGACTTTTCGTTGAGGCCGCGTCAGCCGATGGCTGACAGCCAGGCGCTGCTAGCTGGCGCTGGCGCGCGTGGCCTGACCGGGACTTCCTTAAAAATCAGCGTGGCGCTCAACGTGTTAACGGTGTCTAAATCGCTGTTTTTTTTATTTGATAATTTTTTTTTAGATATATCGTGAAAAATGCCCCGGATGTTAGTGGTTAGGACGGTATATCGGAAGCGGGATCGCGCAGACATATCAAACAATTATATTGAAATCATCTTGAACGAAATCGAGGTGTTCGGGAATCAAAATGAAGCGCAGCAGAGAACATTGGCACAGGTCATTGCTGATAATTAATTACCAGAACCTTTCGCTGCATCGGTAAGGAACTTCAAATCCTTATATCTCGAAACTCATTACACCTATTGAGACGAAATTTCGTACACATATAGTCCAGTTACTCCTCTATATTCGTGCAGATTTTCATTTAAAAATCTGCAGCCATTCGTGTTTTATGACTTTGATTTTTTGAAAAGATGACAAAAACACTATATCTTTTCAAAATCCTCACGTAGAAAGTTAAATCGTTGTTAGTAAGTACCGATACGTTTGTAGGATGTTGCATAATGAATTTTATAAAAATCGGTTGAAAAGTTATGAAATTTTGAATTTTTCGAAATATAATATTGTAACGAAATTACGCGAACGAATCGATGCAAATTTTAATAAATTGAATTTAAATGTGGAAAATCAAGAAACTGTTGATTAAACGTCTTTAAAGATGGCATATAAACTTAGCAGCAGGCAGGAAAAACGACGATAAAAAAAATTATTTCCCCGAAATTCTTTTAGGGAAATTATTGCAATTGGACGGCGGATAGAGGTGTATTTTCTGTTTGACAAAATAATCTTTTAACAGATATTTCTAATGAAAATCATGAAGATGTGCAAAATAAATGTTGAGAATCGATAATTTATTCAGAACATATTTGGCTAAAAAACCAACATACGGATGTAAATTCTTGTTTTTTTTTTGCTTTGATCGTTGAATTTCTAATTTTACGAGAAATTTGAACAGAAAATCTTTGTTGAAATTTTTTGTTTAAATGTCAATGGCATTCTTGATCGGTTTGAGCTAATTTTCACCCTTCTACTTCTTATTTATATAACTTTTGCGGATAATATAAAATGCGAATTAATACGAAAAACGTAAAATCGTTAAATTATTTCAACGACCTAAAAAAAATGATGAATGACCCATATTCATGGCGGTTTTTGTTTAAAAAAGTAATCATCGATGAATATTTTTATTTGTTGTAAAATAAATTGTAATAAACGTGAATTACGTATCTAATATATTTTATATTTATTTATTTAGCCATCTTTGCCCGCCTGAGCGAAAGAATTTGAAAAAAAAAATGTCACATATTTTCTTCCTCTTATATTTCTGTTGATTTCAACATACTCAGGTACGTTCACTTAAGGGGGTACATCTGTGTAGATTGCCGGAAAAGTAGGTGAATTTTGGGAATATTATCTCATAAACTATTTGTCTGTTTGAATCCAAGTTGATTTGATTTGAAAGTATATACATTGAGGTATGTTGAAGATTTTTTATGTAAATATATAGTGAATGGGAGCGCTGTTATTCTGGCCGGCGTAAAACAACTTTGTCGACGGCACGGTAAGCGGTTCCCACTTTTTCTCGCAGTCGGTTGGTCTGAAACAAAAATGTCAAGAAGATTCTCAAAGTGCAACGTCTTGAGCTGTTCGGCACGTAGGATTTTTTCTGTTCTATTTTTTTTTCACAAAATGGCGCTTGATTGAAATTGAAATTCACTTTTTAACCTCAATTTACGACTTTTGGTTGATAAAAAAATGAATCAATTAGTTTTAAAAAAAATCCTACGTGCCGAACTTTATTGCCTATCCGTGCATATTGTGTGCAAATTTTAAAGGAATCGGTCAATCCGTTATCTAAAAAAAAAGTGGGAACCGACTTTGAAAAGCGTGTTTCGAGATAAACACGTTTGAAATTTGGCAACTCGCTATATATTTATATAAAAAATCGTCAACATACCTGAATGTATATACTTTCAAATAAAACCAACTTGGATTGAATCGGACAAACAGTTTTTGAGATAATAATTCCCAAAATTCACCTACTTTTCCGGCAATCTACACAGATGTGCCCCCTTAACGTAAATAAATTTTAAACTTTTACATCATTAACACCCGATATCTTCTCTTAATTCTACTAGTTACCATCAGTTATGAGTTTCGTGAAGCTGAACTTTTCGTTCCATTGGACGATCTCAGCCGGTCGAAAACGCATGAATTACGTGAGTTTATATAAAAGACGCGAAATTAGTACGAAAACCGCCGGTTCTTGCAAGGTCCGTGGCCATAAAACGCTTTTTTTACGAGTTTCGTGAAGATGGACTTTTCGTTCGACTGGACGACCGCGGCCGGTCGACAACGCATCAATTACATCAATTTACATAGAATACGAAATTGGTACGAAAACCGCAGGATATTGCGAGTTCCGTTGTTGTGTAACAATATGGATGGAGGCAATATGGGGTAAATAATATTATTACAGTGCCGATGTATTTAAAACATTATATATGGGGTATTCCTGGAAATTTCGGCAACTTCGGACAGTTGGGTCAAAATTTTTGCTCCCTAATTTTTCTCATTAATATGTGTTGAAAAAAAAGAGACGTATTTCGGCGTTTTTTATTTTGAGCCCGCACTTTTGAAATACAGTCAAATGAAGTTTTTTAAGTATTGACCACATTCGGTCATTCAAATCGATATATCTCAACAACGGTTAGTGATAACTGGGAAAAACCACGGGTCTTTTTTTTTCGTTTTTTAACGCTTGATACAATAAAAACATTTACGATTATGTTGCACAAATTCAACAATTATTTATAAACAATTCAAAATTAAAAATAGAATAAAACAAAATATGTACCCTTTTTTTTTTTTATGTATTTTTTTTTTATTAACCCTTTCGTTACCGCAGTACGCTCCGCAGAGCTGACGCCACTGAGCCGAGCACCGCGCCGCGGAGCGTGCACGCCGGCCATAAACCGGCGTAAACACAGGCCATGGCTTAGGTGCCGGATGTATCCGGCGCTGGTACACACAGGTCGTCGCGTGGTCGCCGGATATATCCGGCGCTGGTACACACATGTCGTCGCGCGGGCGCCGGATATATCCGGCGCTGGTAACGGAAGGGTTAATTTCTTGAACAAAAACGAAAATTTCGCCACCTTGAACTTTTTGAGCGGACGCTTCGTTCAGGAGTTATAGCTTTTTTTGTCATAAAAAAAACCAGTACATATGCGTATTTTATTAGTAAAAAATTGCACGAAGAAAAAGTACCCTTGATTATTGAAATTTATATTTATCCAAATTCCTTGAACGGAAACGAAAATTCGGAGGCTCTGCCGGACTTGGGCCGACGCTTCGTTCGAAAGTTATAGCTTTTTTTCTCAACAACCGGGAAAACATTTACGGGTTTTTTGTGACAAAAAAATCTATAACTCCTGAACGAAGCGTCGGCCTAAAAAGTTCAAGGTGGCTAAATTTTCGTTTTTGTTCAAGGAATTTAAAAAAAAATACATTTCAAAAATTAAAAGTGCGTTTTTTGTTTTATTTCATTTTTCATTTTGAATTGTTTATAACTTATTGTTGAATTTGATAATCGTAAATTTTTTTTATCGTATAGAGCGTTCAAAAACGAAAAAAGAGACCCGTGGTTTTTCGAGTTATCACTAACCGTTGCCGAGATATATCGATTTGAATGACCGAATGTGGTCAATACTTCAAAAACTTCATTTGACTGTATTTCAAAAGTGGGGGCTCAAAATAAAAAACGCCGAAATACGTCTCTTTTTTTTCAACACATATTAATGAGAAAAATTAGGGAGCAAAAATTTTGACCCAACTGTCCGAAGTCGCCGAAATTCCCAGGAATACCCCATACGTATGTATTAAAAACGTAAACGTTGTAAAAATGGAATCGTAGTAATAAATAAAAATGGTAAGCATAATGGTCGTGTTACGTGCGTGGGCTGTGAAAATAGTGTAGCGGTAATCGTAAACGAAAAAGAAATGGGCCTTTCGATTGAGGCTTAGACTAACGGGAGCAAACGTGCCGAGATCCTTCCCTCGAATTTCATATTTGAGTAAAACAATGAGAATAAGAATAAATAAATGGGAAGGGAAGTGTGTGGAAAGGAAGAAAGGAGCCACTTTTCTCGTGCGGCAGAGGGCCCATTTTTAACGAAGAGGGAGACTTTTATTAACGCTTTAAATCCTTCAAGCAGTATTCAATAAGCACTTTTTTAGCGCCTTCAGCCACTTTAGACAGCGGCTCGGAGACTGTCCATCTACTCCGCTCCATCAGCGGTAGTAGACTGGCAAGTGGTGTGGTTCGCGCTCCGCCTTTTATACCCGCGCGACCTCTGCGGCGGCTCGCAGTGCGGCGTAGTAACCAGGTTCGGGCCTAGGCGCCTGAGGGGCCCTGGGTGATAGATTTCGCGCAACGCCAACTGCTAGGTTATCCCCGTAGTTACTTGATAACTTGGGATCTACTACACCGACGCATGTATGGTAAGTAGTACGAACCGAGGGTAAGTGTAAGTAATGATCATTTACAGGTGAGATGAATATTAATTATTGATAATTCTGTTCTTTTTTGTTTTGTTTCAGTTAATAATCCGTGCGGAAGAAAAAGATTTGAAAGTGTGCTGGTTGCACAACACCGTGGCCAGAAAACGCTTCTTCACGAGTTTCGTGAAGATGAACTTTTCGTTCGACTGGACGATCGCCGCCGGTCGTAAACGCATGAATTACGTTAGTTTACACAGAATACACGAAATTGGTACGAAAACCGCCGGATATTGCAAGTTCCGTGGCCATAAAACGCTTCTTCACGAGTTTTGTGTCACTTTCGAATTCAAATGCAGAGGCCGAACGTATATTTTCCATCGTCACAGACGTGAAATCGAAAAAAAAGGAATAGTATAGGCCACAAGTGCCTGAATGCCATATGCCAAACCCGATTGTCTTTTAAAAGTAAAAAAATTTGCTGTAGTACATTTAAGGTCACTGCTTGCCACTTGAAGCTACGTTGTTCTAAAAATGTATACCCCTCAAGCCGATCGAACGCAACGTAGGCAAGTTTGGATGCGCGTGCAGCCTTGACAACGATTAAAACTTTAAAGCAATATCATATATATTAGGCTGGGCCAAAAAAAACTTTTAATTTTTTTTTCAGCTACCATGAAAATATGGTCCGAGATGACGAAAAAAAAATTCTGCAAAAGTTTGATCCCTTAATATTAATATTAAGAGGTGGCGCATTGTGATTTTCGATTTCCCATTTAAATAACACAGGAAATTTTTTTTTTTTTCATTTGGAATTTTACTGCACTCGAACGAATTTTCGTCCAGTGAAGATCAAAGCATATTCTTGCAGGAAATTTAACAATCTTAAAAAAAGGTCTGATATAATTTTTTGTTAAGTCGACTCCTTTAAAAGTTATTTAAGGTTAAAGTTCAACCTCATATATAAATGATTTATTTTTCAAATTTTCATATTCTATTACGAACTAATGGTTCAAAAACATAAAATATTATATTATTTGTAAAGCTTCTGGCGTATTCTTACGTAAAACTATAAAATACTCACAAAATATCAATAATTCTAGAAAAAATTGATTTTTTTCTGTACGTAATTTTTTAACAATGTCGGAATTTTACTTCACCTGAGTAAAGACTTAAAAAAATTAATCATTCCTAGTCAAAATAATAAATGCCCTGTTTACAATCGACTATTAGGTAATTCAAAATAATACAAGCAGTATTTCAATAATTTTCCGTTTGGAATAACATTTTTTATCGTATATTTTGTACTTTTTTCAATAATAATAAAATCAAACTAAATTTTTTTTGTTACAATTGGGAAATTTTTCCCGGTGATTTTTAACTACTTGCAACAAATATTGCAACTGTTCTTCATTTTTAGTAAGACATTTGTTGTACTCTTCTATCAATGCAACTCCTCTTTCTGCTACATCATTCACAATGCTGATGTTTAAAAAATGCCAAATTCTCCTGATAGCTCTCATCCTGTTTCCAAATTTCTACATTTTTATCGATGAACTCTATAGGTAGGTCAAATATTCGAAATATAGTCAAAGACTTTCTTGAAATAAAGTTACTTAGGTCTGCTGACAACAATGTGTCTAAATTTTCTTTCTCGATTTCAAATTTTTTTTTTTGGTGCTCAGTTCATTTTTGTTCAAAGCTCGAATCATTGTTTGTTTCACGAACAGAGGCACATTATCGTCAAACAGAGAAACAATTGCCAGCTGTTCACTCAAGTACCAAAAGTGATTCATCATTTTTAAACACGCTGCCTCTGATATGGAACTGTTTATAGTTTTATATTTAATCAAGTCTTGCATGAAGGTCAAGTCATTGTGTGGAGCCAGAATCGCAGATGGAGCAGTGAACCAAGCTTTCAAATATATTTTGACTAAAAAAATACATATTTGACGTAATCCGTTAATCTCTCGCGCTGATAATTTAAATTCTTCTCTAAAAAGAAATATTTTTAGAGAATAAATGGCTTTTGCCATCCAACGCGCATGATGAACTGGACCTGGATATTTGAATGTGAAATCCGCTTTTGGCTTTTCCCCCAAAAAAATCAGTGACAGCTCTCTAAAATCATATCTCGGTTGACAGACCTATCAAAAATACATAAAACATTTAATTCAAATTATCCAATAAAGTAAGGAAGATCTGACAACTTCGCCAAGAACATATCGCGTGTATAATTCGTGAAGTCAAATTTATGATTTTATACCTGTAAATTTTCTTCAATCAAAGTAACTAATGCTTGTTTGCTATCTGACAATATTCCACTGATGATACTATCATCCATCCCAGCCTTGAAATTAGATTTAGAAATCTCATTCCATTTATTTTTAAATCTCGAGAACTGAACGTTCGGGCCTGATGAGGTCGGCCAATACACCTCAAACACACCTTTTAAAACGAGTTTAAAGATGTGATGGCGACAAGGTAAATAGATCAACTCTTTATCTAAAGCTTTTTCTATTTCAGCACAAGTCCCATGATGAATTCCTACGAAACGAACGAAATAAACAAAAAATATGAAGAATTAAGAGAAATAGCTTCCATATCATTTATGACTAACCTGTATTAACAGCTGCTGTGTCAAAACACATTCCTTTGACATATGAACTAACACCCCATTGCTTCAGAGTTTCAAGGATGGCAACTGCTTGATCATTGGCAGTTCCTGACTTTAGCTTCGGCACACCTAACAATTGTTCAGTACTACCTGATTTTAGAATGATTGGAAGTCTGTCTACAGTATCGGTTCCGGTGATGTCTGTCAACAATTTTCCATCCCAGTGCATAATATAATTATCTTCAAACTTTAACTCATCTTTCAATCCCTCTGCAATATTTTTACGCAAAGCTATTCGACTTCGATGAATTGTTTTATAACTGATATTTACACTATTTAAATCGATTCCAGCACTTTTTAAAGTCGCAGAAATAATGTACATGGCATTTCTACTGGAAACGTTCGCTCGATCTAACGCAGAAACTAATTCTGATGTCATCAAGTTAATTTTAGAAGTTACAGGTGGTGTTAGTTCATTTTCAAAGTCTGAGACTGATTTAGAAGTTAAGCTAACTGATGACTGAGATGTTATTATGTCAGATTCTTGTCTAGTTATCAGGATCCGCCCATCTTTTACTGGCTGATCTACAATTGAAAATTGTCAATTGATGAATTATGCAAATAAATTGATTAGCATCTACTAATATCGAGTAATAAGCACCATGAGTGTGAGTACATGCTTACAAAATGTAATACTTACTTATTTCATGGTCTATCATCAAATCAACTTCAGTATTTGGTGGTGAATTTAAATTAATAATTCCTCTTCGATTCGAAGCTTTTTGCCCCTCTAGAAAAATCTCTTAATCACGATCCATCGATTCAAGGCTCTTCAGATCCGTAATAACAAAAAGTTCATTCAACTGTTTTTTAAAAAGAGACTGATTTTTCATTTGAATAAATGAATTTTTTCTACTCCGACTTTTCCGTAAACTTTTCCACTTACAATGTAAACTTCGCAGTTTTTTCACAGCATTTTGTCTTCCACAAATAGATATTCCCGCAGAGTGCCATGGCTTTTCAACTTTAATTATAGTATTTACTGCACTTTGATTAATTGTCTCCTTCAATACAGTATGATGATGAAAAAACACTGACATAACCTCTTTAACGGTGGGTAATTTACGCCCAGAAACGTTCGGGTTGGGAAAACCAATTAAAAAAATAGGTTTGCAGCTCATTTTTAAATAATAGCAAATAGTTTTGACAATTACAGAGTTCGAAGTGAAAAACTAAAACAGTGAACGCTACTATTCTCCAAAATATTAATTAAATAAAAATCAAACTTCACAAGATCTCTCACTGTAAACAAAGTTGGAGAAAATGAACGTAACCTTAAATATTATTTACATGTAAATAATGCCAGAACGGTGGCGCTTATATCGACATCTACAGTGATTCTAGCGGTAAATTACAAAAATAGTAATAACTTAAATTTAGATTAAGAATTAATAAGTATTTGGCAAAAGACAAGTAACTATCTTTACAGTACTTTCAACTACATTAAAATGTCTTTTTAACGCTTTTGATTCAAATCGTGCTTAATGACATAAAATGTTCTCTGTGAATTTGTCGAATAAGAATAAGAGAATTCACAAATAATATAATATTTTATGTTTTTGAACCATTAGTTCGTAATAGAATATGAAAATTTGAAAAATAAATCATGTATAATTTGAGGTTGAACTTTAACCTTAAATAACTTTTAAAGGAGTCGACTTAGCAAAAAATTATATCAGACCATATTTTAAGATCGTTAAATTTCCTGCAAGAATTTGCTTTGATCTTCACTGGACAAAAATTCGTTCGAGTGCAGTAAAATTCCAAATAAAAAAAAAATTTCCTGTGTTATTTAAATGGGAAATCCAAAATCACAATGCGCCACCTCTTAATATTAATATTAAGGGATCAAACTTTTCCAGAAATTTTTTTTCGTCATCTCGGACCATATTTTCATGGTAGCTAAAAAAAAAATTAAAAGTTTTTTTTGGCCCAGCCTAATATATATGAGCAAGTCCACTAATTTGAGTACCGGTTTTGGGCGTCGATATCAGCGATCTTTTTGTAACTGAGAAATGGAAGCCCTTATTGAGAAATGAACTTTGATTTTTTTTTTTTATTTTTCCCTTGGTTATTTTCGCTGTAATTGTATGGGTAATTCTGTGAGTTTTTTATGTTCTTCTTTTTTTCATTAATCTATGGATGTGTTGTGATAGAAAAAAAAATTAGACTCGACCACGTTTTCTATGTAAAAAAAGCTCAGCTTATCGGAAAAAAATACAAAAACATTTTTGGGACTTGAAAATTTACTTAAAATCACATTTGAAATATAAAAGTCGATTCTTTGCAAAAGTATTTTTTTTTCAATTTTGAAAGTAGTTCTCTCGGAAAGCTGAGAATATTTCACGTAAGACATGTAAAAATCGAGTTGGGACCTCAGTAATAACTCGTGGAATTACCAAATGTGTGACAATTAACCAAAACCGCAATTTATATTTTTTTAATATTCAAATGATTCGTATTCCTGTTTCTACCTACTACAATTGTACGGTGACGTAAGACCGTGTTCACTGTAAATACATGGAAACCATATGATCAAAGATGAAACTTAGAGTCATGTGGTGACGCTGTTAGTTTTGCAAGTACTCAATCTACAACTTAAGGGTCGGGTAAGGTTAGTTCAATATTAAAAAAAGGATATTTTTGATTATTTTTTTTTGACGATACAGTTGATATAGCGCAACTCCGTTTCCGGGACCGTGATTTGTGCGTATCGCATTCGTTTGTTCCACGCTAGTGATTTCGCGGCCATTGACCATTTCCGTTTTAGCAAAAAAGAACTTCGTTCACGATCAAACGCGATTTTGCCCGCGCCTCGCGTTTCGAGCTGTTTTTGCGTTGTCAACGATCAAGCTCGCGTGAGTGAACATTATTACGTTGTTTTCGTACGTCGTAAGAATTCGCCGCTCGCATGTTCATCCTCGATCATTACGGCGACGTGTCGTGCCTCGTCTCGTGATATCTCTCACGAAAATTAAACATTAAAGAAAAATCGAAAGAATACATTGGCCGCGATCTCGCGTTTCACCCTCGTCGTCGTTCGTTTCAGCGGCTTCGAATCCGGTTCCGATCCGCCATCTTACGTAATCGCGACGTAATTACGACGCGATAGTCGTATCGTCCGCCATTATCGTTCCTTTCGTACTGCGCATTTGCGCGCAAGATTCCGTCGACCGTGCTTGCGGCAATTTTAAGAAATGTTTCCTCGTATATGACGATAACTTGCGTTGAGAACGTGTTTCGACTCTGAGTCTTGTGAATTTATCGACGCCAAATATGTTTATTTTCCCTTTGTAAGGCTGATCTTTTTATATTCTGCGCGTGATAACGACCCGTCGTGTTGCCGTTTTGGTTATCCTCGCGCATTTATTTCGCCTATTCATTTTGATTTTCGTTTGGTGTTCTAAAGAAAAGCTTTATTTACACCTGAATTATATTCTTACACGATTCGTCGTTTCTTATGCCGTGATAATTCTCGCTTGTTTCGATTAGCCTGAATTATCGTGGTATAGCTGTTGTTCTTTCCTTTTCTATGATGGATGCTACGCATCTAGTATGTAATCGGGGTTGGGTTCCACTTCGCCTTACGCTTTATATAAATCTAGTTAGCGCGCATGCATTTGACCTGTTGCGTTTATAACGTCTTGCCACGGCGTCGATGCGTTCACCGATCTGTAATGAATAATCAGTCGCACCACCCTTTCACTAAATGATCTTCACAAACTTACCTGCTAGTCTTTCTTTCGCTATCATTATTTGTGTTAAATATTTAATTTTTATCGAACCCGGGTTTATTAGAAAATATCCCTTCATTGTCGATCCTTGATGTTCTCACTAACTCTCGTTAGTAGAATCATTTCAACATCTCTCGCTAATCACCATTAGCGAAGAGTATGCTCTTCATGATTTTTCTTTGGAATCTTTTGTCACTAACAAATCCGGGTTTGATATGAATGTTCATGCTGGTTCATGTTGATTATATTCAAGGATTTGAATTCGAGTATTTGTCCACTGACGGATGATTTTCAATTAACTTTGGTTTTTTGGATTTCCCCTGATTTTCGGGATTATTCTTTCAAGAATAGCTTTTTCTTCCCTTTCTTATACAAATACAATCGTTTTATTATTTCGCCTGCGTTGCCCAATTTATTAAAAACAATAAACTACAACCTCGGGCCCCTTACCCTTCGCTCTCTTCTCGACCATAAGACCGATTTTTATAATCGATATCAACATAAAAGTAAGTATTCGAACGTATCGAAAAACCGGTTCGGTACGATATATTGTGTCGAATAACACATTCGCCACATCGGCCTCGGAGGCACGCGCGGCGAGCGCTCCCCGACAAACAAACCGAACGCTCCACAGGGCCTTCGAGGGTCCGCGGAAGCTCGAAATCACATTCTTCCGAAATTATTATCTCGTAAATTATTCCGTCAAACGTTACGTGCGAGAACCAACAGCGGCCCAGAGGCCTTGGGAAGGCCACCGTCGATGCTCTAGTTATTTACAAAATGATAACATTTCGGAATTATAATCCGACACAATCAGCGGCCTTGGAGGGCCCACGGTCAACGGAGCCGCAAGGAGCAGCCACCAAGACAGCGAGGACCGAGGGTGGAGTGCGAGACAGCCCGGACGAGAAGAAGAAATAAATTTAAAAAATTTTAAAAAACTCCCGGCTGAAGTAAAAATCGAACACAAAAAAAATTAGAATGAAAAAAAAGTAATCTGATAGAAAGCATGAATAAAATTCATGAATCTCAAAAGAATACAACAAATTAATAAATTTAAAATGAATAAAATAAATTAGTAAATTTAAAAGAATGAAGTAAATAAATAAACTCAAAAAGGATGAAATAATTCAAGAAGTCATCTTAGTTTATTCATAGTTTGAATTATGATCGTTCGTTTGTATGAGTTCAATTTTTTGAATCGTGGTAATTTCCTCACTCTTTCAATTCAGTCGGGAGTCGTCATTCATCAAACATAAAGATGATATAGGATATAGATGTTTGACAGTGCAAAGAAGACGCCATTAACACGTTGAGCCCCGCGCCGAAATTGCTGCGCTTTCCGTTCAGCCCGCAGCGAGCGGCTCGGTTCGGTAACGGCGAAAAGCCCGTGTCGGTGACGGCGAGCGGCTCGTGTCGGTCCGGGATCTAGGAATAAATGGCCGTAGGACAAAAAGGCCGGGACAAAATGGCCGGACCAAAATGGCCGACGGAATAAATGGCCGGGGGAAAAATGGCCGGGGGAAAATGGCCGGGGGAAAATGGCCGGGGAAAAAATGGCCGTAAAAAGAATGGCCGGGGAAAAAATGGCCATCGCGATGGTCGATGGACAAGGAACGTCACCCCCCCCCCCCCCCCCCCGTCACGTTAAATAAAAATATTTTTCACACTGGTCAATTTCAAACTGCTTACACGTCAAAATTCAACACGCTACTGAGCCTTCGCTCTTTCTTTCTACGCGCAACAAATATACATTTTCATATATATAGCGAAAGCGGACGAAAGCGAATCTAAACTAACCGAAGCTAACCCAAACTAAATCGATAAAAGCAGATCTGAACTAACCCAAACTGACCGAAACTAACCTTAACCACACTACTATTTTTTCCCCGGCCATTTTTTCCTCGGCCATTTTATCCCCGGCCATTTTTCCTCCAACCATTTTATCCTCGGCCATTTTGCCCCAGCCATTTTTTCCCCGGCCATTTTTTCCGCGGCCATTTTTTTCGCGGCCATCTTGTCCGACGGCCATTTATTCCGTCGGCCATTTTTTCCCCGGCTATTTTGTCCCGGCCTTTTTTTCCAACGGCCATTTATGCCTAATAACGTCGGTCCGCTAGGACCGACGCGGGCCAGACGGAAAGTCTAGTGTCGGTCCCCAGGGACCGACGCGGGGCTCAACGTGTTAATTGAACATGAAGACGATCTGGATTTAGATGTTCGACGATACGAAAGAAAACGTCCCCCGACTTATGTTTAATGAACGTCTCCCGACTGAATTGAGGGCAGTGAGGAAATTACCACGATTCAAAAAACTGAACTCATACAAACGAACGATCATAATTCAAACTATGAATAAACTGAGATGACTTCTTGAATTATTTCATCCTTTTTGAATTTATTCATCTATTTCATTCTTTTCAATTTACTAATTTGTTTTGTCCATTTTAAATTTATTAATTTGTTGTATTCTTTTGAGATTCATTAAATTTATACATGCTTTCTATCAGATTACTTTTTTTTCGTTTTAATTTTTTTTGTGTTCGATTTTTACTCCAGCCGGGAGTTTTTAAAAACTTTTTAAATTCATTTTTGGTCATTCCAATCGATATGTCTCAGCAAAGGTTAATGATAAAGGGGAAAACCACAAGTGTTTTTTTCGTTTCTTCACCCTCTATACGATAAAGCTATGCATGATTATGTTTTGCCGATGTAACAATTATTTATTAACAATTGAACATTAAAAGATAAATAAAACAAAAAATACTCATTTTATTTTTTTCATTTTTCTTTTTTAAATTCCTTAATTACAAAAGATCATTTTGAGATATCATCGAAATTGGGCAGCGACTTTGTTCAGAAGTTACAGCTTTTCAACGGGTTTACCGGTTAAACAATCAGATTTATCTCAGCAACGGTTAGTGATAAATTAAAAAATTATTGGTGTTTTTTGTCCATTTTTGCACTCTTTATATGATAAAGTTATTCATAGTTATCCTGCACCTATGAAGCAATTGTTATTAACAATTAAACAATTAAAAATTGTGTAAAACTCGAAAAATTCATTTTATTTTTACAAATTACTTTTTTATGGATTTCTCAAGCAAAAACAAAGAATTCGAGATCCTACAGAGCTTCGTCCGACGCTCCGTTCGGAAGTTATGGTTTTTTTTTTTCATGAAGAAGACGTTTGATGTAGAATGAACACATTAAAGCTCTAATTCCGAAACAAAACGTCCGACAAAGCTCTGTAAAGTCTTAAAATTTTCGTTTTTTTAAAGGAATCTGTAAAGAATAAATTTAAAAAAATAAAATGGGCATTTTTTGTTTTTTACAATTCCTTATTATTCAATTGTTAATAACAATTGCTTCATAGGTGCAACATAATTATGAACAACTTTATCATATATAGCAGGGATGTCCAACCACGATTCGCCGCGCGTCTCCTAACTTGCTTTTCTTCCCCTTCTCTGCGGTCGCCATGCGGCCGAGCGGAGCCGATCCCCTACCAGTGCGACGCCTCTACCGCGCGCTGGCCTTACGGTGGGTAAGAGAGGAGATTGACGAGTTGACAGGTTTTTTCTCAGTGCTCCGGGGTTGGACTACGCTGATATATAGAGTGCAAAAACGAAAAAGGAAACACCGACAGTTTTTCAATTTATCACTTACCGTTGCTGAGATACATTGGATTGTTTAACCGGTGAATCAGTTGAAAATATATAACTTCCAAACCAAGCCGATGCCCAAGATCGGTGATATCTCTAAATTCGTATTGCACTGTCAATTACATGTTTACGTGTCTGAGTACTACTACGATTATTATTGTTATGATTATTGTTAATATTATTATTGTTATTATTATTATTACTATTGTTATAACTTATTTATTTTCGTGTAAATTAATTTGTTCTTATTTTTTCAGTCTCAATAAGTGATTAACGATATTGAACGTGAGTGAATAATGACGGGAATATAATTCGATCATATTGTGTACATTAATGAGTACACAACATGTTATCATGTGTAAGAGAATGATTCGCAAAAATAAATAATACCAAAACAAATAATTATGCGCCCTAAAAAACTTTTGTGTATACATTTAAAACACATTGAGGGATTTCGGGTAAGATGCATAATATACACTGGAAAAAAAGTATGCCTGTCAGAGCAAAACAACAAGATACTAAACGGCCCTAGCTCCCGCAGCAGAAACGTAATGCTATAAGAGCTTTACTACATTGCCGAAACAGCGAAATGCTATTCAGCTCTCTATTTAGTTCTCACAGCGGAACAGGCCATCTATCAGAACTTTACGTTTAGTCCGCGCGACAAAACTCCTAAGACTTTTGTAGAAATTCTGTTAGATGGCTCTATCAGCGCTTTCAGCGGCTGCCGTAGCGAAACGCGCAATTGTTGCAACCGAACGCGGCCTTTATGTGACTTTGTTCCCACGTGTGATACGCATTGAGTATTAAATAGTATTGAATTATAGGTTAAACATGGATGAATGGGTGAGAAATGTACTGTCTTCATGGAATTTATCGAAACTTATACCAATATTTGAAGGTAAGTAATATATTTTTTATCACATAATTCTGTCATCCTTTTATTCTTATATATTGAAGAATTTTAACCTCTGCCCAAAAAATCTCTTTTTATATAATCATGGCATAATGTCCTACAAGTTTCATTGTATTTTTTACACATTCTCAAAAAGGTTATGTTGTCGAACTGTAACCTCAAATTTCGCTCAAGTAGTCATTCTACTTGATTGTACTATTTTCAATTGTAGATGAAGAAATAGATCAGGCGGCTTTCCGGTGCCTAAATGAAGACACTATAAAAAATATTATTAAAAAAAAAGGCCCTCAAGCTGTTTTCCTGTCACGATGGAAATGTGAATTTCAAAATGATTGTCGAGAATCTTTACAAGTGGGCCAAATTTTCCTTCGATGACTTTAATTCTTTCACTTTGATTTGTGATTTTTTAATTCTATCCAATTCTATATGTTAGGCGAATCCTCAGCAAGTTTTTGCCAGTTCCACGCTCTCTAGTACAATGATAGGGAATATTGCCAATAATTTGCTTAACTCGACATTAGCAGGTACATAATGATTATTTCAATTGGAAAAGTCATTTATGATTTCTATCAGTGCGGCGAAAAAAATTAAGTTTGCATGTACAATTCATTTCATCACTCTCTACTTTTTCAGAAAACTTCGATGATAGTAATCCTCCAGTAAATATGGATTCTTTTAATCCTTTATTTCCCGAATCGACATTCTGTCATCTAACAGTTGATCGATATTCGTCAAAAATCGATGACGTTGATTTGACGACTACGTTATGTAATCCCATAACCGATTTGATCGTGACACTAAAAGATTCAATTGTCGGGATAGCCATCTCACATTATTACAGAAATAATCGCGATTTAACCAATACGCATCGAATTTTATTAGCAGATGTCATTCTCAATATTGAAATGAGAACAAATGTTGATCTCTTGTAAGTGATTTATTTACATGTATCATTATACTAAAAGGCATCCTCATTCTTTTCGAAATTTTCAACAGTATAACGTATAACTTGTTTTTCATGTGATTTTGATGTACGTTTCATTAATTTTATTGTTATCATTATATTTTCAGAATAAAATCCGAGCGTTTTGTAGAGTTGACAGATCTCATCGTTGAACTTTTTCCAACTGAAGAGAAATCAACCTATTATATTCCGTACATTAATGATAAAGTTACTGAGGTTAAGGCATGTGCTAAAGGAAAGCTTCAAAATCGTTATCATCATTTTCGGGGCCTTCTACTTCAAGCTAAATCAATACAGCAGTGTCGAGGTCAAAAAAAAGCTACGAAAAAGATCGGGAACGTAGTTCGATTAGGATTTCGCGAAGCTTTTCCGTCCAAGGGTGAAATTTATTGTCACTATGTATTGTGGTCTTCTGTTGATTGATCCATAAATTCATTTAGAACCTTTTTATTATATAGACAAATCTGATGACGATATAGAAGAAAAAATTAATTGGCTAAAATGCTCGTTGGATCCTCCTGAAACAGTTGAACAATATTGGAGAGATACATCCAAATATCGACTCACACAATTGATAGAAGGATATACGTCAAGCAGCGATTATCTACATATCTATCCGGCTTTAAGACACCCTCTTGATGGCTTAAATTATGTAATTTCAATATATATTTTACTTATTATTACTAATTCAATTTTGACATTACATAATATAGATGCAAGCCTGATTATATTTATTCCAATTTAGATTAATATCGATTTCGAGGCACAATATCCGGACAAAGTGTCGAAATTGTCTGAGGAAATCAATTCTCTAGAGAGACAAATAAAGGCTTATTGCAACAACAAAAAAAGACTTGATAAGAATGTAAAAAAATGGCTAACCGCACTTCAAAAACTGAAGGATGGATGGGAAGGTATAATTATGACATTTGAATCATTTGAAGAATATATTCCTCGTCTCAATAACGAATTTTTCATTTAAAAATTAAAATATTTTATCTTAGACGAGAAGAACGCTTTGATTTTTTTAATTTTACCCTTGTTGCTGCCTTGTCCACCAACAATTTATTCGAAAAAGAAAAATCTTCGCGCCGATAAAGTCGAAGTACAGGAAGAATTTCTACTACACGCTATTGTAAGTAATATTTGTTCATATGTCAGTACTTCAATTATTATATTTCTCCTTGTCCATCGCATTATCGTCGAATTCAGATATTCACAAGAATGCTCTTTTTCTAGGACGAAGATGATCTTCAGGACAAACTTCTCAAACGACAAGAAGTACATCGTCAAAACGAGTTACTACTCCAACCGTTACCTGTAATAGTCGGCGAAACACTGGGATCAATCGAGAAATTTTATGTGGTATTCAATGGAATAATGTATGAAGCCAAGTCTGTGCTGGATGCCGTTGACAAAACTTTCAAAAGCTGTTATAGTCTTCAACTGGACTTTTCGAAAATAGCGCTATACCCTTGGGTGTTTTTGCAAATGAGAGTGTACACCATTGAGGGAGAAGGGGACAAAATTCACCCTAGTATTAAAACATTAATTAACGACTTACGACGCTCTGAAAAGTAAACGATAAGTGCACAAATTTTGTACTCATGTAAAAAGTCTTACCGTGCTATATTATTATAATATAGATTTGTTCTCTCAAATTTATAATGCCTTGGTGTTTCATTTGTGAAGTAAATTGTCATTTCGACAATGTAGAGGATCATTTCACTAATTATCACCACTATGGTTTTCAACAGTTATATAAATGTATAGAACCTTTATGTTCTCTTACTTTCAATAATTTCGGTTTGCTTCGAAGACATTATGTGACCGAACATCGATTTTCACGTGTTACATCTGCTATATCACATTCCTCAGATAATAAAAATAGAACGACTGAAATATCGATGACAAGGGTTCGTAACTTTTTGCATGAGAAACTTTCAAATAACATCATAACAATGTATGGCTCGTTGGATCTGTCTAAACACTAAGTTCAATCATTTTTTGAAATTACACAAGACGTAATTAGTTCAGGTTTAGATGTAATGATAGATGAACTCGAAACAGCTCATGGTCATCATAGTAATACAGCAAAAATACAATCTGATGTAAAATCTCTCTGCGATGCATTTAAAACTAGTTTTAGTGAATTCCAAACTGAACACAAGCGAATGAATGTAATTGAAAAAAAACAGGCAATTTGATTCTCCCGCAAGAATATTCGGCTGGAAAAAAAATCCACTTAAACAACCACAAAACTGATGATAATGTAGGGTCAGCAGCGATTGATTGCACAGCTTGCTTCTTTCCATTGAGAAATGTTTTTAAGAAAATTTTCGAAATCCCTAACGTTTATGAAACTGTTTTTAATTACAAACAAAAATTAGAAAGCGAAACAGAACTTGTGACAGGTTTTGTTCAAAGTAAATTATGGCGGGAAAAAACGAAAAATTTTTATTCGAAGCAGGTTTTGCCTCTATTTTTGTATTTCGACGATTTCGAAGCTGGTAATCCTCTTGGTGCACATGCAGGGGTCAACAAAATGGGAGGCACATACGTATCCATCCCCTGCTTTCCGCCACAATATCAATCATCATTGTCGTCTATTTTTCATGCTCTTTTATTTTATTCAAAAGATCGAGAACAATTCGGTAATTTTGCTATCTTCAGGCCACTTATAGAGGAATTGAAACACTTGGAATCACAGGGAATAGAGCTTGAATTACCACAAGGAAAGACGACGATTTACTTTAAATTAGGCCTCATTTTAGGTGACAATTTAGGCCTTCATTCATTGTTTGGACTCGTCGAATGTTTCAGAGCAAACTATTGCTGTCGATTTTGTCGAATGGACACACAACAACGATCTTTAGCAACATTGGAGGACAAATATTTCTTGCGTGATAACGTTAATTATGAACGGGACTTAGCTCGGAGCGATGTTGGTTCCACAGGAATAAAGCAAGCTTGTGTATTCCATGTATTGCCCGATTTTCATATTACTACGAATATGGCAGTAGATATTATGCATGATTTAATTGAAGGCGTTTGTTTTACTGATATGGCAGCAATAATCAAACGTTACATTGATGAAGGTTTATTTACATTAACCGAACTTAATAATCGCGTTAAAAATCATGATTTTGGACTAGTTGATTCTGATAATGTTCCACCTAAAATAAGCCCAGAAAATTTGAAGAACGACAATATAAAAATGTCAGCGTCGGAAATGTGGACGTTTGTTCGACACTTTGGTATTATTATTGGGGATTTAGTACCCGAGGATGATGAAATATGGCCATTATATTTAAATTTGCGTCAACTTCTAGCTCTTGTCACTTCGAATACAATACAAAGAGATAGTAGTTTGCTTTTGAAAAATTTGATCCGAGAGCATCATTGGTTAGCACGATACGTACTGAAACGCGACTTCAAGGCTACTGACCATCACTTAATCCATTATCCATCGGTACTGGACTCATCTGGACCACTAATTAACTTCTGGTCTATGCGATTCGAGGCTTATCATCGACCATCAAAAATTTTGTCTGTGTTATCAAATACTAAAAAAAATTTATGCAAAACACTTTCTGTAAAGCATCAGTTGAAGCTTACACATATGATTCATTTCAATACGTTATTTTCTCACTCTCTAATCTTTGGACCTGCACGTTCATGTCAGATAAAAGATTTACTAATTTCATTCAACCAAACGTTGAATAAAAACGGCTATTCCTCAAACAGTTTTATAAATGTATATAATTGGGTTAAAAATGATGGTAATAAATACCAAGCTGACATGATTTTGACCATTGGAGAAGGAGACAATGGTCTTCGTTTCGGCCTTATAAAATTCTGTTGCACCGATGAGAAAAATACTCTTTTTTTCATTTACGAGGAATTAGTTACAGCTTATAATTACCACGCTGATGCTTATGCAATATTGGAAATAATCAACAAGCATACTATCATAAAATATGATAATTTATTTGATACTCGTCCAATAGGATTGATTAAAAAAAATGATAGAAATTTCATTTTACAACGTTATAATTAATTATGAAAAATTTGAATGACTTAGTTTAAGAATAAATAAAATTGATCCATTTAAACACGTGACTTATAAATCCACAAAATATGTTAAATGCATTGCATTTTCATTTAATTATACAAAGTAGATTTATATTTATATTTTATAATTCCATTCCATTCCTTGCGACAATTGTAATAAAAATATATATGTAACACAACGTATAATAAACTCGAAATGAAATGTGATCTGACATATGTTTCATTAAACAAAATAATAATAATACGTGAAATCTATGCACTAAAAAATTCGATTCATCCATTTAGCTATTACAGCTCATTGCAGTCTACTGACTGTTTGTTTAGCTCTCACGGCGATCCAAATTTCTGAGACAGCCATTCAGCTGAATGGTTAGTACTGGATTGCTGCAGTAACCTAAAATAGTACTGACCGTCAGAGGGCTGGCTTCGTTTAGCTGTCAGAGCGAAGTTAAATTGCTCGGACAGGATTATTTTTTTTCCAGTGTGTGTTATGAGTTGACTTTCGAGGCAACATAAATTTTCCTGTCACTCCATGCAAATCGTCGTTGTCTCGAACCCACTATTCCCGCAGTTCGACGAGTCAGTTGCGGCGGGGGCGGGCGAGCGCCCCAGCCAGCCGCAGTTACACTAAACGACACCAGATGGCGCTACTGGAGTGCGCATTGAGAGAAAAAGAGACGACATGATACAGAGATACTGTAAGCAAGACAAGAACAGCTGCGGCAAAGAGAAACGAAGTGGAATTCGAAAAAGAGCGGCCCTGGATGTTGGTAATAGTGTCCGGACGTGTGCATTAAGTTGAAGTGGTAATCGAATACTACCTCGTATCATTAAAATTTGTCAACTCTGTGTATTGATACCCTTAATCAAAAATAGCTTTCGCGAGTGGCTTCAATCGGTACTGCAATCCTCTCGGGAAAAAATCTCACATTAACCGAGGAGGATTAAGACACCCCACGGCTGAGGCCATTTTGAAGTTGCCATCGTTAAAAAAACACCGACATATTGTGCTCGGTTTGTCGTAAGTCAATCGACCAAATCCCGTTTCCAGAAAATAAAGGTCATAAAGGTAAACTGACCGTACCACAATATTATATTATTTCTCCGTCCGAATTTTATATTAACTAAATCTAAAGTTTTCGTACAATTTTTTGGAAAAATAAATTCCGCTAATAAATTTATCGCAAATTCTTTCCATATTCAGTGCTGCTATTGTACGACGCATAATATTTTATATTGATTTATTTTAATTACATTTTATATCGCTTGTCAATATGTTTTACGCAAAGTAAAAACGTGCAATTTGGCCAGACAAAACGTATTTCTAAGCTTTTGGAGTTTTGTTTTTTTAATTTAGATGAATATAAAGACTGGTCGTTATTATAACCACTCAGTCAGGAAATCGATGCGATATTATCGCAAGGTCCCGGCGGATCGGATTATACCGATTATTTTGGTATATTTTCGGTATATTTTTCGAATGGTATGATATCAGTAATGTTCAGGGTGTTATTCGGTAATCACACTGAAAATAAACGGAAAATAAACAGTGTATTTGTGAATGTTTCGTACAAAAAAGGTACCCAAAATGTACCGTTGAATTACAGTATAAGTCGAGTATGTTTTCCGTAAATGTACCGAAACATTACGCATTTCATACGGTAATTTAAGAATATAGGTTGTGTATGTTTTTCGTAAATGTACCATAACATTACGCATTTTATATGGTAATTTAAGGACATAATTTTTGTATGTTATCCGTAAATTTACCGGAAAAATACTCATTCTATACCGTAATTTATCGTCGCGGTATAAAAGAGAAGATTCCTGTGGGATAGCTAACCGCCAACTGAGCTAATAGCTAACCGACCAAAAGTCTTGTGCAGTAAGACGGCGACTGTGAAATGAAGTCTCCAACGATCTCAAAGATAATGATGAACCATTTTTCTTTCGTGTTGATCCATAGATATACAGAAATACTGAAATAAATTTACTTATAATCCATACAGGCAAATTAGCCGAAGCAGAATGCCATCAGAATCAAAATGTTGAATCAGGGTTCCATTACGATTTGACTTATTCTCGCAGCATTGTCGATCCATATCGATGTGTCGATGACCACGGCATAAGGCGCCGATGTTCGATGTAAATCATGTTAAAGCCACTTATATTCGTTGGGAAAGAAAATAATAGAGTAGTACATCCGGTGTGTGTGTGTGTGTGTGTGTGTGATTGGTCGGATGATCGAGCGCCACTTGCGCGACGTACCGCGCATGTGCGACGGGCATAAGGCCCACAGTCCATAACGTAGTAGAGTAGTTGGAATTTGATGGTCGAAAGTGACGGACAGGAGAAAGATCTATTACGATATCAGGAGCCGAACCATCGCTGGACAACCACGAATCGAAAATACTTCGTTGCATACGGGCAAGGCTTAACCGCCGTAATATCAGAGATTAGAGGAGAGATCGCCAACGCCGTGGAGTTCGGTTGGCCCCGAATTTTCCCGAATTGTAGCGGGATCCGCCGAGCCGAGGTTCCAATGGAGTCCAACAGAATATACCGGGTGTCAGGCTCAAGCGTGAGCCTCAACGGGAGGCCAGAGCCCGGTGGAACCCAGCCAAGCCCAGCGGCCAGCGTCGATCTACGGCTCGATGTACGCGGGGAGCGGCCGGAACGAAACGCATGGTTGTGTGGCGTATTGGCGTGTACGACGACAAGTGGGAACGCCCGAGTGTAGATGAGCCATTTCGATCTACTCAACAAAAATGAAACGTAACGTTTCAACGGCCGTCGGGCCGGGCATCGCGGGCGCGTGTCTCTATATGTGCATGTGCATGCGTGTCTGTGTGTACGTATGGGTCTGTATGTGTGGGTGCGAATGGATGAATCGACCATCCAAAATTCAAACGCTTATAACTCGACAACGGCGCAAGCTACAGCCCCCAAGTTTTGCACACATTCTGTGCCTTATGCATATGTAATTTTTGCAATAGTCGCGATTTTTTAGCTAAATCCATCGAGAAACCTGGGTTTTATTATATTTTCAATTTTTCGACAAATCAACTTTGTCTCTGTAATTACCGATAAATTCATCGAACCGAGCATCGATCGAAGTGAAATGAATTCGCCACATGTATAAAATATCAATAAGCCTCCAATAATTTAATTGGGGGGGGGGGGGGTGTAAACAAATGCTGTGCAATACTTTGTTTTGATATTGATAACCGGAACCCACCATTTTGTTGGTGAAAAATATGGATTATCGATCGAAGAATAAATGTTATCCTCAAATAATGAATAAAAATTAGCTCTCGATAAAAAAATTTATTGTTTCAAAATAATAAATAAATAATCTCAGTAACATGTATGACATATTAATTTTTCATTGAAATCGGTTGACCCATTCAAAAGTTACACATTTTTTTCAGAATTTTCAATATTCATTTCCACCCCTCAAGGATTACTTATGAAGAACCGAAAGTTGGTTACATTGTTACTCATATAAATGGTAACTATAAACAACTATAATGGCAATAATTGGGGCGGGGGCACTTTACCCGTACTTATCCTCATGTAGCCAATATAGGCAATAATAAATACTACTCAAAATTGGGACGGATTAGAAAGCTTGTACTCGATTTTCCAATACATGGGGTATTCCTGGGAATTTCGGCAACTTCGGACAGTTGGGTCAAAATTTTTGCCCCTCAATTTTTCTCAATAATATGTGTTGAAAATAAAGAGACACGTTTTTCGGCGTTTTTTATTTTGAGCCCCCACTTTTGAAATGCAGTCAAATGAAGTTTTTGAAGTATCGACCACATTCGGTCATTCAAATCAATATATCTCAGCAACGGTTAGTGATAGCTCGAAAAGCCACGGGTCTTTTTTTTCGTTTTTGAACGCTCTATACAATGAAAACATTTACGATTGTGTTGCAGAGATTCATCAATTATTTATAAACAATTCAAAATAAAAAATAAAATAAAACAAAAAATGTACCCTTAATTTTTTTAATGTATTTTTTTTTAATTCCTTGAACAAAAACGAAAATTTTGCCACCTTGAACTTTTTGGGCCGACGCTTCGTTCGGAAGTTATAGCTTTTTTTATTATAAAAAGCCCGTAAATGTTTTCCTGGTTGTTAAGAAAAGAAGCTATAACTTTCGACGAAGCGTCGGCCCAAGTCCGGCAGAGTCTCAAAATTTTCGTTTTCGTTCGAGGAATGTGAAAAAAAACAGATTTCAATAATTAAGGGTACTTTTTCCTCATGCAATTTTTTACTAATAAAA
Organism: Sussaba pulchella; assembly: GCA_963971145.1. Classification (NCBI taxonomy): domain Eukaryota; kingdom Metazoa; phylum Arthropoda; class Insecta; order Hymenoptera; family Ichneumonidae; genus Sussaba; species Sussaba pulchella. The sequence goes on from OZ020172.1 coordinate 5,050,215, forward strand.
TACGTAAATTTACGGGTTTTTTGTGACAGAAAAATCTATAACTCCCGAACGAAACGTCGGGCCAAAAAGTTCAAGGTGGCTAAATTTTCGTTTTTGTTCAAGGAATTTAAAAAAAAATACATTTCAAAAATTAAGACTACATTTTTTGTTTTATTTCATTTTTTATTTTGAATTGTTTATAAATAATTCTTGAATTTGTGCAACATAATCGTAAATGTTTTCATTGTATAGAGCGTTCAAAAACGAAAAAAAAACCCGTGGTTTTTCGACTTATCACTAACCGTTGCTGAGATATATCGATTTGAATGATCGAATGTCGTCAATACTACTTCAAAAACTTCATTTGACCGTATTTCAAAAGTGGGGGCTCAAAATAAAAAACGCCGAAATACGGGTTTCTTTATTTTCAACACATATTATTGAGAAGAATTGAGGTGCAAAAATTTTGACCCAACCTTCCGAAGTTGCCGAAATTCCCAGGAATACCTCATATATATGAACAAAAAAAAAAAAAGACGAACACGTTTCATCGTTTGAAAATTCAATGTACCCATGGATGGAGTCAGAATTTTAGGGAAAAAATCTATAAATGGAAAAGACTTAAGATCTGAAAAGACTGCGATACTGCAAAATTCACGGAAAAAATTGCCACATTTCGGGAAAGAAACATCTAAAACTTGAAAATAACCGTTGAGAATAATATTGGTAACATACCTGAATTCTTAATCCATATAGCGCATCGAGGTTTGTCGCGCTGAGGGAAGCTGTAGAGTTTCGATTCCACACCGTTTCTCCTATTCTTGCACCCTTTGTATGCACAAGTATCACACCATCTTGTATTAAGATTTCTATCCATCTTCGAAAAACTTTTTTCGTGGATTAATTTGGCGTTTAATTCCTGAACTTATTGTTAGTTACCGGTAGACTTGAAACGATGGACACGACTGATGTACCCAACCCAAGCCGTGCTCGTGTTTACATTTCAATTGTATATCGGATATGCCACGGGTAATCAACGGTTTTCAAACTGACAGGTTTTCGATTTGCAAGCGGAAAAATCTCCCTCAAAGTTCTTTATAAGTAAGAATGTAACAACATTTATAGCTGTTTTCCGCCATTTATTTTCTTTTTGGTTACGAATTTTTTGAAATTTCAGTGAAAAGAAGTTAAAATGCAAATATCTCCGGGATAAAACATTTAAGGCAGAACGTTTGGGCGCGAGGGAGTGCAGGAGAGACATCTAATTCAATCGTTTGCAGACGAAAACCCGCATCCTGAGCTGTTTTTTCGGAAAGGAATCTCCCACAGAAAATTCCGATAGTTTTTCATTATTTTTCTCAAGTTTTAATTGCTAAGATCGACTTTTAGAAAAATACCGTTTTTATAAAACAAAAATTCAAACCAAACTGTAATAATTACCTGTTACCAAATATACAAACTACCCCTACGATACCGATAATCTATTTAAAAAGAACCTGTGAGGACAGGGTGACAAAACCAAAACAATCGACAGCTATCAGCTGAGAGGAACATCAACAAGCATTCGCTAATCCGTCAACCGTTAAGGGGGAAGCCTGCTTTAGAGGCTTCAAAAAATCTATTTTTTTGAGGAATTTTTAGGGAAGGAAATAAATATTTAATTGAAACGAAACTTTCAGGTTTTGTTGTTATAAATTTCATCATTTTTCTCAAATTTTTTCATTAAAATATATGTCATAATATGCCGGGTACAAGCATTTCGCCGAGGCGCCTCGAGCGTGCATCTGTCGTGTGGCGGGAAAGATGCAGGTCACAATTTCCATCTGAAACAAAAAAACCAGAACAAATTTATATTTTCAATAGTATAGATTTTAGTTAAACCTAAAAAATCTTAAAAAAGTAAGAAATTCAACAATTTTTCGAAACTTAAAAAAAATAATATTTTTTTGGAAAAAATTTTTTTTTTTTAAGTTGCGAAAAATCGTTGAATTTCTCACTTTTTTTAGATTTTTTAGGTCTCGGCGAAATGCTCGTACCCGGCATATTATGACATATAATTTAATGAAAATAATTGAGAAAAATGTTGAAATATATAACAACAAAACCTGAAAGTTTCGATTCAATTAAATATTTATTTCCTTCCCTGAAAATTCCTAAAAAAAAATAGATTTTTTGAAGCCTCTAAAGCAGGCTTCCCCATTAACAACGATTTTTAATTCGATGGTCGAGAGCCATGAAACGATGAATGCATTCAACGCATGAAACGAAAAATTATAAAAAGTGGCAAACTGTTCCCAATAACCCATGCGGTTTCAATTGAAAATTGTGGCTTTAAAAAAATAATTAACGACATTATTTATATATGTAATCCTGATTGTACAATTTCAGTTTTACTTGTTTACAATTAGATAATTTGGCAATTGATAACTTGACTTTGTCGACATGGTACTTTTTTGAAACAACGTTACAAACATTACGGTAAAAAAACAAAGATTGCGAAAAAGTTCGTTAATACTCCCAAAGGGGGGCGGGAGGTAAATTGGATAGAAAAAAAGCATATTTTTGATCATTTTTTTTTTACGACAGAGTTAATATACACTTATTTTTATAATAACTACTCAATAACGTAACATTTGGAGAATATTTTATAAAACTTTCATTAACTTTTATGATCAAATGTGCCATTGACGGAAAATCTCTGCGGACGTTTAAAAAAAAAAGTGTCATTGCCGTACCCATCATAACTTATCACTGTATCATTTGAGACCAAAGAACCAAAATGATTTTATTAGGTGATAAATTTCTGCAGGTTATGACGTCAAGACTTTTTTCAAATTTTGCATCATTTAAAAATGGCAACATTTTCAATTTTTTTGATGAAAAATCAGTACTTTGACTTCTGAGTGCTGTAAAATATTGACCAATCAATGAAAACAAATATTCGTTGTTATAACCTGCTGTTGTTATAACTTATCACCTAATGAAATCATTTTGGATCTTCGGTTTCAGATGATCCGCTTATGGTGTGCACCGCAATAAAACTTTTTTTTCTAGACGTCTGCAGAGATTCTCCGTCAATGGCTCATTTGCTTATAAAAGTTAATGAAAATTTTATAGCATATTCTTCGAGTGTTACGTTATTTAGTAGTTATTATAGAAATAAATGTACATTAGCGGTGTGGCAAAAAAAATTATCAAAAATATGCTTTTTTTAATATCGAAGTATCTACCCCCCCCCCCCCCCCCCTTCGCGCGCTGAACTTAGAAAAGTAAACGAGACAACACCATTATTTGATTTGGTTTGCTCTTTCAGATTAAAGTCGAAAATATTGATCAGAGACGAAGAATTGTTATGAAAAAACCGCTAGATAATTAAATTTCCTACAAATTTGTTCATGACCATCCTTAATCAAAAGTAGAAAATAAACGAGTTATTTCGTAAGAACGAGTTTCCCTTTAAATTACGGTGGCGAGAAAATACACGTGGGTCTCGCTGTCGTAACATCTTATTTCAATGATGCGCCCTGTTCGGATATTCCCCACTACGCTCTGACCACCTCTGACGTCCCCCTCTCAGCATACGACCGAGTATGGCCTTGCCGATGTAGCTCCGGTTCGAAAATGTCACCCGCTATGACGGCGACGATACGAATTTAGCATTGTGCTATTACTATATATACGCCCCGGGGGGGAGCTAGTTCGCCGGCCCCCTGGTTGGCGGCGCACCAAGTCGGTGAAACGGCTTCCCCGACCTCGTTGGCGATCTCTCCTCTAATCTCTGGTAATATCGTCGGCATCATTACTATAAGGTTCGTTTTCACCTTTAATCCATATGTGAAAGAACCTGTTTTCGGCATTCGACGTTATCCGCCATCTTTTCTTTTTAGCGTCGCCTCGACCACGACCCTGTTGTACGCGAGATCGCGACACATTATTGATATGCATCGGATATTTAATTTACTATGCGCACCCAACCGTCGGTAAAGGAGGAAACCTGAGGTAATCGACAATTCGTCAAACTAGCGCGAGATGCGATTGTATTTGTTTACGCTTGTAGTAGAGAGGTTTCCGAGACCAGCCGCGCAGAGCCCCATCATCTCTCGCAAGAGAGATGATCGCGTTACCGTTATAAAAGGTGGGCTCTATGACCCATCAACCAGAAGCAATTCTCGGCGACTCGACTTATTGAGTCAATAAAGAATCGAGAAGCAATTTCCTGGGTGGAGTTTCATTATTCTCCACCTACCACAACCAAGTGGGGTCTGCTCGCTCTGGTGAATTTCTGGCAGCGGTTATCTCGCTCCAGGGTTCCTGGTAGCGGCGTCCACAAAGATCCTCCTACTCGGAGATGCAGCTCGCCCCGGCGAACTCCTGGCAGCGGCCTAGCTTGCTCCAGGTCTCACGGATGTGGTGGTCTCCGAGCCACCCCTACTTCCCCTCCCGTTCAACCGACAGGGGATGCCAAAGCGAGCCGTTCGGCGTCATCTCCCGCCTCCTGTACTACCCACTCCACGACAGACGAGAATCCCGCAAGTCAACCCGGCGGAGTACCCTCCACTCCTGCCGGACTGTTCGCTGATGTCCGTGAGTCTCGAGCACGTCACGGAACTACCCCCGACACCGGGTAAATCGGTGGAAGCGCTGATCCGGTCCACCGCCGCCCGACGATATCGACTACGACCGGTCAACAATAGCACCACGGACCAACTGGCCTATCAAGCCTCCCCATACCCTATAGATCCTCGACGCAAATTGACTTTTTAAAGCAAGATGAGCTGAATACAGAAATAAATGAATAAAAAAATTAATAATAACGAATAAATAAGAAAGACAAATATTAAAAAAAAGAACGAAAATAAAAATAAAAAGAAAATGAGAAAAAAATAACACACAAAAAAACCAAACAGAAACTACAAAAGAGAGAAAAGAGAGGGGAAAAAACCACCTCCACACCATCACAGCAATTGGGAGCTCGTCTCCACGAGCGTAACAACCCGACCGTACACGTGCGAAAATGGATACTCGATCTCATTAAAAATGGGAGAAGTATCACGAAGAAAACTGTCGCAAAAAAAGAAGAGTCAAGTTAAAAAGAATAAAATATTTTTTTCGTTATTGCTGTTTAATCGTCGTTGAAGAATCGAAACATTGAAAAATGTCCGTACCAAAAAAAAAAATTCCCAAATAATACCCTCAATTTCACTGATTCTAAATATCCGCAAGTATCCCAAAATAATGTTTAATTTTTACTGTAGCGTTCCGGCAACGCGTCGAACGTCGGTACGCTTAGCGTTGAGCGTCGCTCCGAATTTTGCGAGGTCAACGAACGGGGGCTTGTTGGTGTGAAACCGAGTCTCGCACTTGTACCGGTCTCGTTACGTATATTTCTAGCGCCAACCGTTACCGTCGACGGCACGGGCTTTTGCCCTTGCGAGGGCAGTTATCCTATGACCGCGGAACCTTTCACATCTCACTGTAACGGTCTCTAAAATAAACCGGCATCACACCGTCTATCGAGTTGAAAAGTTTGTTCTCCCCGCTCCGAACCGCTCCAATCCTAGATCCCCCGGTTGGACCGCAAACCCTCTGATTACTCAACACGTAGGAATACCAGAGTCGTGCTCAATCTATACCGGGTGTATACGAGAATAGTGCTCCATTCAAATCCAAATACGACCGTGGCTACTACGGATACTTGCAACGCATACTTACGGTGATTATTCGGTATAAAAAATTCACAAATACACCGTTGCCTTTTGGTATCGAATAAGTATTTTAGAAACCGCCAGGGGGTTCCGATATCAGCTGGAGCATTAGATTACCGTTAATAAACGACACTCTACAGCGTCTCGGTACATCACCGATACCATCGAAAAAAGCAAAGCGGATTCAGTGGCTTGTCGAAAAATGTTGCCTCGTTGCGGGACATCTTAAGTCATTACTGGGCGTAGATTCCTCGCAGTAGAAATCAAAATCAGATTATTCCGATAAATTAATCACTCAATTAAAACACAAGTACCACGGAACCAGGAACAACGATGAAAAAATGAGAATATTGACGAGAATACCGATGAGCTGGAGTATTGCCGATATTGTTAATGCCATGGATTGCACTAAACACACGGCTTCGAGAGCCAAAGAAGCCCCACGAAAATACGGAGTTCATTCGACTTTTCCGAAAAAGTGTGGTAAGCTTTAATTTGCATTATTATTAGCGAAATGGTAACTAAACGAAACTGACCAAGAATCTTGCATCTACATTGATTTTTCTTGTTTCTACATTAATACATTTATACTCAAACAATAAACGCAATTTATATTAAAAAACCAATAGAAACCAATCAATAAATTATGACACATCGGGGCTACATTGTGTGGTTTTTTATTTAATTCGGTTATCGACATCCCTAATTATTTAAATTTCATCATTGTTATGACTTAAAAAATTGAGAAGTTGACAGCGATCAAATCTCTTTTTCCTTGGCTCTACTATTTATCTCCTCACTTTGTTTCTTTCAAGGACACTCACTCGCTACAGGAGCATTATCGCTAGTCCGAACGTTTTACGAAGGCGATGAAATGAGTGCTACCACGTCCGGAATCAAAGATTTTATGTCCGTGAGAGACGCGAATGGCCGGCGAATTTATAAGCAAAAACGCTTGATCTTGTGCAACTAGAAATAATTATATGAATGCTTGAAGCAACGTCATGCCGATACAATTATCGGTTTTTCAAGATTCGCGGCACTAAGGCCTGAACAAAGCATCACAGCAGGCGGCACGTCATCCACGCATAGTGTCTGTGTGTTACACACACAAAAACACGAAACTGATGATTCAAGGTGAATATCGGGCATTTATTTTATCATCTATCATGCGTAATTGTTCACTTTAATTTACATGAATTGTCGAGTTTTTTTTTCTTAGGATCACGTTTGTCATCTCTTACACTGAATACTCCGCATAGTATCGAGTCATGCAAAGACGTTGTCAGGCTCATATTGTGTGACGATCCGACGCCATCATGCTCTTTAGGATCGTGTAAAGATTGGCCTGGAGTAGGAAAACTGAACATTTTAATTCAGGAACTTCTGTCTCGGAACGACGTTTGCACAGTGACGTTCAAAAAATGGACGAAGAAGTCACGAACGTCGCTACCCAGTGAACAGAATTATGTAAAACTGATGTCAGAATGACGTCATGCCACGTCATGATTTACGTAAGATGTGAGTCATATATGAGTCATATATGACTCACAATTTCCCACTTCCTGACGTAAGATTTTTACGTAAGATAGATGACGTAAATATGACCTCTGATTGACATCATTATGACTTAACTGGCGTCAGAATGACATAACTCTGATGTCATAGGAAAGTAAAGATGCTACCGGATGCTTACAAAAATATGACGTCCAGCTGACTTACTTGTCATTTAGTTGACGTCACATATGACATAAATTTGAGGTAATATATTGATGTAAAGTTGGGTCCAAACGATTACATAACTGTGACGTCTTGATGACATGATTATAAAATACCTGAAGTTTTAATGACATAACTCTGATGTCATGGTGATAAGAAGAATTATTAAATGCTTACAATAATGTGATATTTAACTGACATAAGAAATAATTCACATTATTAGAAAAATTACTTACAATTCGTAGTTAGAAAATTATGAATTAAAAAATTAAACTTTCTGTTTAATCCGAAATGAAAAAAAAATTTAAATAATTTGAATTTGATTCGGTATTTGTAAAACCCTGTGACTCTAAAGAATTAAATATTTATTTAGTAAAAAAGCGTATTTATCCAGAATTGATAACTATTACAACAGACCTTGTAAAGTCAAAATGTTTATGTTTTCCAATTGTGAATAGTGATTATTTTGTTACCGTACCTTTATTGCAATACAACAATTAATTTTGCAATTGATATATACATTTTATTTATAATAATCCTGATCTGTTTAATGTTAAAAATATATTTAATGTTTGCATTTAAGGAGAATTCGCGGTATAAGTGAAATTTAGACACAAAATATAAAAGTAAAAATTAAGAACGTCATACCCGAAATTTCACTAATCGATTATTAAATCAATACATAATACAACTAATACATAGATAAGGGCATTGTGTATTTTCATACAGTCGTGACATTAATATTATGTCAGTTGTATATAAGAGAATGACCCGAAGCTGATGCTTGAGTATGACGTTCATCGTACATCAATTTTACGTAAAAATATGAGCTGTTTCTTACGTAAGCAAATGACGGTATTATGATACCACTTTGACGTCAGAATATGACTTGTAATTTATGTAAATTTATGATTTATTTCTTACGTAAATAGTATATAAATTAATGACTTTGATGTGACGTCACAGTATGATAGGGATAGGATATAATATTTACGTAATATTTGAGTCACAATTATGACGTCATATAAAAGTCAAATTTTAGGTCCGTACTATGTCATAATGATGTCATACTATATGACATCACATCAAAGTCATTAATAAAGTCATTTTTATGTCATATCTATGTAAAAATTCTATGACCTCTGTGTGACCTATCTATGACGTCATATGGAGGTCACGTGTTCACTGGGTAATAACACAACACGAGAGTTGTGATGATTTTTAGTCAAGTTTTAGTGAGGATTCAAGGGTTTTACTGACCCACGGATTCATTGCAAAGCAGCAATCGACATTTTTGCAAAACAAGAAGGACGAGCTGCAGGAAGGGGAAGTGATAATCATCCCTGATTTTTCCGAAAATTACGCGTTTGTGATTTAAAATGCTGAACCTGTTTTCCATCGAAACAACAACCAGGCTACTATCTATTCTGTCGTAATTTATTAGCGGTTAAACGATGTATTTCAACACAGAAGTTTAGTCGTGGTATCAGATTGTATGCACCATGATGGTATCGCTGTTTACCAGTTCTCGAAGGTCGTCAACGAATTCTTAAAAAGTTTCGAAGTATCGATTACGAAAATTAATTATTTTTCGAACGGTGCTCCTTAGCAGTTCAAAGATTATAAAAATTTCCTTAACGTCTGCCATCATGCTGAGGATTTTGGAGTAAACGCCGTGTGGCACTTTTGCGCTACAGCTCATGGGAAAGGTCCATGTGACGGTATTGGTGCAAAAGTAAAACGGCTAGCTGCACGTGCTAGCTTGCAGTTACCTGCCCAAAAACAGATACCGACTGCCCTTGAGTTGTAAGAATGGGCGTTATCCAATTTATCATCGATCCATCCAGTTTTTTGTAGTGCGGCCGACTATGAGGAACGGAGCAACTGCATTGCGTTATACCGGTCGATCACGAACCAATACGAACATAACGTTATTCATTTGCGCAAGATTCAAAAGTACACAGTTTGTTTTGAAATAAAATTCTTTATTCTGTACTCATTAATGTACACAATATAACTGTATTATATTCCCGTAATTATTTACTTTCTTTCAATATCGTTAGTCACTTATCGAGACGAAAAAAATAAGAACAAATTGATTTACGCGAAAATGAATAAGACGAGATTGGTCTCCGCCGGCCAATCTCCGCGCCATCACACGTATCCCCGCCCCGCGCTCCTCGTGCCCCTACGTCGCGACCGCCGGACAATAGAGGACGAGCAGCCGGGTATAAAGACAGGCGGCGCTGCGGCTGCAGTTGTGTTAAGCCCGGTGTACACGACGCTCGTTTTGCTGCTAGATTGCTTGTGGGGGCCTAGGATGGCTGCTGTGCTGGTAGCGCTGCGAGAAAATAACGTCACTGCCTGTTTCGAAGCGTGGTCGCGTGTCGGATCTCGGTGGTAGAACACGTGCCTTTTTTTCTTGCAGGATTTGCCAGATAGTGTGTAGGAAAATAACGGAAAGGCACGAAAAGTGGACGGCGGAGCAAGTCGCGTTATTAATTGAAGCATATCAAGAAGAGCCATGCTTATATGCTACAAATACGCCAAATTGTCACAACAAAAATCTCAGAGCAGCCGCTCTTCAGCGAGTGAGTGACACCGTTTTAAGGTTAAGGCATCCAGTAACGCCAAAAGAATGCTCGACAAAATTCCACAATTTGCGAAATCAATTTAATATTGAACACGCAAAAGTAAAAACCTCGTTAAAAAGCGGAACTGGCACAGATAACGTAAGTATTCATTACAAAATAAGTTGATCGAACCTTAAAAATATTATAAAATAATAATTATCTTTTATCTATACATTTTAAGATTTACACTCCGAGCTTGTGGTACTACGATAAGCTACGTTTTCTTGACTCATATGTCACACTCAGGAAGAGCAAAGATTCTGGAAGAAAAGAAGTTTTACAATTAGATTCGCAGAGTCACGTAATGTCTAGTTCGATACTCCTACATTCCAATATGAGACTTGTTAAAATATTCGTTACGGTTATGTTTTTTATGTTTTCAGGTTACTGTTATCGACGCGGCAATAGAAGATTCATCAACCGATGAGCTGTTCGAAAATATCGAATATCTGCAAGAAGTCGAAGAAGAAATTCGGTTACCCCCAGCGCTGCAAACAAATGCAGCTGCAATGAACAGAGTGCGCGTTTCACTGAGCAGCCCATCATCGTCATCTTCATCGGTCACGTATTCCCAAGAAGAAAGTTTTGTTTTTCAACGTCCCAGTATCGTCACCCCTGTTCCATCCACTCCTCCATCATCGGGCGTATACACGACAAGCACACGCAAAAAAAAACATGCTCGCTCGGATCCACACCAACAGGAATATACGAGAGCTGTGGAAGCCATTGCCAAATCGGTGTCCGAGCCCATTAACGTCAATTTCGGTGGTGTGCAAAACTCATTAATGGATCCAGATTATTCGTTTGCATTATTCTTAAGGTAGTTCATTCACGAAACGATTTTCTTAAGGAAGTCTTGAAATTTACACAGAGTGTAAATGGGTAGTCGACTGACACGCATATCAAATTTTAAAGAATTTGTCTTATTGTTTATTGAGATGAATCTATTCAAATATGAAAAAAAATACACAGGGGTATAGAGACTATGCGTAAAAACACGTATAACTTTCCATATGACGAATGAACGCTTCTTACGAAGTTTATAAAAAAACTACACAATCACAATGAAGTATATCATGAAGGTCTGGGAAAAATGCGAGACGATTATCTTACTAGTAATAAATATATGTTGCGTTAAAGATTGAACGAAATTGGTGATGAACGATATCTCATATAACCGTGGTAACGTCGCCTCGGCTCTGACACATGGACGATGCGATTAGCCTTACAGGCACTCATAACCTCACTTTTCCATTCGGCATTTCGTTTCTTCTTGACTCGGGACATTCCTGTCACAGACTTCTGTCTTTTTTTCAACACTTTCTTCTTGATCCATTTCCCTTTGTGTTTTTGTTTACCTGATATTTCAAATATCTCACAGACACGCTCGCATACTTGTGAAAACCTGTGACGTTGCCACGCTATCTACAGCGATTTTATCCACAGAAAACTATGGTATTTTTACCAGGGACAAATGAAATTTCGGGTTCAGTCAGTGATGGATACACAATTAATTAATGGCTTGTAATTTCATTCGCCAAAAGATAAGTGGAAAAAAAAAAATTACAATATCGAATTAATAACTTTGACATTAATTTGAAGTGATAATATCTTTAATTCAGAATTTAAAATTGACCCCATTTAGACACCCACAAAATACGATCCCTCGTGCATGAACTACCTTAACATCCCTATTCCGTCGTTTTAAAAATTTCGACTCGAAGATGGAGGTGATGCAAAATGTCATGCAGACAGTTACTAACGCATTAGCGACAGATCGTGATCATAGCAATAATTAAAAAGAAAAATAGTTATAAGGTGTCAAAAAATGGAGGACTGTCTTAACTTTTCAATTTTTAAGGTTAATTAATGACAGTCATAAAACTAATAAGGCATTTCAATTATAAGCGAAAATAATATTTTTGTTTCTTATTTGTAAAGTGCTCAACGAATAAAAATAAAACTTGAAATTTTGTTAAAAATTCCTTAAAAACTTGAAGTTCGAATTTTTTAGAATCGTAGAAATAATAAAAAATAATTGAATGATTCTTTGTCACTAGGTAAAAAGAAAAAAAAAGGGAAACGAGGGAAAGAAAAGACAGGGAGATGAGAAAAAAAGACGAGGGGATGAAAGAGAGAAAAAAAAGCACAGAGATGAAAGAGCCAAAAAAGTGAAAAAGCAAGAGAGAAAAGGAATAGCAGAGAGATGAGAGAGAGAGAAAAAAAAGACAGAGGCATGAGAAAAAAAAGAAAAAAACAGAGATGAGAATAAAAAAACGAAACAGAGAGACAGAAAAAAAACAGACAGAAAAATAAAAGAAAAAAAAGAAAGAGAGAGGAAGAAAAAAAGGAGAGAGAAAAGAGTAAAAAACGAAAAAAAGACGAAGATATGAGAGAAAAATAAAAAGACAGAAATCAGAGAAAAAAGGGGAAAAAACACAGAGATGAAAGAGCGAAAAAAGCCAAAAAAAGACGCAGTCAGAGAGATGAGACAAAAATAGAGAGGGAGAAAAGAAAATAAGGTAGAGAGATGAGAAAAAAAAACGAAAAAAACGAGAGAGAGATAAAAAAATGGATTCGTTTGGGTCTGTTCAGTACCCTCTCCCAAAAGAGTTAAATTGCTCCAAGTAATTACGATATAAAACAGGGAGAGTTTTTTCCGAGTACTTTTTATTTATAATATACATAACTGAAAAATTGATCGAAACAAAATTCGAATTCATATATCAAACTCCTTGCTTATTATGTACAATTCATATATAGACTTACGCCATTCGCTACGCTTGGCAAATATTTAATTTCCTCGCTCAATAGCGGTGTACTGAAATGGAACAGTACATTATCGATTACAACATCGATGTGAAGAATTGTTTGGCATTTTGGACAATACTTCGCTATTATTACCATCATTGCTTTGAATTCTGTAACTCTGTGGTATATACCACTGATCGCAACTTTTAGTAATAAGATAATTATGCAAAAGTACACACGCGTACGTTATCGTTTCGACTTTTTCAACGGAAAGAGGCACTGTTGTGAGTAAAATTCGCCATCTGTTTGCAAGGACACCGAAAGCATTTTCACTCGTTCTACGAGCACGGCTTAGTCTATAATGGAACACTCTCTTGTCAAGCGTTAAGTTTCGATTCGGATACGGTTTTAATAAATTAGGTTTCAACGCAAACGCATCATCGCCGACAATTACGTAAGGGCAATTTGTGAGCAAATCCGAGCAATTCACACGGAACAGGCAAATTCAGTGTCCCGTCGTTTAGTCTACTCCCTAATAAACTTTCTCGAAAAACAGCGGAGTCATGCATGCGTCCATTTTTCCCAACGTTGATGATTATAAATCTGTAATCTGCATCGACGAGAGCCATTAGTACTATGCTATCTTTTCCTTTGTAGTTGCGATATAGCGAGCCATCCTTCCGTGGTGGACGGAAATTAATATGTTTTCCGTCGAGTGCGCCAATACAATGAGGGAAATTCCACAAAGAGTCAAACTTGTAAGCGATAAGCTCCCATTTTTCCGGCGTTGATGGAAACTTCAACACTTTCGAGTCGAGAATTTCGATAATCGCATCTAAAGTCTCGGTAACTATTATTGAGATGGTGACCGCAGCTATGCGGGTGGAGTAGCTCAGATCTCGAAATGTGTTTCCTGTTGCCAAATGTCGCAGAGTTGCAAGAAGTCTGTCCTTGGGCGAAATGGCTTGACGCATCACTGTGTCTTGCTTTTGAATGCGTGGTGTTACAAGTGCGAGCAATTCGTTCCATGGATCTTGTAGCATTCGCGTATAATTGGTAAAGCTAGCAGGATCTTCAGGGCTAACAAAAAAAAGCCAAATATACATCACATTTATGAATACTATGAATGAAAAATAATTAAGACAATTACACACTCAAGTTCCTCGAACACCATATTCAGAACACTCCGTTCTCTGTCTCTCCGAAATAACCACTCACGACTCCACAATTAACGCTTCGATTTCTCAGCTCGAACCTGACTTCTTCTTTTGAGGTCATTTATTAAAATAACAGCAGCAATTGCTCTTCTACATACGACGAACTATTTCTGCTCCGATCACTGCTTCTACATCCATACGATCCATAGCTGGACCAGTTATACGTGCTCGGCTATAGCGGCCATGTTCAATTTGGCTTTGCACGCATGGTAACAAACCTAGCAGCAGGCATCGTGTCAAGCAAATCTAGCAAAGAAGCCATCACCGCGCCCAGCGCCATAGCCAACTTTGAACCCAGCGGCAAGATCCAGCAAGCAATTTAGCAGCAAAACAAGCGTCGCGTACACCGGGCTTTAATCGCGCTTGAGACGTGCCGAACAGGCACCGCTCTCCAGTGAAGTAGAGTCTTACCGAAAACTTCTTCCGTATGGAATCTTTCTTTCTTCTCTCCCTGGGAATACAGCGAGCCCCCAAATAGTCCTTTTTAGGAATCCTTCGAACGTCGATAACTCATGGCTGTGAAGCTACGCCGATTCCAACAATCCTTTTGAGAACTCCTCACCAGTCCTTTTCAGGATTCATCCAAACGCCGACAACTCGCGGCCGCAAAGCTGCGACGCTTCCATAGTCCTTTTCAGGATTCATCTGAACGTCGACAACCCGCGGCCGCAAATATGCAACGCCTTCATAGTCCCTTTCAGGATTCATCCAAACCTGAACGACTCGCGGCTGCGAAGCTACGACACCCAAACGGTCCTTTTCAGGATTGTTTCTCAAACGTTGGGGACTCGCGGCTGCAAAGCCACGACACCCGAACAGTCTTTTTTGTCTAAAACGTTGGTTAATTCGCCGCTGCAGCAGCCACGCCACCAAACTCACTCCTCGTGACCACCTGAATCGTTCTCCAAAGGCCGCACCATGGCGCGCCTCTCTCGATGGTCGGCGCTCGGGCCCCAAGTAGCGGGCTCCCGCTGGGGAAGTCTTATTCATTCCAAGATCAGCGCTTTACACACAGCTTCTCGACGTTATCCTGCAACATCGGCAAACCACGAAAACCCAGTTATCAGCGAGGACTGAATCGACGCGCCGAAGAACGCGAAAGGAAAAAAACCGAAGCCGAAGAGGAACTCCGCAAGAAGTTCGCTCATGCTCTGCAATTAATGCCAATGAAGCATTCACCTGCAGCCGCACGAACCATCATTGCAGCCCCCAGCCTGCACGGAGACGCTGCCCACTGGTGGAGCTGCTATTCCCCACTCGATTGCGACTGGGATAAGTTCAAGGAGTTGCTCTTCAGTCGTTATGATAGTCCGGCGGTAATATCCATACTGAACGCCGAGCTTTTTTCCCGACACCAAACGGAAAGGGACAACACAGGGGTTTTCTTGCAACAGAAATACCTGCTGTACCAGCGCATCCGGGAAACTGATCTGGAAGTCACAAAGGTGTTCACACTCCTGGAATTACTACGTCCGAACCTCCGAAGGGCGATTCTTCCATTTGAGCCTTCGACATTGTTGGCCCCAATGTCAAGGGCAATCGAGGCAGAATACGATCTCGGTCAGCAGCCAGCAGCATCGAAGCCGCGGAAAGAAGAGCCCCGGATAGAGAAAGCATCAAAACCGGTTGCCGAATCATCACGTGAACCACCAAGATGCTGGCATTGCCAGGGCCGTCATTATCATAAAGATTGCCCTGTTCTTGCCTAGAAAGAAGCAACGGCCCGTCAACGATCCTAGGTCCCAAGCAAACTCAGGGGCGAGAAACTCGAACCAGGCGACGCACAGTGGGCTAGATTTCACCGACATGGGAAAAAATAATGAAATGCCCGTACTTAAAATCGGAGAAATGATTCATTAGTTTTTCAACTCGCTGATTTCGAATCTTGAAAAAAAAATTTGAAAAAACAAAATGGCAGACCGGAAGTGACTATGTTTGTTCCTAAAAAGTATCGGATTTTTGAGAAAATCGCTGAATGTAGGGTTTTGAGCTCGCTGATTGCGAATCTCGAAAAAAATTTCTTGAAATCACAAAATGGCGGACCGGAAGTGACTATGTTCGTTACTGAAATGCATCCGATTTTGGGAACAATCGCTAAATGTATGGTTTTGAGCTCGGTGATTTCAAATCTGAATTAAAAATTTTGAAAGCACAAAATGGCGGACCGGAAGTGACTGCTTTTGTTACTAAAAAGCATCCGATTTTGGGGAAAATCGCCAAATGTATGGTTTTTAACTAGCTGATTCCAAATCTGAAATAAAATTTTTGAGAAAAGAAAATGGTGGACTTGATGTATTGGTCGACACAACTCACAAACAACTGTTTAAAATGAGAACTTAATATTTTCTTATTTTAATAGTTCTGTACTCGAAATTTTTAATAAGAATTTATAAAGATAGATATAATTGATTCGTAGGAGGAAGAAATTATTTACAATGCATTCAGAATGATTCCTTTTTATTTTATACAGTGAAAACATTGTTACATGATTGATAAATTTTAAGGATAAAAAAAAATATTAATCGTCGTCGACAGAAGAATTATTCGATTCTGATTCGTCAATCGAGTATTGAATCGTCTCCTCTAGTCCGAATTTATCGCGCGAACGATCAGTACCGAGTGAAAGTTGCAAAGCTCATGGGACTAAATTTTTTCCTTCCTTCGGATACCTCTTACCGATGCTTGACATGCACGGATCGGAAGTTAAGAGGAGTCGATTAAAAATATCTCCCATGGTCGCTGTTCTCGAGTTTTTTCGGGAATAACATTCGCGATATTTTTTTATATCTTTGTTACGGGCTTCTTGCGCGTCTTCCGACATTTGTCCAATCGGAAGTGGTGACCACTGGATTATCAACGGACCATGAATTAAACTTTTGTGGACTGTCGTTAGCATACAGTGCCAAGGGTATAAAGTGACGAACATTTCAGCGGTTTGAATACTATACTGTTGGAACGAAGTGACATTTACGGCATACCCACTTGAAAGAACTTGTAATATTGCATAGCATCGTTTCATAATATTCTCGTCTACAGCCAAAATCTGTGCTGATAACATTGTGTTTTCGAAGAAACGTCTCGCAGTGTTGCCGTCGTTGCTGCTACCAAATCCCTGTTCGGGTTGATCATCAATTAGATGCAACTCTTTTTTTATTGGATTTTCTCTCCTACGAAATAAGAAGGGAAAAGAAAAACCAACGAGTTCAAAGAGAAGGGATAATTGGATGATTGGTAAAAAGCAGGGTTGCAATAAAAAAAATGTTGTACTCGAAAATTATGGTAACAAATACGATAATTCTTTTATTAGAATGTTTGACGAAAATTAGTTAACAGGTTAAGCTCGGAATGACTTTGTCTGTAACTGCTCCTTCACAGAGCTGGAGACGAACTAACAGGAGAATACGAATGCTTTCTCTCTGTACTTTGGTACGACGCCACTCGCGTCGTTTACCGGTAGCTCGAGTGTCGAATTACCGGTACAGTCGGACTCTGCTCGAACCAAGCCAACACTTCCGCCGTTTGAGTAGAGTCGGAGTTCCTTAACCCCGATATCGTCCCTCAGTTTACAAAAGCGATTTTTCGTTAGAGCTTTTGTAAGGATGTCGGCCTTTTGGTCTTCCGTCCGAAGATATTCGACTCTTAGTTCACCAGCTTGAACTTTCTCTCGCACGAAATGGAATCGTACGTCGATATGTTTCGTCCTTTTGTGAAACTCTGGGTTTCTTGCGAGTCGAATTGCACTCTGGTTGTCCACGTGGATGACCGTTGCCTCTACACAAGGCTGCTCGATGTCGAATAACAGTCGTCTCAGCCACACCGCTTCTCGCGATGTTATCGACGCTGCCACGTACTCTGCCTCAGTTGTACTGAGCGTGACGAGTTTTTGACGTTGACTTGCCCAGGTCACCGGGCCACCAGCCAGCTCAAAAACGTATCCGGTTGTGGATCTTCTCGTTTCCACATCCCCTGCGAAGTCGGCATCCGAGTATCCTCTCAGATTTAATCTGCCGTCCTCGCCTTGATATTTTATTCCGTAGTCCACCGTCCCGGCGACGTACGAAATAATGCGCTTCACTGCGCGCCAATGTTCCCTGCTGTGTCTGTTGAGAAATTTGCTTACCAAATTTACTGCGAACGATATGTCTGGGCGTGACACAATCGACAGGAACATCAGAGACCCCACGGCCTCTCGATACGGAACTTCTTCGCTCTCTTCACCTTCGGATACCGGTAGAAGTTTCGACCCCGCTTCACACGGTACACTTGTCGACTTCGCATCGACCATCTCGAATCTCTCGAGAATTTTTCTTGCGTATGTGCTCTGATGCACAAACACCGTCCTCGTTGATCTGTCTCGTTCGATCTGCATTCCCACGAACAAGCTTGCGTCTCCGATGGTGATTTTGAACGCTTCCTTCAGATGTTGGAGGACGACGTCGATCGCTCCTCTGTTCTTCGCTGCTACCAGGCCATCGTCAACGAAAAGGGCCAGATACACGACGCTTTCTCCCACTCGACCGACAAAAATGCATTTGTCTGCACTCGTTTCTTTTAACTTAAATTTTCGGAGGAACGAGCTGAATTTCCGATTCCAGCAACGAGGGGATTGTTTCAATCCGTACAGCGACTTGTCGAGGAGACACACCTTGTTCTCTCGCGATCCCTCGTCTACCGGTAGTCCATCGGGCAATTCCATAAAAATTTCTTCCTCGAGTGTTCCGTACAAAAATGCTGTTTGCACGTCAAATTGAGAAAGCTCCAAGTCTTTTGCTGCAACCACGGCCAAAAGAACCCGCAGCGAGTCGTATCTCACGACTGGAGCGAACGTCTCGGTAAAATCCACGCCTTCTCTCTGCATGAACCCTCTTGCTACGAGACGAGCCTTGTATCGACGAATTCCTCCGTTTTTGTTTTCTAAGACCTTGAAAACCCATCTTGAATCGATTGTTTTCATTTCTGGTCGCCTGTTTACCAGCGTCCAGGTTCCGTTTTCCCGGTGTGATTCGAGTTCTGAGTCAACGGCTTCCCGCCATTTTTCCGACTCTCTGCTGCGAAGGGCTTCTCCGTAGGTTACCGGTATTGAACACTCAGCGACGTTTGTTTCGAATCTCGACGGCTTTCGAATGAGACCCCGATCTCTTAATTGTCGTCTTTCAGCTTCGGTAACTTCCGGCTGTTTCACTTCTTCATCAGCTAACTCGAACACCTCGTTGTCGTCGTCTTCTTCGTCTTCTTCCGCCGGAGCTGGAACGATTCCTTCGTTCACTTCACGCTCTTCATTCTTCGGCAAAACCAGCTCACTCGATTTGCCTTCCTCGGATAGAACTGACGGTCCAACGACTTCATGAAATGTCACATCTCGCGACACTATCACCTTTTTATTTTTCGAATCGTATAGTCGATAATTCGAGGAATTACTCTCGTAACCGACGAGAGTCATTTTCTTCGCGCGCGCATCCAATTTTCTGAGTTGTTGTTTCGGTACGTTGACATACGCCTCTGAGCCAAATATTCTCAGATGCGTCAGGTCCGGCTTCACACCGATCCATTCTTCGTACGGAGTTTTTCCTTTCTTTATGCTCGACGCTCCAGCTCGGTTCATCAAGTACACGGCCGTACTGCATGCTTCCGCCCAAAGATATTTGGGGAGATTTTTCGCCAGTATCATGGTCCGCGCACTCTCAATCAACGTTCGATTGTCTCTTTCTGATTTACCGTTCTGCTGTGGCGTGTACGGGGCTGTGAACTCGCGTCGAATTCCTCTTGAATCCGTGTAGTTCTCCATTTCCTTGTTTTTAAACTCCGTACCGTTGTCCGACCGAAGAACCTGCATTGGCCTGCCAAATTTATTTTCGATTAGTTTGTCGAATTTCTTAAATTTTTCAAGGACGTCACTCTTGTGTCTAAGGAAATATATATGACGAAAACTCGTCGCATCGTCTTTAAATGTCAACAAAAACCGCGCACCACCGAGAGATGCTACGGACATCGGTCCGCACACATCCGTGTGGATCACTTCTCCCGGCACTGTCTGCGCGCGAACTCGCGTTTTCTTGAACACTTTTCTGTGGGATTTTCCTTCCTGACACGAACCACAAAAATTTTCCGAGTTTTCTGAAAACTCGACGCCTTTTACTAAATTTTCTTTGACTAGAGCTCGCACCGCCTGTGCGTTCACATGGCCGAGTCTCTCATGCCAAACTCGAAAACTCGTTTTCACAACGTTTGCTTCACTGCCGCACTTCGCACTTTTGGTTTTAAAAATCATTCGGTAGATTTTATTTTTCAGCTTCACGCCGTAACCAACCGCGAATCCGTTGTTGTCAATACGCACGCTATTTCCCCGAAAAAACACTCCGAGGCCTTTTTCCGCACAGACACCGACCGAAAATAAATTTTTCGTCATATCCGGGACGTGTAATACGTTTTCGATACGAGACGATACCCATCCGTCGTCTATGTATTTCTCGATCTCTACTGTACCGACTCCCGCTACACGACACTCTTTACTGTCTCCAAGAGACACCGTGTTACCTACCGGTAACTCGTGATAGTTACTTAACCAGTCCCGTCGGTAAGTGATGTGACGCGACGCTCCGCTGTCGGTCAACCAACTATCGCTTTTATCGGCAGCGAGTATTCTCCTCACTACCTCTGACGGAATTTGAAACACGGCACTTTTACCGGTATTTTTCTCGTTACCCGCACTCGTGTTTTCAACGACAAAAGCACAATCACTCGAATTGTTTCCGCCACCGTCACTGCCTTTCTTTTTACAGGACGACGCGTAATGGCCGAGTTCTTGACACTTGAAACATCGCACTTTGGGCTTCGCACCCTTTTTCTTACATTTCGTTTCCTGCTTTGAACTCACTTTTCTTTTGTCCTTGTCCTTTTCCTTCGAATTTCTCACCGCTGCGAACGCACTTTCACTGTTGTCGTTCGCTGTCAGACGCGACTCTTCGCGACGCAGCCGTTCCTCCAGATTCTCCAAGGTTTGCATGGCTGGCGGCATATTATCCCACGCGGTTAGAAAATTCGAATATTTTGGCGTAAGACTTCCCAAAATCTTCGCCATGATCGTCGTATCTGAGACTGCCTCTCCTACGTCTATCAGCTGAGCCGCCATATTTGTAACTTTAGCGACGTGCTGAGTGATCGAGTCGTTTGCTTCCATTCTATACTCATACAGTCTCGTCGAGAGCATTAATTTGTTTGATGCCGATCGTTGTTCGTGAATCGACGCCAGTCTCCTCCACATTTCACATGCGGTTTCACAAATTAATAATGGTCGCATTTGTTCTGACTCGAGCGTTGACGACAGGAGGAACATGGCACGCGCATTCTCGACGTCCCATGCCTCAGCCTCTGGTGTCGCTCCGACCGGCCTCGTTTTTGTACCGTTCACGATTCCCCAGATACGATGCGCCAAAAATAACGCCCGCATCTGAAATTTCCAGCCTTGATAATCATGGCCGTCGAATTTTGAGACATTCTTCGTTGTGATTGCCTCTGACATCGTGGATTCGTTCTTCTCGCTTGCTGCGCACGAATTCTCACACGAGGTACAACTCCCAGGATGGCCGTCTGCCGGTTACACCACGTGACTTTCAAAACCGGAATTTCTTACCGGTACGCTTCCCGCGTTTTTACACCGCGTTTTACGCAGCACGTTTCACACGTTAATTACACCGCGTTTTTACGCACGGCACGTTTCACACGTTAATTACAGTTCTCTCACGACTGCCTCACAATGGCTGCCGCCGGTTTCACCACACGTGGTTTCTCCACGCCGCGTTTTTACACGCGTCTTTACGCTTCTCGCGTAACGAAACCGCTCTTTTCGCGACACTCCCGAGAACCGCTTTTTTACCAATCTAGATCCCTTCTCGCAGTCAGCGTGACTGGGCCCATAACCTATTGGATTTTCTCTCCTACGAAATAAGAAGGGAAAAGAAAAACCAACGAGTTCAAAGAGAAGGGATAATTGGATGATTGGTAAAAAGCAGGGTTGCAATAAAAAAAATGTTGTACTCGAAAATTATGGTAACAAATACGATAATTCTTTTATTAGAATGTTTGACGAAAATTAGTTAACAGGTTAAGCTCGGAATGACTTTGTCTGTAACTGCTCCTTCACAGAGCTGGAGACGAACTAACAGGAGAATACGAATGCTTTCTCTCTGTACTTTGGTACGACGCCACTCGCGTCGTTTACCGGTAGCTCGAGTGTCGAATTACCGGTACAGTCGGACTCTGCTCGAACCAAGCCAACATTTTTCAATGCGGCTTGAATATTTCGTTTTCGCTCAGCAATAACTTTTTTTCATCTTCTTTGCGGATTTGCCACTTATAAACGCCAATTTTATAGCCGATGTGCAAGAAGCACTCAAAAAATCGGATCCAAGCATGTAACGTTGATAATCCAAGGTCGAGTCGAGTTGTGTTTAAGGCTGCCGGCTTCATCAGCTCTATGTCGTTAAATTTCGATAATGTATAGTTGCAGATGTAGCAACGCATTGATTGCTTTGTGGCTGTGACAGAGTTGCAATCTTTGCTGTCAATCATAGTAAAAAAAAGTTCATATTTCACTAAAACGTCCTTCGCGTCAATAATACTCGTAAAAGGGACCAGAGACTCGATCTGATTTTCAACGTGCAGTCGGTCGAGGTTAGTTGATACCACAGTTTCTTTTAAGAAATGAACTCTAATAGGGCGACAATAGCGCGGCGAGGAAGGCCTGGGATTTTTCCAAACAACTAATTCCTCGTGTTCATTATCTGAACCTACAATTAGCAATGGAACTAAGGATGTTAAAAATAAACTCGCATTGGAACTGTCCTCGTTTGTAAACTTTTGCTTGTATTCACTGTCTCCGGAACTTCCATCGCAACCCCATTTACAAAGTAATCGCAGATTTCTCGTTACTTCAGGCCTCAAAGATGTAATCATGTCTGTTGGCAACTCCAGAATTCTACTGCAGGTATGATCCAATGAAGACTGCAATTTTACTCCGGCTTAGGTTTCATTTACCGTGATATCTCTGACGGGTAACACAGTTTTTTAGGGGCGACAACTTTTTCGTACGATGGATACACAATATATTTGTTCTGCCTCAAAGATTTTCTAATATCTTTATACTGCTGTTTTGTCAATTTAGCATCTATAAAATCCACAAGTGCGTCATCTCCGGACTGATTCTCGTAGCTAAAGCTAATTCATCGGTGCTACGCGTTTCGCTAATGTCTAAGGCCATTATTTTTAGTGTTCGTCAACTCGATTCCTCAAAAGACGATTGTCGTGGTCGACCACGTTTACCTGTAGCCACAGTAGTTAATAATTGTGCAAAAGAATTCTGAAACAAAACATCAAATTGTCTGCCCTAGCCCACAAATCGAATTTCATATAAATCAATTCAATTACTTATGAAAATAGTTATTGGAGTTTTTAACCAAGTTTCATCATTCTTCTGAAACCTATCATTCAGTCGATGTGCTTCTTGCCATTTCTTATACATTTTATCAATAATTTAACGTAGGGTTTCTTCGGCATCTGTTCAGGAAACTTCATGATTTCGGGAGTCACCGTGGGGGGTCAGCAGCTCTCGGTCGGTCGCTGGCATGACCCCCGCGGTGCTCCAATTAGCTCCTCAGTTGACCCATCGATCAAGCTCAATCACGATCGATATCCGGGTTCTTCTTGACTAATTCGCGATACTTCGTAGTGACCGGGCACGCTTCTCTCTTACGGTTCTGCCTCGCGGCAAACAGCACGCTTCTCTTCGACTTACTACTTCTACTGGTCGGTTAACTTCTTCCTTTCAGTACAACTTCTGTGGTCGTGAACTTGGAGAGTTAAGGCGATTTACGACCATATTGATTTTCGGGTTCACGATATCCCTTCGATTCTACAACGGCTAAAACGGACGCTTCTTTTCTGCTCACTAACTTCGAAAATTACGGCTTTCTTCGGCTTTGTCTCAACGGTAGTGTTTATTACGATATTCGGAACGATTTACGTCCGGTTCGATTCTCAGATACACGCTACGGTTACGGTTTACTTCGGCTGTGTTCTTCCAAACGGTTTCCACTTCTCGCGACACGTTACATCACCTCTACGCGACCACGCGGCACCGGTAAGACGCCATTACAGACGTGGCACCGGTGGCCCAGACTTGTAATTCATTACGATTAATTATTAATAAATCACCATTTGTTTATTTTCCGTTACTCGCAGTGCTTCAGTGTCTCTTCAGTTTTCGGGGTCAGCCCGCTCACTTGTGGGCGTTTTCACTTTTTCACCTTTTAGTTTAGTCATTTTATTTACAAGCATGCTTGAAATTTACATTCTTAGCGCCCATTTAAATATGTCATATATAACTTTTCAGATAATTTGACCATACAAAAATAATCTGTAAACTTTTAACATTACCGTCGTTCAAACCGTTTTCAAATCGGCTGCTCGGATATCCGTGGCTCGTATCGCAGCATGTCATCTTCGAACTATTAAGTGGGACGATGTACCTGGGACGAGCGAAACGATTTCCGGTGCGGCTTATCAACGCTCCGGTTCCGCCCGCGGTAGACTGTGTCGGCTGCACTCAGCTTCACTAAGAATTTCCACAAGAAATCGACGCGTAATTTCAAGAATTGGTCCAGCGATATGCACCGATATGTAAACAACAAGAGCAACTCTGTCAAACACGAACAATAGAGCATACGATTCAACTTCGAACGAATACTCCGTCTCGGGTCCCTCCGTATAATCTAAATAACTACGAAACCAAAGCGTATAATAATCAACGAGCAAATTAAAGCAATGTTAAATGACGGCATCATAGAGCCCTGCTTGTCCCCGTACAATTCCCCTATTGTAATTGTCAAGAAGAAGGACGGCCGGCCAAGGCTCTGCGTCGATTATCGCAAACTGAACTCGATAACTGAGGACGTCGTACAACCCATTCCCAAGATCTACGAGCTACTGAAGGACCTGGGATCAGCCCCAATATTTTCGACCATCGACCTAAGAAGTGGTTATTGGTAGATACCAATGAATTCTGCAAGCAAACCATACACCGCTTTCGCAACGCCGGAGGGCGCCACATATTAATTTCGGGTGATGCATTTCGGGCTCAAGAATGCTCCGAGCACTTTCCAGCGATTTATGACTCAAAAGGTTCTCCTGGGATGCGTCAGAGCGTTAAGCACAGTCTACCTGGACGATATCATTGTCTGTTCCAAAACCTACGAGGAATATCAGTACCTATGATCTCCGAATGCCTAAGCATCCATCAACCCACGTGTTCCTCCGAAAAATGTGAGTTCGGGAAGACCAAGTTGAGTTGCCTCGGGCACATGATCTCGGACCAGGGTAATGAAGTTCGCACAGAACATATAGATAGGATCATTAACTTTGCCCCGCCACGTACGAAAAGAGAGCTGCAAAAGTTCTTAGGCACATGTAATCGGTTCCGCGAATATATTCCGTATTTCGCTACCCTCACGGCTCCCCTAACTGACCTTTTCGCAAGGGGAAAATCATATCAATGGACAAGTAACGCGCAACGAACTTTCGACGAAATCAAGCAGAATGTCTAGCAGCCACTCCACCTTAACCGACCGAAGCTACATCTACCGTTCGTTCTCTAAACCGATGCCAGCGATGTGGGCATTGAAGTCGTTTTATATCAACTGGGGGAACAGAACGAGAAAACAATTATTAGCTGTGAAAGCGCTAAATTTACGAACACACAAATTCGATACAGTCAGCATGAAAAGGAATGCTTCGCGGCAATATCGGCAATCTGCCGGTATAAACAATACCTCGATCACCAGCAGTTCACCCTCCGGATGGATACGCAAGCCTTCGCCTGGCGACACCGCCTTAAAGGAGAAAAAGCAAAGCTCAGCCAATGGGCTGTACTGCTCGACGAACTCCGCATCAACGTGGAAGAACGACCGAACCAAGAAAACGAGCTACCATACACTTACGGAATCCTGGGGCTCAAAGCGCTGAGGAACCCGTAGGAGACGAACTTCTAATTTCTCCCGAATCGAGTCATCGTCAAGACGCCCCCGCCCTCCCCGAGATTTTCGGTATCAAGATCGAAACCCTGCGTAAATTCATTACGACCGAGCAGCAATCGGATCGAGTTATTTGCGCGGTCGCTAAGAAACGGGTCAAAGAAAATTCTCCGTACCAGTTCAGAGACGGGGCTCTCTGGAAAAATATACAGAGCGAGTGGAAGCTGGTCGTTCCTGAAGCTGCCAAAGCTCGAGTGCTGCATACTTACCATGACGACATCCTCGCTGGACATCCAGACTCAGATGAATGTATCAGAGCCATACAAACCCACCATACCTGGAAGAATCTACTCCGAGAGGTTCTGGGCTACGTACGACAGTGACACCTCTGCAGCTGTACCAAGACGACGAAGCCTCCCAAAAAATTACGTGCTCCAGCCTCATCGACCACGCGCATCCTGGGAAACCGTCGCCGTAGACCTCATGGGTCCCTACCCGAGAACCCCTGCAGGAAAACGATTTGTTCTAGTGGTAACCGATCTCTTTTCA
Source organism: Sussaba pulchella (assembly GCA_963971145.1). NCBI lineage: Eukaryota > Metazoa > Arthropoda > Insecta > Hymenoptera > Ichneumonidae > Sussaba > Sussaba pulchella. Next base: position 5,076,791 of record OZ020172.1, read on the forward strand.
CGATGAGTCGAGGCCTTTCCGCTCAGATCCTTGGAGGCCCCAAAAATTATACACCTCGAGGACGGAGTCTTCTCTCCATGGGGGTACCCAAATAGTCCTTTTCAGGATTTCTCATACCATTGGTGACTCGTAGCTGCATAAGCTACGCCACCGAACTTCGTCCACAAATAATTGACATCCGCCCCCATTCCGCGCGTGTCAAAATAAACTCTCGTCGGCGTCGATAGTGTCTTTACTAAGTCTGTAATAATTTTACAGTATACGTGGACAGCTACTGCATCATGATAACAGCAGCCCGATAATATCACCAAGCTGTGGTGATTGAGCACATCGTTCCGTCTCGAGTAAATTACGACTGGAAATACCGTTGCTTAGTTGTTCTCCCAGTGGAATCCTGGTGATGTAAGGATTAAAAAGTTGACGTACAAAATTATTCATCTTCTGCCGAATCGAAATCTTTAACGATCATTTGAACTTTAATAAATAAATTAATTGTATTGTTCAACTCAAAAATGAATGGTTTTGACTTTAATTGTAATCTACACTCATGGAATATTTATTGCAGTTTGTAGTTTCCAAATCTCAATAAACTTTCAAATTCGTGGAACAATAGTAAATATGAATTTGCCACTCTCACTCAGGGCTTCAAATTTCGACAATCTGACAAGGAATTTGGATAACAAATTGCTTAAAAAAACCGGCGTTTTTTCAGAAAGTCGATTTTAGTAATTTAGATGTAAAAAAAGTAATATTCATAAAAGGCAAAAAATAGTTTGTATTTATTTCTAAAAGATGACTTTATTTACGCATATTTTGACGTGCGGGCGATTAAATTCGGATATTTCACCTCAGAGACATTTGCAGTTGAAAAATTGGTTGACATTTTAAAAAATTCATTACCAAGAAATTCATGCTGGAAAAAATCTAAAAAAGTGTCCAAAGTTGTCGTTATTATGTTCTTTGAGGAAAAAAATATTCATAAAAATCAAAGGCCGGTCAGGTCAGAAGTGGCCGGTTTCACTTGGAATCTTTCGTATACAATTGAATAATTTTATTTCGCGACTGATGCAATAAGTCTGCGATTTTGCTTGTCATATTTTTTATTTTAACAATAACATTCCGAAAAATCGTGCTTACCGGAAGATCGATGGCCAAATATATTATCCTGAAAAGTCGATGGAAATTGTGATGGCACAAAGATTCTTTGTTCCGCACCTAATACTTTCTTCAACCTTAACTACAAATGAAATTGTATAGTACAAGATAATAATACAATAAATAATATTCTTGTACACGTATGAATTAATAATACAAACTAATAACACTCGATTAACACACGAAGCAGATAAAGACGGACGAGATCGAATTTTTCTTCAATGATTAACCATAAGAATACCGATCGCGATCGTTGTTTCTCATGTGAGTGAAAAATTGTTGGTGGCAGCGAGGGACGCCACGGCAGCGCGGGGAACCGCGAAACGATAAACAATATATTGAAACTTCCGGTTAAATGAGGGAAGAGTGATATTGGGTAAGGTCATGCTGAACGTTATGAATACTCGCGCTTTCGATTCTGTTTTCCAGATTATAGTAAATGCTGTTGCGTCCAATGAGACGTACCATAATGAATGCGTTGCTTCGTCGGCTCAAATCATAAAATTGATACTTTTCGTACTCGCCCAGAAGAAAATGACGGCCGAACATTATAGAAAGCGAGCAAAGCTTCTTCATTCTCTGGGCCTGTTTAAGGATCAAGAGACGGTCTATATGATGTAGCGTACAAAACCAACGTCCGCTGCAAAGCTAAAGTCCGGTGTGCTTTTTCCTTTTATTTAACCCTGGGCGCCAGGTGCAATTGCACCAGGGAAAGCACCCCCCCCCCCCCCCCCCCCCCGGACCAAGCTGGATGTCCGGCCAGCCGCAGCCTGGTCCCTAGGTAGAGTGGCGGTGTTCGCTCTCCACCGTGCGGAGTCGAATTTCGAAATAAAAAAAAACACAAAACAACTCAAAATTCACGACCTTCACGTTTAATAAATTTAATAGGAGAACGGTTTAACAATCGGTTCGCGACGGCTCGTCGCGTCGCTCACACACACACAACATCCACTCACTCTTGCGCTCGCGCTCTCGCCCGCGGTCCAAGACGGACGACCCTCACTCCACGTCACTCCACGCACACCATCACGCACACACGGTTAAACAAAATATACAATAAAAATCCGCGACGCATTCACCCCGGGCGCGGCTACTCCATCCACCCCTAAAAAGAATAAAACAAAAACATTATCAAAAATAATAAGCTACTCGCGGATCACCCGTCACAACACTCCGGCACACGCACACGCACACACGGGTCGTCCGTCCTACCCGCGCAAACCCACGGACGACTCGAAATCTTCCCGGGAATCGAACATTAGATTTTATAAACGCGCTCCGGCCGAGATTTCAACAAATGTTCCCGGGAAACACAATGCCACACAAAATGACGATGACTGTTCTGGGAACGAAGTTCCCGGCAAAACCCACGGAACCGGTAATCAAATTCAAATATGAGACTGCGTGGTCCAACCGCCGATGCGGCAAGACCCATCTTACCCCCGGTAAAATCGCGTTGCAAACGAAACACACGATAAAGTAACAATGATAACGAAAATTCGTCCCCAGATGGTGAAGAGGAAAAAGAGACGAACTCACCGGAACGACGGGGATTTTATTAATATCTCAAGCCTCATCAAAAATGCCCAACTCCCGGCCTCGAACTCCGGTAATTTCTCGAGACCCAAAATCTCCCAAAAACAAATCTCTCGCCTCGGCGACTTCCCCGAAACAGCCCCGATATTTCACACGTTATCGGGCCCGAGGGCCTCAATCCCCACTCTCGTTATCATGCGCCGTCGGGGGCCCAGGCGGCCAACTCTGACCCCCACGACACCTACTCTCGGGGGTTTCGGAACGGGTCGACGCAACGCAACTTTGGCGACGGTAGCGCACGTCCCACGTCGACTCTTCGCTCTCTCCTTAACGGCTTGCCCCTACTTCGGGCGTTTCTCCTCCTCGCATGGACGGTCCGGGACGTTCGGACCCACTCCTCGTTCCGGAAAACTCTCGTCCTCCCGGGGAGATTAAAAACATGAAAATAAAAATAAAAACAAACAAAATCATTAGAAAAACGCTCTATTTCTTCCTAATGACCGTGGGACTGCCGGTGTTGTCGTGGCGAGAGGATCGGCGAGTTTTTCACGCTACAATGAGAAAAATCAAACGATTGAACGTAAATTCGAACGTCTGCCACCTGGCGAATTATCTGTGTGCGAATGAACCTCGCATACGAGTGAAGGTGTCCTGCCCTCGCTGGTTTCAAAAGAGCATTCCAGTGTGACTATCCGTGTGCGTTGATATTTTACCGGAAAGTGGTCTCAATAACATGCAAGAAGCAACAGATAATAATAGTTTAACGACATGTAGGTACCTGCCGAAACTGTGGACATTCACGAGAAGACCAAATAAATTCATCGATTTTTCTGTAGCGTCAGGTAATCGCTATCAGTCTGCAAATAAACTCACGCGGTACAAGCTTGATTCATTGGAATCCACAATCGTATTGGCTGGAAAAAAATATATTTTCGCTGGATTGGCACATTATACGGGAGGACACTATCTCGGTTTTGCAAAATCGGGATTATATTGGTATAAGTACGACGATTTACAACCCAAGCATGACAGCGTTCGACCAAACGAAATAAAGTACCCTACCTCAACACGATATCTAATGTAAAAAAATAAACAAAGCAAAATGTTTTACTTCATGGAAATATTTTTACAATTCTTTTTTATTTGGATTTAATGCTACTACAACATTTCCAGAACTTCTAGTCTAGACGCTGATCGACTTGAAAATCGATTATAATGAGTCAGCAACGAATAATTAATAATAAAAATTAAATTAATTAATAACAGAAATCAATTGAAAATACCTGGAAGTGTAAACTCTTCTTAATGTTGGAAAGACAGGTGAGAATTGTCGATTTCAACCGTAAAAAGGATCCGGCAATAAGAATTTTTCCTAGTTCTTACATGGTGATTGATGTTTACAACAATAAGAAAAAAATATAATGTTAGGACAGAAATTTATTAATTCAATCATTGCATTTTTTGAACGAGTGATTATAGAGCGTAGCTTTCGAACGAGATCAATGAAGTTCCATCTACGTTACCGATGAACTATGCTACAATAACCGCCAAAACATTAATATTATTATTGTCGGTGTTCTTTTATCTTAAAATTTGAGAGAAACAACTTGGGAGAGTATGATTTTCAATAGTAATTGATTTTTCTAAAGAAACAGAAAAAAATATTATTAATAAAATAAAACATAGCTTTGGAACAACTAATCGAGCCATCTAAAAAAAAATACGTGTCTATTGTGCACACTTCAGAGTATTCTTTGTAATTTTTCGAGATAAATCGAAAGTGTCATACCGGCCGAAAAAAATTATTTTCGTATATTTTTTATGTGAATGGTCATTTTTTAGACTCGAAAAATTCCGAAAATTTTTTTTTCGCAAAGTTTATGTAAAAATGCAACTTTTTTATACGCAACATTTTTCTACTTAATCGTATGCTTTTAAGATATAACGGTACTGGGAAAATTTTGAAATATCTGAAAACTTTGAAAAAATGTACACTACTCTCTTTCATATAATTAAATAATGTGACAAAATTTTAATTTTTTTTGAGAAAGGACAACTTTTTGACCGTTCGAAACCGGATGGAATACCGCATATACATATTGTGACTTATCACAGAAACGGTACAGCGGTCTTGGAGGCACGCACGTCGAGCGCACCTCGAACGGTAAAAGGATAGACGAATAACCGCAATTATATCATTTCGAAAATATGCCATGTAAAACGTTACCCAGCAGCCTTGGGAACTCCACGGTCGACGCCCCGGGTGTTTACAAAACTAGAGTATTCCGAAAGTATAAACCGACAAAAGTTTACAGAATTATAATAATTCGAAATTATAATCTGACACAATCGACATCGCTGCAGCGGCCTTGGGGGGTTCCCGGTCAACGCTCCGCGTTTTTCAGGCGCTTGGCGACGGATGGACGACAGCAAAGGAGGGAGCCCCAACCAATCAGGAGTCAAAATAGAACGGTCGAAGGCACCCGAACCAGTATAAAAGGGCCATCCCAAAACCGGAGAGAACAGTCAATTTCCCTGTTTTAGCACCACCGGGCCCCCTGCCATCAATTGTACCAGCCATAAGGAGCAGCCACCCAAGCAATACAGCAAGGACCGAAGGATGGAATGCAGAACAGCCTATACGAGAACCAGAAGGGAGAATAACGGGACAGCAGTACAAGAACCGATACAGGAACTTGGAAAAACAGCACATGCTGGAATCATAACGATTCCAAGTCCCCGTTCTGAGACTTTGTTCTAGGTACCTCAACGGACGGAGGCGCATAAGGACGAGGACTGCGGAATCTCCAAATCCGGCTCCAGAGGAGCGCGAAGTACGCCCCTCCTCGGACGCGATCCGCTGACGGATCGAAACTGACAGCCCGACAGCCAGACCACCACGGGAACCCAGCCAGCCGTCGATAGGCCGCACAGAGGGCGTATCGGCCACGACACTCGGCCATCGACAAGCGATCGACCGTCGACCAACGGGGGGCCGCCCCTACCGCCGAACTCGTCGACCAGCGGGGCGAAGAGGAGGGTCGAGCGGAGACCAACAACGCCCGTCCCACCCCACGTCCCCCACAATTTAAAGACCGCGCGTACAGGTGGGGAAGGTTCCGACTTAACTTTCTCCGACTCGCCATCGACCCAACTTGACCGGGCTCCATCTCTCCGGAACTGTAGATAATAAATTATCGCTCGCGCGCGTTTTATCTAGCTTCGCGCGTACCACGTCGCTACCGACCCAACTTGACCAAGGCGTCACCCGGCCTTCCGAGCGGCTACGGCGGTTCCCGTGCGGCTACGGCGGTTCCCGTGCGGCTACGGCGGTTCCCGAGAGGCTACGGCGTTTACCGAGCAGTGCGCTTCAACCTTCGGCTCCCCATTTATGTTCGCTAAACAACGATTAACAAGTCGATCAAGTTTTGGTGGTCATTCTTCAGATCGTTTTCATAATCTTTTATTCGGAAGTACTCATCAAAATAAACGAGCCCAATGTTTTTTAAATTTAAAAAGAAATATATTTTTTGAGATTTTTTTTGTTTAATAAAAAAATTTAAAAAAGAATAGCCGTTATTTGCGCCTAAAAAAATTCACAGAATTCTTATGAATCATAAGGAATTTTTCAAACACTATTGCAAGATGGAGCTTCTAAAACTAATAATAATAAAACAAAAATATTAGTTGGCGAATTTTTTGATTTTTTTTTTCTCCGGTAGTTTTGAAAGCTCCATCTTGCAATTGCGTTTATAAAACTTTCTCATGATTCATAAGAATTCTGTGAATTTTTTCATGCGAAAAAAAGACATTCTTTTCTTTATCTTTTCTATTAAAAAAAAAATTTTTTTAAATATATTTCTTAGAAATTGAAAAAAATTGGCCTTATTTTTTTCGATAAGTACTTTCGCATAAAAAATTATGAACCCGATCTAAAAAATGAGCTTGATCGGGTTGTCATGGAATGCCCTATATATATATATATATATATATATATATATATATTTGAAAATTCTAAGAGCATCTTATAGACTAAGCAGATACCCCGGCAGCTGTAGGCACAAACAAAAATTTCGCTAACAATAATCTATCTTAAATTCAAAAAAATGAAGAAAAAAAATCAAGTCAAATGAAGGGGATCTAACACTCAACCTTGAACGCTCATCTTTTGCCACAATTTTTTCTGCTATCTAAGGTAACTATTTTAGGTGTGGCCCGGAGGAAAATCTAAATTTTTTTTTCTTTGAAACACCCAAATATAGCATATAGATTATTACGTCTAGAATTGTAATTCTAGCATGTCCTCCGGTGTTTTTATTTCTGGTGTATTATACTTACTGTCTCAATTACGGACGAGAACGTGCCCGTTATAAACGACACCGCACTTTGAAAACCGATGTTCGCCTCCATTATTTCTCTCTCTCTCTTCTCTCGACTCAAAACATCCTTGGCATTGACACATGTGGCCACATGGTGTCAGAGCAATCGTTGAGGGTACACGGTAGCATATGCAGCACGGATGCAGATATGTCGCATAGTTCGCCTCGTCCGATGTACGAAGAACCGCCGTCCGAGCAGGTTCTGGTTCCTCCGCTCCTTCATATAATTCTTCGAGTGGCGGTGCCATCTTGACAGTCGGTGGACAAATAGCGTCGACCAACCCCGACTCGTGCAACGCCAGCTCGTTTTCCGCCAGCGGAATCTCAGCAGGCTGTTGTGCACCCGAGAAGTATTCACCAGCCTGGTGAGTTTCCGCCTGCGGAGGTTCGAGACTTGAAACGTTTCGGCTTTCCGCGGCTGAATTATTAAAGAAAACTGATTTTATTTTAAATAATTTAATAATATAATTATGATTATAATGATACGGTTTCTGATTAAAACGAACCGAGTTCCGGGTCCCGCTTCTCGGCGACGTAGTCGTCGGGGTCCGCGATATCTGTGACGTTCAGGTCGACGCCTTCGAAATCTTCGGCGGGTGGCAGTGTGTTTACTACAGAAGAATAAGAGTAAATTTAAATTCGTTTTACAATGTACGTTTGAATGTGAAGGAGTAAAAATTAATTTTCGCATAACCTTGGCTTTCAGAAAAATCTAAATTCTGATACTCACTAATTTCGCTCTCCTCGTCGGTTGTAATAACGTGGCGGCGATTCGGTCCGACGACCGTCAATAAAAAATCTTCCACGCTGTACCTAAAATTAAATGAACAAGTTAGATCCGTATCAACGATTTTCGGGGAAAAATCGCTGATACCATCACCGTTATAATTAATGCAATCGATATTAATGATTGTTGGTTGTAACAAACCTCCCCGAATCGCGTTTTTCTTGTGCGTCGTGAATTCGGGCATCTTCTTGAATCTGGGCACCCCCGTCACGACGGCGTAACGCATTAGCGTTTGCCAGTCGAGCCCAATTTAAATCCTCGGTACGGACGAGGATTTCGAGCTTCTCTGAAAATGCAAAAAAATGTTTAGATCCCGATGAAATATTATTTCCTAATTTATGATAATATCATAAATTTACTTTGGAACTAGTATTCCTTCGAATAACTAATACTACTATCAGATATTATTCTCAAAGATTCTTCTTATTATGATTATTAATATTATAAGTTCTCTTATTATTATTATTATGATTCCTATTTACTTCGAAAGTGAAATTTCAAAAAATAGGAATCAGATAGCTGACCTAATTGAAAAAGATTTTTGTTGTCGTACCTAGAAATGCCCAGATATTTGTACGCCCAACTCCTAATTTCGCGACGATATGTCGGTGGAAACTCTCCGCGACGTTGTTCGTTCGAACCGGAGAGTCCCTGACCGACAAAACGTCCGCCAGAGGTGCCCACTGCCTGCGCAGATAGCGAACGAATTGGAGCACGAACGGAAAGTCCGTCGCGATTTCGTCCGCTTTCTCTGCGATCACCTCGAGTCCAGCGTTCATCCGATCAGGGTCCATGAGTGCCAGGCCTATCGCCATCCAAAGAATTGATTTCGGAGACCGAGCGTCGCCGATATTCTTCCATCTTCGAAGGAGAGCCTGAATACGAAAGAATGGTGGAAAAGAACCCATTCAAAACTGACGATCTTCACTAGACTGAGTTCGACAATAGGTATGACGGCTTTGCAAAATATCAAAAAAATTACCTGGCAGAAGTGGAACCAGCATCCACGTACGCGTGCTGCAGGAAAACAATCACGTACCGAGGCGACCAACGCCTTTTCGAAATCACTCACTACCACGTGTAAATTCCTTTCCATTTGTGGACACAATACCGTCAAGTGCTCCCAAATCTTGCCGTAAACCGCCTTCGTCCGCTTCTCGCAGAGAACGAACACGGCAGGAAATCCCTGAAGTTATGATATCAAAGAAAAATGATTCGATGAGAAAAAAACTACAGAACAGAAGTAAGGAAATAAATTTCATTGAATAAACTTACCGTATCTACCCTACGCACGTAAATTGTCAGTAACTGACAAGCCCGCGTATTATTCGGTACGACCTTCACAGAAATATTACATCGTAAAATACTGGTGCTGTGCCACACGCATCCGTCTCTTTCAGATTGAACTCTTGAATGAAAAGTGAGAACGATTGACTTCCGAATTCTGAGCCGCAGTCAGCCGTTCTTGACTTTCATCCAAAGGATCAACCGTGCTCGAGAACAACACCGTACCGATTTTCTTACAGCCAGAACAAGCACATCGTTTTGATGTACGTAGTAAACAATTTCAAGAAACTTTAACTTATCGAACGTACTTCAAACGTGCCATCCACATGAATTTCTTCGGCCCGATTCAGCGCGGAAAGCATCCCGGTACTCGCAAAAACGAGGCCCACTTCTCCCGTTCCCGTACGGACCATACCGCGGTATATCGGTTTCATGGGGTTTTACTCCCCCAATACGTCGCCCAATGCTCCCATCGTCCGCGGTATTGATGGACGAGAGCTAGCCCTTTCTCTGAACCAGGTCGTTCGAATCGAATTGTAAGTTATGTTTGAAGCAGCGGCAGAAAATCTATTTCAAACAAAAACACATTACACTGCAAAATAATTCCAATTAAATCATATTATTTTATGGCGATTTTTCAAAATAATTGCCACACCGTGGATCGACTGAAACCTCGTCAAAAATTTGCTTCGGTGGTAAGTACGTTTCTCGAGCCACGCGACGCATTTTGTCTTGCATCTTGATGCGCACACCTTCGACGGGATTAGTCACGTGATTATGCGTGCGGATGATTGTTACGTTACCGGGTGTCCCTTCTACCACGCGACCGGGGCATCCCAGCTCAACTCCATCACGACTCGCGCATCGGTAAGCATTCGTATTTTCGACGCGATGGTACAAAAAACCGGCATGTAAATATCGGTAACTATTTGAACGTTGTCCAGCGAAACGTTCCGTCTAAAATTACAATCGAATATTACAGGAGGGAACCTGCATATGTCGAATACAAGTATTCCGTTCCATCACCAATGTAAAAAGTGACTATTAGGGTGGGTCAAAAAAATCGATTTTTTTATACTTTACACTCTGAAAAATAGGTTGCTAGACATCTCTAGAAAATTCTCACCAAAAATGAGCTCTTAATTTTAATAGGAAGGTCCTCCGCTTTACAGTTTTCCATTTTTTCCTCAGTATTAGAAAAAAAAATTCATATCTCTCTATCAACTGTTCGTTATTTTCGTAAATTTTTTTCGTAAACTTCACCGTTTAAAAGATATTAAAGGTTGAAGTTTGATTATTTTAAGACGAATTTTTGTTTTGCTTATGAATTTTATAACTCGTTAACAGAAAATCATTATGAAATGCGCAGTTCTTAATTTTGTGGGAAATCAACTGCTCGACAAAACTTGTCTCTTCTGATCACTCGATTAAATTGAGCGTTAAAAAGATATTTATCGTCAAACTTCAATGGACGCCAATTTTAACAGTTTTTGATTAATAATTCGGAAAATTTTCATTTAGTTTATGAGTTACAGGGTAATTCATACAAATTTGAGTTTCTATGAACGAAAAAATGTCCGGGAAATTAAATTTTTTTCAGTTTGCTGTCGTAATGAAGATATCACTAGTCGCTCGGTAAATGTTCACAGAGAAATGAAGAGAGTTTCGGAATACGAAATAAACAAAGTAATGTCGTCAGTTTGCGCAGCGCTAATACATACGAGCTGAAAAAAATGGAACAAACCTCTGTTTACATTTTTCGCGGGTCTGTAGTGGCGAAAAAATCATCGATATATAGATATGGACTGCTATGTCGCGAGAAAAAGTAATATCACAATAGAAAGAGAGAAGATAAGGATGGGTCTAGACCTCTCTCTCCCTCTTACACGAAAATAGAGAGAGATATATTTAGATCCACCCTAGTCTTCTCTTTTTCTATTGCGATTTCACTTTTTCTCGCAACATTAGAAGTCAATATCTATCCATCGATGTGAAAAATGGAGCTTTGTTGACATCGTTTCCTCAGGCCCACGCGAAAACCCAACAGGTCTTTGCTTGTTCTCCATTATTTTATTCGTATGAATGTAATGTTCTGAGTTCGTGTTATTAGTATATGAGGTTATCGACGGCTAATCGCCTACTTCAAACCCAGCAAGTTTTGCTTCTGGACGCAAAATTTATCCCTTAAAGTACTTGATGAAAAAAGCAGCTGATACATTTTTTGTGTTTCCTTCTACCATTTTTTGGTAATGAATTTTTGAAAATTTCGTCCCAAAAATTTAAATGCAAATATCTCTGGAATGAAGCATTCTAAATTCAATGATGCAGTGGAATAATTGTATTCGACATATGCAGGTCACCTTGTGGAATATTGAGAAATATACAAGCATTATATAACATGTTTATTTCAAATGTTGCATAAATTTTTTCTCCATTTTTTTCGTTTTGCTCAGCCTTCGGATTTAATTTTCAAATTTTGAAAGAAACGTATTCCTTTTGGAAAAAGTATCCAAAAAAAATATTCAGTAGTGCCCAGCCACTCCGCTTGCTCAGCGGTAGCAGACTGTGCACTGCTGAAAGTGCCCACCCAAAGATACTGTGGAAAGTATTAAACCCTGAATAAAGCGTTTCCCTTTCTCCCCCGCTGAAAAGTGGAACCTCTTCCTCCACTGCAAAGTGGCTCCTTTCTTTTCACACCTTCCTCCGCTGAAAAGTGGAAGTTCTTCCTCCACTGCAAAGTGGCTGCTTTCCGATTCTCCTATTTTACTTTTCACCTCATTACGCCATTTGATAAATTATTTAGTTATTCGCTGGGGAAAGGTTTCCTTAAGTTGGCTCCTCTAGCGTAAAAAAACGTCCTCACCGAAAAAACCTCGTCTCCATATTGCTCTACGCACAGATGCCAAAGAATAAACGCGGGAACGCTTACATCCGGCGGCAACTCCAACGGGCATCTCGGACGCTACCTACCCCCAAAGGCGCCGACCCGCGTCTCTATCGGGCCGACGCACGCAAAGAAAATCAAGCCTTGGGGCCGGCGAGGCCATTACTCAATGGGACCTTACCTCCGTGGGCATCTGAACGTCCCCGACCAACCCCTACTCTTCTTCCCACTCCTACGACTCCTGTAACCTCCCCTATTCCCGCACGCCTTCCTGACCTCCCTCACCTCCCTACGGGCAATGCTCCTCTCGAACTTACCTGTGACGAGGAGTATTAGGCCTTATGGGAGATGTTGGAGGAAAGGGCGGAAGTCCTCACCCTTAACCTAATTAAACCTCTAACCTCACATCCTCCTCCACCGTACGCCCCTCGACCTCTACGTGAACACGACTTTTAAACACACCGGACTATGTCCCCACAAGAAAGCCCACCCGGCCAATGCGTCCTTACGCACCTCGCCGGCTACCCCGATCCGAAAAGGGAGCCTCTCCAACGAAGCTTCCACGCGTCTAAACACAGCAGATCTATCTTTCTTTCCCCGTCGTTTAGTTTCCGTTTAGCCACCACAGCTTATCTTATTTCATCATTTTTTACGATTTAATAAAAATATAATGTTTTAACCTAACGGGCATTGTATTAATATTATTTTACTCTATTTTCCTCCATCCATATTGTTACACAACAATATTTGGCGCCCAACGTGGGGTAATCGAGTCAATTATTTTCTCACTCACTCACTTCTTCCCTACCGCCTGAGCTAAATGCTTCTCAAGCATACGCCGTGCAAACCTGAAGGTCGTCCGCGTGAATCTTTAACGCAACGAACTCCTACCCGGGTCTCGCAAAGACTCGCTAACACGAAAAACCCACGTCCGGAAGTGGAGAAACATCCGACGGCGCCCAATAACGACTTATCTCCCGCAGAATCTGATCATTCGCAATGTTCATTTCTCAAGAATATCACCAATATAAATGATCTAATAGATGAAGCAAATGCCGATAGGTAAATAAATAACGGAATCCCTCCACCAAACGGCGGTCTTCCTCCGGGACGGGACCCACATCCCCCCATACATCGACAAGGAGAGAATCCACCTAATCCCATGGCACCATTCGGTTCGGAGAATTTCTTACAGGCCCTTCGGGCAATCCCTCGACCCCCCCTTGCCCACATACAGCGGGTTGGATCATGAGGACCCCAAACGAGTTCTTCGGAGATGTGAGGAATACTTCCAGACGAATCACGTCCCGTTTGGTTTCCGATCACACACCGCCGCTGGAGGATTGAGAGGAGACGTGGAGAAATGGTAAAGTCTCTACCAACCTTTGGACTTCGATTCGGAAAAATTCCAAGAGCTCCTTCTAAACCGATACGACAGCCCCGCAATCATATCCCGACTGAACGGGCAACATTTTTTACGAAAACAAAGCGAGAAGGAGAGAGCGGGCCTCTTCCTACAGCAAAAATCTCTACTTCACCAACAAATACGACCAGCAGAGCCCGAGGACATCAAGGTAGCCACCTTACTCGAGCTGCTGAAACCAAATGTACGAATAGCAGTAAGACCTCCATATTCTACGACGCTCTCATCCCTCTTAACCAAGGCGAGAGAGGCGGAATACATTCTGCTGGCATTGCCCAGAAAAACACCTCCACCGAGATTGCCCAGTTCTAGCGCAGAAAAAAGCCGAACGGTAGAAGACGTCGGGAAGCTTCCAAGTGGCGACAGCCACCCCGACACCTGCCGTCAAGCCGCAAATAGGAGTGACCCAGATCGGGAATAACAACAGTCACCTACCACACAGATGGATCATCCTAGCGGGCAAAGAGATCTGCGCAGCCGTCGACAGTTTCGCCGGCCACTGCTTCGTCCGACCAGAAATATTACTACCCGGACTCAACATAACCAAAAGAGAATCGCACGCGGAACTCACAGGTTACGATACCCGGATGCCTCTAATCGGAGTAACAGAATTCCCGATTAATATTCAGGGGCATCCACCTGTGGAGAACTCGAGTCTTTGCAGCAATCGTTCCCTCCGGAATGGCTGCCCATTTTACAGACGTGCGTATGAAAACACGCGGCTATCTTCCAGCCTAAGGGCTGCCTAGCTCAAACCCAGAGGACGAAGCACGAAATCAGACTAACATCAGATAAGTATTGCCGCGTTCCCCCGTATAGGTACTCCGACACGAAACAAAAAATAATTAGCGGGCCTATGATTAGTGGTATCCATGGTTAGTTGTGCCCATGGTTAGTAGTTGATATGGCTTGTAATGCCTGTAGCTAATCAAATTTATTTTGCGTGTGACGATTTACGGGCCGCACAAGTAACTTCCCGATTCGCGAGTTGAAATTTATTATTTTCATTATTAATTAAGTATATTCTCATCAAGTCGAGAATTGGAGTTTTCGTCTTCTCATGGTCCAACATGAATGTATCCAGAAGACGACAAACATAAAAAAAAAACAAGCGCTCGACTACCCGGCATATGCTCCGGGGGCATAATATACCCCAAAGGATTAAGTCCACTATAATCGGAAAGTTGAAAAAAATCCAAAGAAAAAAAAATCCAGAAAAAAAAACAACTTTAAAAAGTTTAAAAAAAATTAAAATTAAAATTTTTTTTTCGAATCGCGTTATTAGTTTTAGAGAAAATGTTGCCACGTCTCTGCATATTTTCGTAAATAGAATAAATTGAATAAGGAATAGGCCGATCAACGGCAACGCGTTCCGATGCCGCGAAAATCTTTTCGAGGTAGGTTCTCCCTCTTTCCTCCTCTTTCCCTCACAGGGTATGAGGCACGCGCGCCCTACTTTGCGCAATTTTACGAGTTTTTGTCGAAACTGTTTACTCTCTCTAAAACTCTCCTTTTCTCGCTCTAAGCTTATCTGCGATCTTATCTAGAATGCTCTCTCACTCTAACGATCTCCCTTTCTCTCTCTGAGTTCATCTGCCTTCTCTGTCAGAAGTGTTTTCTCTCTCTAATGTTCACCATTTTCCCCCCGATACTTTCTGGAAACCACCTCTAATCTCATTTTGAATCTCTCTTCTCCCCGAGCTATTTTTGTTTTTTACGACCCTGCTACCCTTTAAAATACTTTATAAACCCATGGTTTTCACCACAAAGTGTCTCAGTTTTTAAATGTAATACGTCCACGACAGTCGTCTTCGCGACGCGAATAAGTACCGTTACTCTGCCCGAACGGACTTAGAATATGTTTGTGTCCACCGATCATTATTTTGGTTTGGACTTAGAATCGTTTTCGCGTCCGGACTTCGACTCTTTGCGTCCACCGTTTCATTTACGGTTGGGACTTAGACTCGTTTATGCGATCGGTCGTAGATTCTTTTGAAACCACCTGACTCTTAATACAGTCAGGTAGAGTTTAATAATATTGAAATATAAATTTAACCGCGGGACTAAAAATACTTAAAAATTAAATAAAGTGAGAGCCAATAAATAAATACATCCGCGACCGAGAGTCTGCGATTGACAAGAATAAATAAATAACTAAAAGTCCGCGAGTAACTGAATAAGCTGTAGACCACGAAATCCAGCCTTGAAGAATTAATAAACAAAATAAACCAATAATTAAACTGAATGCTGAAGAATCAATACATCAACGGCCAAGAGTCCGCGATTAACAGCAATTAATAAATAACAAGAAGAGTCCGTTAGTGATAACAACAAATAAATAACAAAAATCCGCGTGTTGGAATAATCATCCATACACCTCTATAGGTGTGTGTGTGGGCTTGGGTGCTTGGGAGGGGAGCGCGTTGCGACGCTGTATCCCTGCTCAGCGACGCTCACTCGTTCCCGGGATGCGAACCACAACTGACGTATTAATAAAGACTTCGTATACATTATCTCGTCTTGAATTCATTTCACGTGCGTGAACGCTAACACCGCGATTGATAAATATTAAATTAATAAAGAATAATCGAGGGCCAAGTGTCCTGATAAATAAATAAATACATACGCTTAAGAGACCGTAGAGTCCAGCGTAAAATCTAAATAATTAAAAGTCCAAAGGAGGGCAGTTGAATGTTAATGAAAACGAGATAATTCGCCCACAATCTTGAGTAAGATTTAACCCTCGTGACAATAGACATTAAAACAATAGTTATAACCAACATTCCAACCTGACATTTTGTGCGCCTACTAACATCGTGAAACTGTCAACTGTGTAACAATTAATATTAACCAAGCTGAACTGTATACCGAAACACCTTACACGTGAAAATACAAAAGATTGTGTATGCGTCCCAAATCTGACATTCCGAACTTTCCTTCGACCTACCTGCCTCTTTACAGTGGGAAAGTAATACTAGAGGTCGAAGGACGAGTAATTCCAACGGCAAGCATCCGCAGCCATCCAGACCGCACCACCGACAAGGGACGACAAGTAAAAGCCAAGAGGTTCATACATTTCTATCGTGATTAGGCTAGATTTCGGTCCCCGAGTAAAGGGGTAAAACCCTGACTCAAAAACGAGGTGAACAGTTATGTTACGTCCAAGCGGATATTTTATTATATTCGTAGTTAGGACGTTACAAATCTACGCCTGCATACTGCGTTACATCTTAATGACAAAATAACTTAGAGAATGGTAGATCTGTATAATGCAGCTTAATCAATGCCACTGCCTCCGTAAAGACGGGGAAGTGAACTTCACAATGTTTTTCGTCGAAGTCACGAAAATACAACATTTCATAACAAATTAAATGCCTCCAAACGATCCACGCAACTTGAATAAACAACTCCAATTTATGTTATAATTAAAAATATCGAATGGTCTTCAAAAGAATACGTGCCGAGGAAGTGAGAAATTTTCAGACCCAGGCGCGTACGTCGGTGCCACAGCTTATCCGAAACCTAAACTATTTGTTAGTTAGTGGAAGTACAAACGTTATAAACTCGACGTACACTCCGTACTTTCAATCGTTTCATGGCAGCGACACTTACTTATTGTTCAACGGGCGATTTGGACGTGTTTGAGGTGGCAGAGAAGCAGTGATGGGCAAATCTGTACTTCAAAAGTACAAAGTACAGAGTACAGCTGTACTGCGTACTCCCGCGTTCCCACAGTACGAAGTACAATTGTAATTCGTACTCCGACGTTTCCGCAGTACGAAGTACAGCTGTACCGCGTACTCCCGCGTTCCCGCAGTACGAAGTACGGCTGTACTCCGTACTTATTCCGTACTTCAAGTACAAATGTACTTCGGGGCTGCCCAACACTGCAGGGAAGTGATGCCGCAAATTTGCCTATATTCGATAACAAAACGTATGATGAAAATAAAAAATTATAAAATAAAGATATAAATTATAGCAAAGTCGTACTTATCGTTACTTCCACAGAAGTGGTGTTTCCGACTAATAAACTTATTCAACGTTGTTATTTCGATTTAAGTCACGCATTCTGGCAAACCGTCCCACGGAGAAGTGAGGATTCGGACTATTCGGAGATATTTTTGTTCAAGAAATATTTTTTCAGGCAAGCTGATTTTCAACGCCCACGTAGAGCCCGTTGAGAACCTTACTGTAAATTTAGAATAAATGACCACAAATACAAAATGGAAAAGCTACGAGCTGGAACCGTCGAAATTCTTCGTTAATATTTTCGGTTGTCTTCTCGCCATAGTGGTGTTGCGTTGCACTAGATAACAATGTTATCGGCGAATTTGTATGGCTAACACCTTCGGTCCATGTTCAAGGATGATCGTGGGAACGTGGCTTCTACCGACGGCAGCCCGTCGTGTATTTCCTTGCTGGGACGAGCCCGGTTTTAAGGCTCGTTTCAACATATCCATCGAGCACCTGCGAAATTACACGGCAATGTCAAACATGAACGCCATCGCTAGCGTCCAAACTGCGGAGGACAAGAACCTTACTACCTTCGCTACAACGCCGTTAATGTCGACTTATCTCGTGAATTTCGTGATAGCCGATTACCAGACCATCTACAATAACTATGGCAACGTCAGTATATCTGGCTCACCTCGGTTGCTCGAAACCACTCGATACATGATCGATCTCACTTCTAAAGTCGTCGAATTCATGGAGTCCTACACGGGACTAGGATTCGCCGTTTCTAGAATCGACCTGGTACTCATACCGCAGTATTTTGGAGTAGCGTTGTCACAGTGGGGCCTGAGTTCTTATCAGTGAGTCAAAAATTATAATGGGAATGCTGAATAAGCTTTGCACCTAACTCTTTGTTTGGCGGAGACTAAACCGAAATTTTCATCATTAATTGCCGTAAATAAATATATAAAGTTATTAAAATATTTTTTCAATTGCAAGGACGGCCGTCGTATCGTTGAATAAGAGCGTGGATACGACTGAGAAAAAAGATGACGCCGCTTATGTAGTTGCCCACGGATTGGCAAACTCATGGTTTGGCAATCGCATCACGCCGCTCTGGTGGAACGATGTTTGGCTCAGTGAAGCTTTTGCTTCCTATTTCGGTTACCATGCACTGGACAAAGTAAAACCTACGAGAGTAACTTTTGGAGATACTGCCATGGGCTCTTTTGTTCCTCGATGCTGGAAAACATTGGAAAATTGTTATTGATCGTTACGATGTTATTTATAATTCGATTTTTGTCGAAGATCTACAAAAACTTTAGGGGCTTAGAACTGTCAATCGCGGACATCCGTCAAAGGTGGTATTATGGATACGATGGTGGGGACATGAATCCTCTCGTGACAATCCCCGGCAAGAATGTAGATGAAATATTGACGGAGATTCTGTACGTCAAAGGTAAATCATAAATAAGCACCCAAACTTTCCGGAAACCGTTAGATAAATCTTGCTCTACATTTTCTACCTCAATCTTCGTTCTAATTATGTCGAAAGGTCCAGTGATTGTTCACATGTTCCACAACATCTTGGGTGACGATGTATTCCAGGCTGGTATACGAAAATTCCTGGCAAAACAGTGAGCGAATTAATAATATCTTACGGTGACATAACATTCATAGCTCGACGAGGTCTATCTCCTGAGAATTACAATGAGTTTGACTACTAATTGTTGCTTCCTTGTATTTTCCGGATATAGTTCATTCAAAACAGCAGTGACAGCCGACTTGACGGCTGCATTCCAAGAAGCCTACGACGAGAATTGGAATGGAAAAAAGTCTCTGAACGTGACAGATGTCATGATGCCATGGCTGACGCAGCGAGGTTATCCTATTATAAGCGTCAGGAGAAATTATACCTCGGGTGAAGCTGAAGTTTTCCAGAAAAGTAGCCTCGAAAGCGATAACGATAATGTTTCTACCAAATGGTCCGTGCCGTTGACTTATGCGACACAGTCGAATCCTGATTTTACTACGACATCGCCGGTGATCTGGCTGAACAACGATAAAGATTCTGTGAAGATCGATGGAATCGACAAGGATGACTGGATCATTCTAAATATACGAGCTAGTGGTCAGTATTGAACTTCTGTCTAACAAAAAATGAGGATCTGAATTGACGTGCCAACGGTTTTTTAATTTCATTTCTTCGTCAAAATTGTTCAGGTTACTATCAGGTCGTTTACGACGATGAGAATTGGAAGCGGCTATCCAAATACCTAGATAGTGATAATTACAAGAATATCGATGTTCTCACCCGGGTTCAGCTCATTAGCGATGCTTTTTATCCGCTGTCGAAGAATGAAACGGCCTGGAATTACGAAATTATTTATAAACTAACCAGGTACCTGTCTCGAGAAGTTGACTACCTGCCATGGCGGTTAGCAATTATGCCTGTCGAGATGATACATTCCCAAATCGGTCGCACCGGGGTGTACAAGGAAATTCAGGTGAATAATGGAAATTCATATCTCTATGCGTAAAAGAATGTGGCCTGACGTACTGACTGACGCATGGACTGACTGATTCATTGATACCCAGCTTAAAACGCTTGGCCTAGAATCGACTATATGGAAGATCTTATTCGG
Source organism: Sussaba pulchella (assembly GCA_963971145.1). Lineage (NCBI taxonomy): Eukaryota > Metazoa > Arthropoda > Insecta > Hymenoptera > Ichneumonidae > Sussaba > Sussaba pulchella. The sequence goes on from OZ020172.1 coordinate 5,096,841, forward strand.
GTAGTTCCTATTACTTAGGCACCGACTGAGGAAGCATTTTGCGAAATTTCGACCTTTGGGTGATGGAAAGGGGAGAGGGGAGAAGTTCCATCCGATACCCATATCATGTGAACCAGAAATGTCACAGACGTAAAACTTCGTCGTTCGGTTGTCTTGAAAATTTTGAAAATTTGCGTATCATAATTTTCCGAAATTAAAATTGAGGGTTGGAAAAGTGTGGAGAATCGTCTGTGATATGTAGGATTTTCCTCAGAAAATAGAAAAAAAACTTTAAACATCTCGCGAAATTACTTTTAAGATGGATCAAAAAGGGGGGTTAGTTGTCTCCATGAGGATACCTAAGTTCCAAAAACCGGAAATGTCACAGACGTAAAAATAAGTATTTGGATTCTCTAGAAGGGGGCAAGGGGGGCTCATTTTTCCCGAGCACGATTATGTATATTGTTATGACGTTTTGAAATAATAAGTACTTGATCACTAAACTCGGGTTTGAAAAACGTTTATTTCAATATTCAGAGGTACAGAACTTCCGCGCGGTTTACAGATGTTTATGACGGACTGACGAGGACTGCCTCTGTGCTGGTCGAGAGGGCAGCTTATATAGGGAAAAGTGTGGGAAACTGTTGATAATGGGGAGAATTCGGGAGATCTTCGGGAATATTCTTGAAAGGTGGGTGTGACTGCCGGGCATTCCAGAAAAGCAGCTGCAAGCGGATAGCGCAGCAGCGGCTAGCTTCAAAAATGGAAAAATTATGACTTCTAAGAAGAGCAGATGGTTCGGGTACGAGGAGAAGAATTGACATAGGTTTCGGTTCTAAAAAAGTTTATTGGATAATAGGTGTGAAACCACTCAGGCGAGTTGTGAGAAAAGCAGATGCAAGGAAAAGAATCTATTGAGGTTTGGAATGCGAGAGGACTCTTGGAAATGGCCCATGAGTAGGATAGGTGAGGCTGGCGGCAGGACGTGGGAAAGCGGAGAAATAGTAGGGGAGTGCGTTACAATATCTCGAAAATCATGAATCCACCGAACGTTAAACTTGGTAATTGAATTCTCCCCATAAAATGTAGGAATACCTGACTTAGCCTTTTACCGAAAATGCCTACCACTGGAGGGGCGAAAAAAGCGGATCAATCTTTTCATGAAAATGTCTATTTTATAGGCCGCCAATACGAAAAAGACTAAAAATTGATTTTTTAACTCTCCGTCGTGGAGAACTTTTGGGATGTATGTACACTGTGGTGAGTTAATTGTTTTTCTTCCGTTCCGACGGCCATGCGGAAAGTTAGCGGATTGCGGCCTCAAATAAACATGAGAACATTTCCAGAGTATTCGATCGATAATGAGTAATACTTTGACGGCTAATAATATTTTCCCTTAAAGGTAAAGTCTTTTCATGTCTATACCAATTTTCGAGGTGATTTTTTTGGAATTAAATTCGGAAAAACAGTCAAATGTATAGCGTTAGTATTTCATAGTTATATTTATATATTTTAAAAGGAATATCTAAAAAAATTTCAAAACTCTTTTTTCGAAATCGCACAAGATATTTGATGTTGAGCAGGTCATATCGCAAAAATTCTTTATCGACGGGCGTTGCGGGCGTCATCTGAAACGAAGATTTTTTTTTTCATTCTGTTCTTCACAAATGCGGTTATCGTTTCGCTCTTTAATAACAAATTGTAAAAAAATGTAAGTTCATCCGAGCGTAGCCAATAGAAACGTTTGTAAATCGCCAGTGATTCCATTTTTCAGACACATTTCTTGAAGCTGATGCAGACGTTCATAAAAACGGTTGACTTTGAGGTACGGGATAATGATGACCGATTCACGAGACTGTCCAGGATGGATGTTCTCAAATGGGCTTGCAGATCCGGTGACTCAAGGTGTTCGGAATATGCTACAGGAAAACTTCTCGGACACATGAAAAATCCAGAAGAAAATCAGTAAGCCTGGTCATATCGTTTAATAATCCAAAAAATAAAATCGATTCATATATAGTAGCTGAAGCACGTTATAACGTCGAAAGGTGAACAGAAAATGAACAAGAAATTGTTTATCATTTTTCTGACCAATCATGATGATTCGCATGAAAATATTCGGGTAGATAATCTTTTGATTTATGGAAGCAAAACTTATCAACATGAAAATTATCGAAATTAACGCCCTGTCAGCTCGCCCAATCAATGAACGGAATTATCGTTCCCCATTCCTTTGAAGTACTCCGAAATGAATTTGCTCTTACATTCAAAAGATTGCACCCGGACACTCATTCCTGGATATTCTGCGCTGGCTTGCGTGGATTTAAGGACTCCTTCGCGATGCAATTTTCCAAATGGGCTTTGGAGAATGCCAGAAGTCTCTTGGAAGAAAATTTCGAATGTACGGATAACCACGAAATCCATTCGATGCTTTTAGACCATTCCCTTAAAAAAATCTTTGCTGGAGATCTGGACGATTTCGACAATGTATTTCCCAGGTTTCTCGCAAGTAGCGACGAGAATTTTAATTTCGCAGTCGATTTTATGGTGCAAAATTGGAAAGCGGCCTCAATGGATAATAGGTAATAATGGCAACTTTCCTTTGAGAACCCAAAATGTTTCGCGAAGCAAGAGTTGAAAGCTTTGAAATTCCTTTCCTGCCGCAGGATCGTTGATAAAATACATGTCCTGTACGGGTTCATACTGACTGTAAGTTGGGAGGTCGAAAACGAAGCTAACCTGAAAAAGGTACGTGTGACTAATACATAATAATTTCATCGGAAAATTCTCGAACACACGTAATTTAAAAAATTTTTGTTTTGCCTCATATTGAGCTTTTTTTCCGCCAACCGTGTTTCGTAGACAGTATACACGTCGAGTACCCATCGCAGCGTCAGAGGCGGGATCGCGATCGCGCAAAGCGCAGCTTTGATTTTCATGAGTTCCAAGTAGTGTGTCTGGTTATGATTTTTTTTTCTAATTTTCATCGTTCGTAGATTCAACAGCATATTTTTTATCGATCGTCCTCCCCCTGCATAATTTTCTAATTATAATCCAACTGCGACGTATTAATCGTTGACCGATATGTTCTGTCACATAAGCGACATAATACAATCATCGTCGAGGTTACGGGCCATTTACAACGTCAATTATTTGTTGCAGTTCGATGAGCTACTGCAATTGGAGGGTATTAGTAAAATTCAGAAATACGCTGAAGACCTGAGATCGCAGGCTATAGATCAGATTTCCGAAGCGACAAATAAGGCTGATTTCTTTTCGATCGAGCGGTTTACATAAATTCCAGGTAATTGAGATAAGTATCGACGCAATATAATCTTGTCGATTCAACGCATTCAAACGTTAAGCGGCAAATGTGTAAACCACAAAAATACACACTTTATATCTTAACAACGACAACTCTGTGACAAGAAAAGCCGAAAGATTTTTAAACACTTGAAATGCTTATAAAATGTTTGGTTTAATAATGTTTCCATTACTGAGTCCCAAATTTGCTTGTGGGAGAAATTGCAAGAAACATTGGATTTTTTCGTAATTGTCTTTCTGTGACCAAGCAGTCCTAGGAGCTAATATTAAAATTAATTGAATTTAAAGTCTTAACAAGTACATTCATCTTAGTGCTGTCCTACAGGTAAAAAAAGTTAGAAAATTAATTGAAAACATGAAGCGCATCAATTGAATGCTGCTTTTATATTCCATCCGGTCAGAATGACGGTATATATAGTGGATGCAGACCTCATGGTCGATCAGTATTATTTTTAAATAGAAAAAGAACAATTCCGATTTCGTTCGAATTCGCAACAGTACTTGGCAAGTTCATGCATGTTAACATATGTATTGTGATGTTAACATGATCATTCAAATATAAATGACTTACTGGTCTTTGTGTAAGAAAACTCGCCAAGAATTGCGGTCAATTTCTTCAAGTCGTAATTTACACATTTTTCGGATTATTTTCACGAGCGATGTTCAACAATAGATAAAAACAATGGTCAAGTGGAGCTATGAAGCATTTCAGTAAGGTGACGCGAACAATAGTGGCCAAGTCAATTATTCTTTTGGCTGTAGAATATGTTAAGATTCGATTTCATAATTTTCTATAAAATATTCAATTAGTAATTTTGGATCTCTGGTTTTTTAAAGAAATGCTCGACGTATTCTTCGCAGGTTTGCATTACAAGACCAACCGTTGCTGAGTAATTCATCGACATGGATGGAAACGGATAATTTTGGTCCAAACTCAAGGAGAATAATTTGTTCCAAATGCTGCGAGCAATCCTTTCATTTCTACCGTTCTTTTTATTCATTACTACATGGGCTTCATGGGAGAGATATTTTATGGTCTCGAACTACTTTGATATTTTATATAAATGTTACGTCCCTGCACTATAAGTAGACGATTCGAACGAGAAAAATACATCGGTGACATAAGCACAGTTGGTAGAGTGCTAGCTTCAGGATCGGAACTTCCCGGGTTCGAGTCCCGGAATGCACCATATATTTTATCTCTTGGAAAATTCGGCAGGACGTCGACACATCCCACTAATCGACCTCTCGGTCATTACATAAATAAGAGAAAATTATTTCTTTTCGATGAAATTAATATTGTTATTGTTATGTTTCAATTTTTATAGAATCAAATGTAAAAAATGTTACTTTATTCAAATAAAATAAAAAAAATGATAAACTTTTAATTGATGGTTCTTGCAACGTGCAAATTACTCCGTCTAATTCGTTAGTGAAGATGTCATCGTAAATAAGCGAATCTGCCTGTCCTCCCCACGAATCAAGATGTAATAGGAATCTGTTTTCACTGACGTAAGGTTTGAGGACTTTTTCTAGATATTCGATAAAAAGCTCTTCCGTTCATTTTCTAGATTTCGAGCACGTTACAATGACATTCGCATATTCTTCAGTCAAGTGTTCTACTGTTTTTGCGACCCTTGGACCAAATTTATTTCCCGTTTCTTGCGTGCATATAAAAAAAATCGGCTACAAAAGGATTCGAACCAGCGACAGCGTGATTGCTAGACTGGCACTTTACCACTGCGCTATCGGCGCTTGGTGAAAGACGTCGCGCGCGACTGCATGCCGTTTATCAGCCGCCGCGACCGTAATTTAAAAAAATTCATAATAATTAGACTAGGGCCCACCTACAAAGAAGCCGGAACACGTGTCTAATAATTTTTAATGTACAATCGATTCATCCTAGTTTTATTGGAATTTGCGTGTCCCAGGTGAGGCCTTCACCTTGTTAGTCGATTTGGTCTATAAGTGGATTTTCATTAATTTTGGTTCACTTAAAAAACATTTTCAGTTTTAAAAATAAAAATACTTCTTCGAACAAGCGGATCCGTATTTGGTGTTTATGTTATAAGTTAATTAACGCAGCGCATGACTGAGACCTGATAATACAGCCTGTTACGAGCGTTAACATGATGGTGTCGCGAGTATCAGATCAGGCTTGAGGTTATAATGAGAAATAAGCGAGAAAGTAAATTATAGCAGCGACGACTGGAGACCGTCCACGCGACCGGATCTTTGCAATAAAGCGGATGACGCAAGAGCACGGTCTTACATACAGGTCTTGAAACGAAGTCAAAATATGGTGATGGGAGAAAGCTACTTTAACATTCCCGCATTTAGCAACTCATGTCGCTACGAGAAGGCACTGTCGTTGGCGGATCAGCCCCACATTTGCCCCGTATGCCAACGCTCTATTGTAGTTCCGTGTGCAGAATCGTGTTCTAGACTAAGTTTTGAAATATAAAATATAGAGACAATCAGTGAAAAACTGAAAAAAAATTTGAGTGCGACATGTAAAGTAATGCATGCCTCCATCGAATCCGTGAACACATCTACAAGCATTTTAATTATTGTTAGAGAATTCTTTAACGTAGATTCTCGGTTGCCGGAACTCCTTCACTCAGAGGAGTGATCGAAGCGGAGGTGGATCGTTCGTGTGGAAGGAGAGAATAAAACAAAATTGATCCCGTTTCAAACGCCTTTACCACGCAGTTTATTATTTCTGATTCGCAACGAGATACAGTAACGAGGTATTTGACGGGGCGTTTCACACGAGACTCTCGCTTCACGCGTCGAGAACAATTGTCGAACCATCCCTTTTTCGCTGAGAGGGGGGCAACGACAGGCGATGATCTAACGCTCATGCGCCGGTATTACGAGTCTATTTCGCGCACTTACAGGTACAGATGTCGCTCGTTAACATACCGCCCGCCTCGCGATGTCGCGATTAAGAGATTATACAATGCTGGTTTTCCACTTGTAGGAGCTAAACCTAATAACAATATGAGCTTTCGTCGGGATCGAAATTTTTATCTATATATATCATAATTTTTTTTTTTTTTTACATCAGCCACTTCCGACATTTTTCGGTAAACGAACTAGAACGCGCAAAAAAAAACTTAGCCGGTCTCGGTTTGTTCGGGGGGTTCCCCTGGTCGTACTGGCAAGCGGCAGAGTTGAGTAATCGGGCGTTTGTAAATAGACTGGTTTGTTTTAACAGTTACAACTCGCGTGCACCCGTCGCTTCCGGGGTGAGCTTTTACTATCCGACCCAGCTCCCACTTTGACGGAGGAAGCGTTGCATTACGCAGTAGTACCAATTCGTTGATTTGAATATCGGGCTTTCTTTCCCCCCACTTGTATCGCTGTTGAAGTGTGTTCAGGTAATCTCCTGACCACACCTTCCAAAATTGCTCTAACATTTTTCGCATTTGTTGCCATCGCGTAAGGCGGTTTTCGTTTACCTCGTAAAGAGACGGCATCGGTATGGTTCGTAACGGGGAGCCGACCAGGAAGTGACCAGGAGTGAGAGCATCGAAGTCCTCGAGGTTATCGGATAGGGACGAGATCGGGCGCGAGTTTAGCACCGCTTCGATCTGACACACTAGCGTGGAAAGTTCTTCGAACGTGGGAGTGCGGGTGTCGAGTATCCGACGCAGATGATGCTTTACGCTTTTTACTCCGGCTTCCGATATTCCCCCAAAGTGTGGAGCATGAAGTGGTTGAAAATGCCACGCCGTGCCGTCCGAGGCAAGACGGGTACGCATTTCAGGATCGCGTGTGACAGATCGAAGGGCATTAGTTAGTTCCTTGTCGGCTCCCTGAAACGTAGTACCATTGTCGCTGTACATATCGCTAGGAACGCCTCGACGGGAAGAGAACCGATCAAAGGCCGCTAAAAACGCTGCAGACGAATAATCGCTAACTAATTCCAGGCGTATCGCGCGTGTAACGAGACAGACAAATATCGCTATATAAGCCTTTCTTGCCTTGAACCCTCTACCCGGAGCCGTTCGTATGAAAAACGGGCCGGCGTAGTCGACGCCGCTGCGTAAGAAAGCTGGTGCGGGGGTTACCCGTGCGCTAGGGAGTTCTCCCATAAATTGTTGCCCGAGGGCCGCGCGCTGTCTGACGCAAACCACACAATTTCGGATGTGGGCTTTAACTAAATTTCTCGCTCCAAGAATCCAAAACTGCCGTCTTAGTATTCTTAAAGTGACCTGGACTCCGCCGTGTAGTGTCCGTAGGTGAGCTTGACCGATGATTAATTCGGAGATTCGATGCTTCGATAGCACGATTGGAAACTTTTTTTCGTATGATAAGTGTGAATGTTGCAGCCGCCCGCCAACCCGCATAATATCTGATTCGTCTAAGAATGGGTCGAGCAGTCGTAACGAGCTCGATTTTGACACCCCTTTTCCCTTTTTCAGGTCTTGAAGCTCGTGTTTGAAGAGACAAGCTTGAGCCTTTTTTATTACAAATTTTCGCGCGTTATCGATTTCAGCGATTGTAAGGGCCGCATCCCCCGTTCGCAGGGTTCGACGGCGAGCGAGATCGACAAAACGAAGGATGTACGCGACAATTCTAAGCAACCGAGGCCAAGATGAAATATTATCGAATAACGGAAAAGCTGTCTCGGGCTCACTTTGCGCGAAGTGAGCTGCAGTTTTTTCTTCCGTGTCTATCGTTGGATCTAATTGGGGAGTAAAATCAGGCCATCGAGCCGAAACGTCCCTCAGCCACGGAGGGCCGTGCCACCAGAGCGGGTGAGATTTGAATTCGGACGCGGGAGTGCCGCGTGAAGCGCAATCCGCGGGATTACATTCCGTTGGCACGTGCTGCCATTGGGCATTAGGTAACCGATTTTGAATATCAAGAACCCGATTTGCCACGAACGTCTTTAACGTAGCCGGTTCCTTTTTTAGCCATGCGAGTACTATGGTGGAGTCAGTCCAACAGTGCACGGGGGCTGTTGGCAGCTCCATCGTCGATTGAACCGTTTCAACGACTCGAGCGAGTAACGCGGCCGCTTGAAGTTCGAGTCGCGGTACGCTGAGGCACTTGAGGGGTGCCACCTTTGTTTTAGACATCAGTATTGAAACTTGGACGGTGTTGAAAATTGTTAATACGCGCAGGTACGCGACCGCGGCGTACGCGGCGTTTGACGCATCCGAGAAGCCGTGGATCTCGCAACTAACGACCAAGCTTCCTTGTCCCGTCCATCGCGGGATGACGAGTTCGTCCAGATGGTTCAACTGAGAGCGATAGGAACGCCAACTCGCTTGAACGTCCTCTGGTAATGGCTCGTCCCAATCGCATTTTAACTTCCAGAGACTTTGCATTAAAATTTTTATTGAGATTACCACCGGAGCTGCCCAACCGAGAGGGTCGAATATACGAGAAATAGTAGCGAGAATTTGACGTTTTGTCGGCTCGGGCTTAGTAGACAGGCTTGTTTTGAACCGGAACGCGTCTTCGAGCGGTATCCACCTGATCCCTAACACCTTAAGGCCGTCTTCCTCTTGCAAAAGATGTTCAGTTGCGGGTTCGTGCTCACCGGGTTTAATATCATGCAAAAGTTCGTGACGGTTACTCATCCATTTACGGAGGCGGAAGCCGCCCGCCATGAGAAGAGCCGATACTTGTTTTCTTGTTTGTTTTGCTAAAATTAGATCATCCGCGCCGAAGATTACATCGTCGACGTATATATTTTTTCCCAAAACCGGGACTGCCAGAGGGTATTTATGGCCTTCATCGAGCGCGAGCTGTTGAATGACTCGGTTCGCCAAATATGGCGCCGATGCGGTGCCATAAGTTACCGTCAGTAAACGATAAGCTCGAAGAGGTTCGTTTGTCTCATTGCGCCACAAGATTCGTTGAAAATCTGCGTCTCGAGGGTCAATTACGATTTGGCGAAACATTTTTTCCATGTCAGCCATATAAACGTAGCGGAATGATCGCCAGCGGAGAATTATCGATACTAACTCGATTTGTAAGTTCGGTCCGATTAATAATTGATCGTTTAGGGACTTTCCGTTCGAGGTGGGACACGACGCATTAAAGACTACTCTTAATTTAGTGGTGCTACTGCCCTCTCGGAGTACTGGGTGATGCGGAAGGTAAATTTCTTGTTGAGGCGGAGGCTCAGATGGATCAACTGCTCGCATGTGACCGACCTCTATATATTCGGACAGGAAGGCTCGATAAGCTTCCGCTTGTTCGGAGTTCCGAGTCAGTCGTCTTTCCAATTTGTAAAAGAGCGCGGTCGAGCTAGGCTTCGAGGTGCCTATGTCTATCGGTCGTTCGGTTTTAAACGGTAGTCGTAACACGTATCTCCCTTCTGGAGTGCGCGAATGATTTTTAACAAAATGCTCTTCGCATCGTTTTTCTTCTTCGGTTAGAAGTTGCCTTCGCGGTAGTTCCTCGACTTCCCAGAATTTTCTCAAAGTCCGATCGAGATCGGTGTACGTTTCGCAATGCAGTACCGTCATATGTGAGTTTTTACTAGGTAGAGTGTCGGAGGGGCCTGATATTATCCAACCAAAAATTGTCTCTTGCGCGATAGGAGCCTGTAGTGGTCCTTTTTTCACGCCCGTTAATAATACAGAGCCATAATTGTCAGCTCCGATTAAAAGTTGAACAGGAGCTCTATTGTCGTACTGTATGTCTGCAAGGTCAATTCCGCGCAAGTGAGCCCAAGAGTCATAATTATTTAGTCGTACAGGAGTGTAGGTCGACAGTTTCGGGAGAATTAACGCGTCGATACTGAATGTCGGCCCGCCCGGGGTACATGCTTCGATTGTCAATCTCGCCGCCGATTTCGCTTCACCGACCGGTTCACCCCCTACTCCTGTGATTCTAGTCGCCGTACGCAAGCGTGAGGCGCGCAACAATTGTACAACTGACTCCGACACAAAACTGCTCTGAGATCCCGGATCTATCAATACCCTGAGTGTGACGGAGCGGCCTGAACTTGATTTTACACGAGCCCACGCGGTGGCTAAAATAGTCGGACGGCCCTGGATCGGGTTCACAGACTCAACGCCGACCGATACATGGTTATTTGACGTACTAGGATGTCCTGCTGGCGCGACGGATGTCTCGAGTCTCGAGAAATTACGATTTTCTCCCGGAACGAGTGTGGATTGCGAACCCCGCGTTGTATCGTAGGTGCTTGTCTTGCTGTCGTTGTGAATTAGCGTATGATGTTTACGTTTGCATGTTCGACAAACATTCTTACTTGGACAGTCTCGCGGAAAGTGTCCGGGGACTAGGCAATTGAAACAGCATCGTTTTTCCTTGACGAACGCGGCTTTTTCAGCAATAGTTTTGCTCTTGAACGTGTCGCACTGATACAACGCGTGATTCGCATCACATGCTAAACATTTATTTGATGACGTTGATAGATGAGAATTTGTTTCGTTTGGTCTCTTAAATTTTTGTTTTGTTAAGCCGGACGACGTAACGTTTGACGACGGAGAACCCGCGATTGCCTCAAGAGTTCGTATTCGAATGTTTAGGAATTTTTTGAGGTCGTCGTATTTTGGATACTCGGTGCTGTCACCGAGATTAGTTTCCCACTCTCTTCGAGACTGCTTGTCGAATTTCGAAACTATGAAATAAACCGATAAATCGTCCCACGAGTGGACAGGCCGGCCTAAATTAGTGAGAGACGAGAATACATCGTTACATTGGTCGCGCAACGTTTTGAGATCACGCAAAACTTCGTTACCGACCGAGGGTAAACTATAAAACGTGTGCAAATGTGCGTTAATGATCGCTCGCGGGTTGTTGTAACGGGTCATCAGCGTTTCCCATGCGGTGGAGAAGTTAGCATTCGTCACATTAATGTTCTTTAACAAAAGAGCGGCTTCATCGTTGACGCTCGCTTTTAAGTATTGCAATCGTTGAACGTTGGATAAAGAATGATTATTTATCACTAGCGATTCGAACAAGTCGCGAAAACCTTCCCAATTCGTATAGATGCCGGAAAATTTTGGAATGTCTAGTTGCGGTAATTTTACTTGTAATGGTTGAGATATAACGCTTACCGATTTGTTCCCATCGATGGGGCTTGACGTAGCAGGCGTTAACAAAGCTAAACGTTCGCATATTTGATCGGTTACCTCATAATAAATTTCTTCGGCTTTTAAGTACTCATCGTCATTGAAGTACGCGTGCTCCTTCTTCGAAGTACTATCAGCTGCGTTGTCGATCTGCACGTTAAGTTGCTCGACCTTTTCCCAGTTCGCCCTCAGGATCGTCAGACGGTTCTGCAGTACTGGAGTCGTTATCTTCTTAGCGCCGAGTTTATTAAGGTTGGTGACTGTTCTACTGATCGATTGGACGAGGTTTCTTTGAACGGCGACTAGCTCGTTCAGCTGAACTTGAGCCATCTTGACAATTATGTTGACCGGCGTCGCCGTAGGATCGACGACTTTAACGTTGCTCCGTTCCGTGTCTCAACGAAGGTGCGGTGTGCTAACAGAGAGACACCGCGAAGAGCGTGCCTTGCAAGGCTGGAACGCTTGTTGTGATTTTGATTTCACTATTCACTTTCCGCGTAACAATGTGGCTGAGCACTTGTTTCACTTGCCGCGTTACGGGTTACGTTCGCGCCAAAAAGGCGTGTACCTGAGTCAGCGAGCTCGAAGTACGATATTATTGAGTCTCGTGTGTCTTATAATGATAAAGTCTTCTACTCGCGAACGTTCGAGATTATTCGAACTACCCAGCGCGGCGCGTCAACAGTAAACATTGACGAGCGCGAAGGATTTCGGAGAATTATGAGCTACTGCTTCTTGTGGAGCAGGCTAGCAAGATAATGATTTTGATGTTCCCGAGAGAACTTTCACAATCACCGACGTCGCGAAATATTATATCGCGATTGAACGAAAATATTCACAGGCCCTGGGTAGGGTTATTTTTAATCGCCAAGGGCGAGAGAGAGCGTGAGTAAAAACGCGAACTTTCTGCCTCGGGGAGCGAGAAATTTTATATCGTGAGCGAACGGAAATATTCACTAGCACAGAGTAGAGATTTTCTCTCTTTTTCCAGCACTTAAGGAACGATATTTTTTTCCCGCTCCGATCCGACTCGAAGGACCATTATTTTGTGTTAGAGAATTCTTTAACGTAGATTCTCGGTTGCCGGAACTCCTTCACTCAGAGGAGTGATCGAAGCGGAGGTGGATCGTTCGTGTGGAAGGAGAGAATAAAACAAAATTGATCCCGTTTTAAACGCCTTTACCACGCAGTTTATTATTTCTGATTCGCAACGAGATACAGTAACGAGGTATTTGACGGGGCGTTTCACACGAGACTCTCGCTTCACGCGTCGAGAACAATTGTCGAACCATCCCTTTTTCGCTGAGAGGGGGGCAACGACAGGCGATGATCTAACGCTCATGCGCCGGTATTACGAGTCTATTTCGCGCACTCACAGGTACAGATGTCGCTCGTTAACAATTATAAATCCGTGTCCATTTTCTGTATATCCGTTACAGATCTTTTCTTTGATAAAAAAAATTCATTATCGGTCAGGAATTGAACCTAGGACGATGAGCGTTCAAGTCAAGAACATTGCAATCGGTCAAACAACGTTTGGAATATTTCATATTTGTCAGCAGTGATTCAGATCACCGAGTTATTACAGGCGACATTTGAAATAATCTAATTTATCAATTAACACATCTATGGAAACTTGACGATCTTCGATTAACTTCATGACATTACCAACTTTGCATCTGTTTTATATTTAATTTTCAGTATCGCTCCAGTTTACGCTTTAATGAGTTAATACGGGGCACGGTCTTACATACAGGTCTTGAAACCACGGTCTTACATATGTAACTTCGAAAGTATAACTAAATTGAATTGAATTTCGGTTTTTACCGGGAGCTCAGTCACGTGGACCATTTTGCCCGAGCCCTCGTTTGCGGGGGAAAACTATTTACCCAAAGGTCCCATAGGCAAACCGGCCTCCCGTGCGAAGCGTAGAAGTCTGTTCGTCCCTGAGCCCTTCAAGTCGAAATTGCGAATGACGGGGGCCCCGAGAGTGCCATTCCTCACTGTCTTTAGTTCCGTGCACCGCATAATTAGATGGTGAGCTGTTTTTTTTCATCCTTGCACCGTTGGCAGATCGGATTCTCAGCGGGGCCCAGCCGCGCTAGGTGCTTACCTGTGAGCCAGTGTCCCGTAACCAGCTGCACCGGCAGCCTCAGTTGGGCTCGGTCAAGGTCTGCCAGTTCGGTTTCTAGCTTTTCCGAGGACTCTGAGAACAGTGCCCTCGTGTGGCCCATCCTTGGGCCTCGTGCCCAGAGGTCCGTGAATCGTTCCGCAGCCCAACTGTCATTGACCGATTTCACGAGGCCCATGGTGGCACCTCAGGCGCATGCGGCTGCAGATACGTGCCGTGAGGCTCCGAGTCTAGCTAGCTCATGCGCCCTCTCGTTTCCCTGGATGCCGCTGTGACCCGGCACCCATAGTAATTTTACTCTGTTGATAGTAGGAATTTGCGATAACAGGTTTATGCAGTCTCTTACCAGCTCGGACTTCACTACACTACAACGGTGTGTAGCTCTCTGAGCGCAGCACGACTGTCACTACATATGTAGATGTGTTCGTTCTGGTGTCCTTTGCTACGGACACAACGGGCACAGGCCCGTATGGCAATAACCTCTGCGTGGAGCACCGAGATGGTGCGGCCCAGGTCGAAAGATAATTCCGTCCTAGGCCCGTCACTCCATACTCCGGCTCTTGTCCCTGTCACCGTTTTGGACCCGTCCGTATACCGGACCAGGCCCCTAGATGACAACACTCTCCCCGGTTCCTCGATCCACGACTGTCTGTCGAGGATAAGAACCTGGTAGTTGTAGTAGAAGTAATGTTCCTGCGGGCTGCAGTCTCCGCCGAGCCGGATGATCTTCTTTAGATCCTCCGCTCGTAAGAGGACCGAGGCATGCCCGTGTGTGGCCCTTTTCCACTTGTTACTAATGAGCAGCCTGGAGGCCGCATTTCTTGCTCCGCCTCTGCTGTGATGTGCGGGGCGGGATGTTTAGCAGCGCTCCCGGTGCTAGGGTTGGAGTTGTGCTCATCGCTCCTGTTATCCCCAGCCCTGTTAGCCTGTATACAACTTCGAAGGCCTTCCTGTTGATGGCCCGCCTTAGTGCGGGCCACCATACAGGAGAGGCGTAAGTAAGTTGAGGAACCAGGATGGCTATGTAAATCCACCTTACCATCTTAGGTTCAAATTCCCACGTTTAACCAAACATCCGTCGGCGGGCCCAGAAAATGGTAGTCGCATCACGGGCCTGCTTAGAGATGTGGCTCCTCCAGCTGAGCTTGCTATCCAGCGGCACTCCTAGGTACCGAACTTCCGAGGAGAACGCTAGCTCAGGTCCAAAGATGGAAGGGGGCCTCATATTGAAGCTCCGCTTCGTAGTGAACAGTACCATCTCGGTCTTGTTCGGGTTAACCATCAAAGACTTTAATGCGCACCTGTTCTGGACGAGGTCGAGTGCTTTTTGCATTCGGCTCGCCATTGTTGCCGGATGACCACCGCTCACCGCAATGCAGACGTCATCAACAAAACCTACCGCTTTGACTCTCAGTCCTACGACCCCGCTCAGAAGCCCGTCGATGACCATGAGCCACATCAGGGGAGAGGTAACTCCTACCTGTGGGCGCCCTCTGCCGAAGCGTGCCCTGACGTCAGCGTGCTGAGGTTTGCCGTGATGGTCCGTGTCTTAAGCATGAAGTGCATCCATTCAATGATTGTTTCATCCATACGGATTTTTCTCGCTGCTTCACATATTGCATCAAAGGGGGTATTATCAAACGCCCCTTCGATGTCTAGAAAAACGCATAAAGTGGCTTCTTTCCTGTTGAGGGCCTTCTCTATCTCATAAACGAGATCGTGGAGAGCCGTCTCGACGGATTTCCCCACTTGATACGCTTGTTGTGACTGCTGCACTGGCATTGCCGCCAGTGCTTCGTCCCGGATGAACCTATCTATTAGTTTCTCCCCCACTATTAGTAGAGAGGATGTCAAGCTGATAGGCCTAAATGACTTTTCTGAGTCGTAACTGATCTTTCCCGGTTTCGGTATAAAGACTATATTGACTTCTTTCCAGTTTCGGGGCACACATCTCAGCGCCAGGCACGATTTGACGGTGTCGGATAGGTGCCTGATAAGGTTATCTTCCCCCTCCTTGAGGAGAGCAGGGAAGATACCGTCCGCTCCCGGGCTCTTGTACCCGTTGAACGAGTCCAGTGCCCATCGAATCCTGTCCGTCGTGACCACTCAAAAGGCGGTCTCCCAGTTACCCGGCCTGATTGCGGTCTGCTCTCCCTCCGCGGCACTATCCCGTTCAATTAGCCGGGATCCGGGGAAGTGCACCTTCATCAAGTGGCCCAGTATGTCCTCCTGCCCCAGATAAGATGATGCGAATTTGCGTCGCACCCCAGCATCAGGTTTAACGCTTTCTTGCGGCAGTGATCCACCAGGGCTCTCAGCTCCCTCGTGGGGGGAGGTACGTCCGAGTCATAAGGGAGGTACGCCGAACAGATGATTAGGTCTGTCACCGCACCACCCAGTCTCAGCTTAACTCAGGCCGCTGCGAGGTCTCTGCTGCAAAATCTGTTGAGCTTCAGAGCACTGTGCCTCTTATTAACGTAGACACAGGCCCTGGGCCCCGGTTCAGTGGGGTCGTAAATCACCGCTCCACAACCTTGGTTAATTTCTTTAACTAGTCCCTTGTAAATCCAAGGTTCTTGTATTAGGGCTATGTCTGCCCGCCCCATTGCAAGGTCCCGGCTTAGTACAGCCGAGGCCGCTTTGCAATGTTGGAGGTTGCTTTGGTAGCATTCGATTGCTCCGGCGCCCCTATAGATCGTCGGTGCTCTCACGCTTCCGTCTGTTAGGGTGGAATTGGAAGGCTTAGGATTTCGGGATAGGGTGGGATGGGAGGGAGAGGAGCTCCCGTTACGGGCCATTTGTCTCTCCTTCCTTGGCCACGGAGTTCGTTGGTTCTTCAACGGGCCCCCGATGCTGGGAGAGCCCGTCCGAGACACGTCGAGCAGCCTTTGGGTGCCTCGCCGCGTTTCTTCCGAGCCCTCCTTCTGCACCGCCTTTGCCCTGGCGGGGGCGCCCCCTGGTCTTGGCGTGCTCTTTACCGTACGGATGGGCAGGTCCCCCAGTGTAACAACCCCGACAGGTGTTGCAGTCGGTCCCATGGCCTGGGAACCCTGCTCCATCGGTTCGGGCTGGGTTGCGGTAACCGCTCCAGTGGTCGCCCTGACCATTTCAGGTTCGGGCTGGGTTGCGGTAGCCGCTTCCATGGTCGCCCTGGCCGTTTCCGGTTCGGGCTGGGTTGCGGCAGCCGCTTCTGTGGTCGCCCTGACCGTTTCAGGTTCGAGCGACTTTTCCTGTGGTATCGGCGCGGTCCCCTGCTCTGCTGTAACAGTCTCCGCGGCCCGCTTCCCCCCCACCGGACCTGCGGTAAGCCTCATAGAAGATGCACCTTCCCAGTCCGTAGTGAGGTGCAAGCTTGTCCTGTTTCATCCATGCCAGAGAACAGTGGTCCACGCCGAGAACAATATGGGCCTTGCCGTTCACCTGTCTCCGGCTCCACACCTTCCAATATCGGGTCATTAGCCCGGGGTTTTGGCGCGTCAGTCTTCGCAAGATGACGTCGGTCCCCGCGGTCGTTTCGGGGAAAACCGCCGTCATCCTCGTATATTTTATGAGGCACTCCTTCTTCAAAATCCGGAGTAAAGCGCCCTCCCATGGTTTCAGGTTGGGGATAGTTGTTTTCAACCAAGATTTGGCCCGTTCGTCGATGCCGGTTACGGAGAGGACGCCCTGGTCACACCGGGTCCCCTCGAAGCAAGGAACTTCTTGTTCCGTTGAAACAGCGTCCAGTGCAGCGAGGAGTCCCTGCTCCACCAGCTTAGCCCCCTTCTGGTCAAGAACGGTCTTGGGGTAGTCGGACGGCGCAATGGCCAACCTCCTGTCCGCGAGCGTTGCATCGTTGTAGCCCGTGGGCTTAGGTGAAGTCTTGAAGTTTTCACCGTTTTGGTGACCGCAGGCGGTGTGCGTTCCAGGGGCCGGGGTCGCTTAACGCCTGACTCCCCCGCATCCGCCGGATGAACCACCTCGTGGTTCGGCCCGTCGGTTGAGCCCTGCGCAGCCAATCGAGCCGCGCGAGCCCTCCTCTTTGCCTCCCCGGTCCGGCAGGCCCTTCGTTTTGTCGTGTGTGGAGACTCATTGGTCCCGGCCACCTTCCCTCTTCTGCCAAGGAGTTCCCCTACATTCGGTCATCAGTCATTGTCGACGAGTCGACAACGTCCATGGCGCCCGATCCGTTGGAGTCTCCCGCCGTGTTTCAGGCCGGAGGGTCCTCAGTCGAAGCCCCACCTTCGGCGTTTTGATTTTGTTTTTGATGATCATTAAGATCATCATTTCGATTCCCAGTAAAAAAAAAAAATTTTTTTTTGTGTGTCCATTTTTGTTCTTACGAGTTGCTAGGTAAGGAGGTCCACCCCAGCAGAGCCTGCTCGCGGAGGTCAGGTTGGATACAATGGGGGGTCAGCCCTCGGTACGATGGCTCACACCTTGGCTTGGGGAGCTGGTTCACGACGAAATTTTGGTCCCCCTTCCTCGGTTTTTGAGCCGACGGCGGGTTTCCTGTAGGCTCGTTGACCGTGGTTTTTTATCGCCGCCCTAACGCCGCCCACGGTCGTGGACGTCTAAAGACGTCCTCTCCCCCGCTCCGGCTCGGCGGGTCTTCCTCGGCCGTTCCTCCATCCGCCACCTGAGGACGCGCTCTGGCTGGTGCTCCCCGCGCCCCTTCACGGGGGTTAGGGACATTTATTTTATTTATTTTATTTATTTTATTTATTTTATTTATTTTATTTATTTTATTTATTTTATTTATTTTATTTATTTTATTTATTTTATTTATTTTATTTATTTTATTTATTTTATTTATTTTATTTATTTTATTTATTTTATTTATTTTATTTATTTTATTTATTTTATTTATTTTATTTATTTTATTTATTTTATTTATTTTATTTATTTTATTTATTTTATTTATTTTATTTATTTTATTTATTTTATTTATTTTATTTATTTTATTTATTTTATTTATTTTATTTATTTTATTTATTTTATTTATTTTATTTATTTTATTTATTTTATTTATTTTATTTATTTTATTTATTTTATTTATTTTATTTATTTTATTTATTTTATTTATTTTATTTATTTTATTTATTTTATTTATTTTATTTATTTTATTTATTTTATTTATTTTATTTATTTTATTTATTTTATTTATTTTATTTATTTTATTTATTTTATTTATTTTATTTATTTTATTTATTTTATTTATTTTATTTATTTTATTTATTTTATTTATTTTATTTATTTTATTTATTTTATTTATTTTATTTATTTTATTTATTTTATTTATTTTATTTATTTTATTTATTTTATTTATTTTATTTATTTTATTTATTTTATTTATTTTATTTATTTTATTTATTTTATTTATTTTATTTATTTTATTTATTTTATTTATTTTATTTATTTTATTTATTTTATTTATTTTATTTATTTTATTTATTTTATTTATTTTATTTATTTTATTTATTTTATTTATTTTATTTATTTTATTTATTTTATTTATTTTATTTATTTTATTTATTTTATTTATTTTATTTATTTTATTTATTTTATTTATTTTATTTATTTTATTTATTTTATTTATTTTATTTATTTTATTTATTTTATTTATTTTATTTATTTTATTTATTTTATTTATTTTATTTATTTTATTTATTTTATTTATTTTATTTATTTTATTTATTTTATTTATTTTATTTATTTTATTTATTTTATTTATTTTATTTATTTTATTTATTTTATTTATTTTATTTATTTTATTTATTTTATTTATTTTATTTATTTTATTTATTTTATTTATTTTATTTATTTTATTTATTTTATTTATTTTATTTATTTTATTTATTTTATTTATTTTATTTATTTTATTTATTTTATTTATTTTATTTATTTTATTTATTTTATTTATTTTATTTATTTTATTTATTTTATTTATTTTATTTATTTTATTTATTTTATTTATTTTATTTATTTTATTTATTTTATTTATTTTATTTATTTTATTTATTTTATTTATTTTATTTATTTTATTTATTTTATTTATTTTATTTATTTTATTTATTTTATTTATTTTATTTATTTTATTTATTTTATTTATTTTATTTATTTTATTTATTTTATTTATTTTATTTATTTTATTTATTTTATTTATTTTATTTATTTTATTTATTTTATTTATTTTATTTATTTTATTTATTTTATTTATTTTATTTATTTTATTTATTTTATTTATTTTATTTATTTTATTTATTTTATTTATTTTATTTATTTTATTTATTTTATTTATTTTATTTATTTTATTTATTTTATTTATTTTATTTATTTTATTTATTTTATTTATTTTATTTATTTTATTTATTTTATTTATTTTATTTATTTTATTTATTTCATTTATTTCATTTATTTCATTTATTTCATTTATTTCATTTATTTCATTTATTTCATTTATTTCATTTATTTCATTTATTTCATTTATTTCATTTATTTCATTTATTTCATTTATTTCATTTATTTCATTTATTTCATTTATTTCATTTATTTCATTTATTTCATTTATTTCATTTATTTCATTTATTTCATTTATTTCATTTATTTCATTTATTTCATTTATTTCATTTATTTCATTTATTTCATTTATTTCATTTATTTCATTTATTTCATTTATTTCATTTATTTCATTTATTTCATTTATTTCATTTATTTCATTTATTTCATTTATTTCATTTATTTCATTTATTTCATTTATTTCATTTATTTCATTTATTTCATTTATTTCATTTATTTCATTTATTTCATTTATTTCATTTATTTCATTTATTTCATTTATTTCATTTATTTCATTTATTTCATTTATTTCATTTATTTCATTTATTTCATTTATTTCATTTATTTCATTTATTTCATTTATTTCATTTATTTCATTTATTTCATTTATTTCATTTATTTCATTTATTTCATTTATTTCATTTATTTCATTTATTTCATTTATTTCATTTATTTCATTTATTTCATTTATTTCATTTATTTCATTTATTTCATTTATTTCATTTATTTCATTTATTTCATTTATTTCATTTATTTCATTTATTTCATTTATTTCATTTATTTCATTTATTTCATTTATTTCATTTATTTCATTTATTTCATTTATTTCATTTATTTCATTTATTTCATTTATTTCATTTATTTCATTTATTTCATTTATTTCATTTATTTCATTTATTTCATTTATTTCATTTATTTCATTTATTTCATTTATTTTATTTATTTTATTTATTTTATTTATTTTATTTATTTTATTTATTTTATTTATTTTATTTATTTTATTTATTTTATTTATTTTATTTATTTTATTTATTTTATTTATTTTATTTATTTTATTTATTTTATTTATTTTATTTATTTTATTTATTTTATTTATTTTATTTATTTTATTTATTTTATTTATTTTATTTATTTTATTTATTTTATTTATTTTATTTATTTTATTTATTTTATTTATTTTATTTATTTTATTTATTTTATTTATTTTATTTATTTTATTTATTTTATTTATTTTATTTATTTTATTTATTTTATTTATTTTATTTATTTTATTTATTTTATTTATTTTATTTATTTTATTTATTTTATTTATTTTATTTATTTTATTTATTTTATTTATTTTATTTATTTTATTTATTTTATTTATTTTATTTATTTTATTTATTTTATTTATTTTATTTATTTTATTTATTTTATTTATTTTATTTATTTTATTTATTTTATTTATTTTATTTATTTTATTTATTTTATTTATTTTATTTATTTTATTTATTTTATTTATTTTATTTATTTTATTTATTTTATTTATTTTATTTATTTTATTTATTTTATTTATTTTATTTATTTTATTTATTTTATTTATTTTATTTATTTTATTTATTTTATTTATTTTATTTATTTTATTCATTTTATTTATTTTATTTATTTTATTTATTTTATTTATTTTATTTATTTTATTCATTTTATTTATTTTATTTATTTTATTTATTTTATTTATTTTATTTATTTTATTTATTTTATTTATTTTATTTATTTTATTTATTTTATTTATTTTATTTATTTTATTTATTTCATTTATTTTATTTATTTTATTTATTTTATTCATTTTTTTCATTTTATTCATTTTATTTATTTTATTTTCTTTTATTTTTTTCATTTATTTTATTCATTTTATTTATTAGTGGGTTTTTTCACTGATTCCTCGAAGGGTTACTGGGCATTTTTCCTCTCTCAATACCGTCCTGATACTTATTTCCAACCGCTCTCTCGACTCCCGGGACTGGAGCTTCGTCGCGACACGCTAGATGGCCTCTACGGGCATACAGCTATAGTCGTAGATCGCACGTCCTATAGCTGGAGCTTCGTCCATGCGCCTTGTTGTGGTTACCAGCGGTACAACAGTCCCAAAGTCGAAATTGCGGTAATAAGCCTGGTAGCCTTTTTGGATTGCCAGACCAGGGCGCTACCTCCTTTCTGGACCTACTTTTTATAGTGAAATCCGAACCACTACCAACTGTACCGAATGCCGATACAGTCGGTCGATCATTTGGTTCGCCCCCCGGCTACCGCTACGTCCTTTCGGCGAGAATGTAATTATTTTCACCGAAAAGTACGCCCGGACCGGGACTCGAACCCACGACCTCCTGATGCTCAGGCTAGCAGGCTAACCACTGAGCCAAAGCGTCGGTTTTATTCATTTTATTTATTTCATGAACCTTTTTAAACAAATAATTTATTTCCGCAGTAAATGCAAAAATTCGATCTTTCACCGATTTTCACCGTCGAGGAATTTCACCATTGGTTTTTACCGCAGAGCGGTATACTACGTAGTTTCGTTGTGGAAATCAACGGAAAGGTAACCGACATGATGAGCTTTTACACTCTGCCAAGTTCGGTCATGGATCGCGCTACCGACAAAACCCTCAAAGACTCGTACAGTTTCTACAATGTATCGACTGTCACTCCTTGGATCGACCCCATGACCAACGCCCTTATTTCCGCGAAAAACGTGGGTTTTATTTTATCTCTTCACGTACTTTTTTCCGGACAATCGAATTCGAATCAAATTGATAAAAAAATAATCCTGTTGAATTTTTTAGAACAATCGAATTCTATAAAATTCTATCAAATTCTATTACAAATTGACTTTGACAGAAATCAAATCGAAATGACTAATTCTATCTACAAATAGAAGATTTAAAAAAAAATTATAATAGAAGACGAATCCTAATCAAAATCTAATTCTACTATGATCGTAAGTTTATTGTTAATTGAATTGTTTGAAAATCGAATTCCATCGAAAATCGAATTTTATTCAAGTTCAACTTCCATTAAATTCTGTTGAAAATCGATCTCTATCTAAGTTGACATTGCATTGAATTAAATTCCAAATGAAAATCTATGTCACATATGATTCGATCAATTCCTATTAAAAATCGAATTTTATTACAAAGTAAAAATGAACAAGGGTGCAAAGTCGAACCTTGCACATTGCTTCCTCATAATTTTCTTAATTTGCCAAAGCTTTCTCTATAAGGAACTGTGTCGATCAATTTTGGCTTCCTCATAGAGGAAGCTTTGGCAAATTAAAAAAATTATAAGGGAGCAATGTGCAAGGTTCGGCTTTGCACCCTTGTTCTCATATAAAATCGGGCGGTAAATCGATCTAGTCCAGAATAAATATATGGTGAATTCCATGTCAGATTTGAAAATCTGAAAGTCGCATTAAATGTAAACGCTTAGATGGATTTTGCCCAAATTCAATAAGGAAACATCTTTCGATGATGGTGCGACTTTGTACCAAATTTTTATCCGATATCTCAAAAATTGTGGAAGCTAGAGCACTTACGTTGATTTCTGAAAAATTTCAAAATGACAAAATATGAATGGCTCGATGGATTTTGCCCAAATTTAATCCGAAACGTCTTTTGATAATAGTGCAGCTTCGTACCAAATTTTAGTCCGATATCTGGAAAATTGTGCCAGCTAGAGTGCGCACACAATTTTTTCACACCTTCTAAAATTTCTTAAAATAAAAGCACTGCATGGATTCTTTTCCAATTCAGTAACGAACATTACCCTATAGTCGTTTAACATGATACTGAATTTGAGCTCGATATCTCTAAAATTGTGGAAGCTAAAGACCGAAGAAAAATTTTTGATTTTTTTTTTAATCGCGTGAAAACGAAAAAACTGCATGTCCCCCCATTTGCGTTAGAATGCCAGTGAATAGAGTTTGTATTTCTTTCAGGTGTGCAGTGTGAAATTGACATTTGTAAGATATCTTTCATATACGTAAATTTGAATAAACTATATTTTAATAAAACTTTTACCCACTTTCAATTTACGCGAGTAACAGCCCCGAAAAACTTTCGAACCTAACCTAAAACCGTCCTCACACGCAGATTGGTATCGTCCAAGAGAGATGGGCAGGCCGGTCAACTCAATGACATGACCATGTTTCGAGCGAGATTCCAGGACAAATCGCATGGTCGTATGGTCCAATAGAGTTGGCTGAGGCAGCCTAGTGAGACGGGCTACATGACAAACTTCATCTCGTCCATTAAAAATAGTGGCATCACCCAACAAATTGGTCGGCTCCCCAGAGTCCAACTAAATTGGTTACCGCAACGAACTGAAGGTCACGCCGTCCGATTCTTTTTTTTCAGTGTACATACATACACACACACACACACGAACACACACACACACACACACACACACACACACACACACACACACACACACACACACACACACACACACTCACACACACACACACACACACACACACACTCACACGCACACGCACACGCACACGCACACGCACACGCACACGCACACGCACACGCACACGCACACGCACACGCACGCGCACGCGAACGCGCACGCGCACGCGCACGCACATGCACACGCACACGCACACGCACGCGCACACGCACGCGCACGCACACGCACGCACGCACACGCACGCACACGCACACGCACACGCACACGCACGCACGCACGCGCGCACGCACGCACGCACGCACGCACGCACGCACGCACGCACGCACGCACGCACGCACGCACGCACGCACGCACGCACGCACGCACACGCACACGCACACGCGCACGCACGCACGCACGCACACGCGCACGCACGCACGCACGCACGCACGCACGCACGCACGCACGCACGCACACGCACACACCGACCCACACACACACACACACCTACCCACCCACCCGCCGGATAAAGCAAATTCTCAATGCAGCATCCGGATAACCAACGGCAGCGTTTGGAAAAAAGTACAGAACAAATGTACCTTAAATGAAATATACCTTTAATGGACTTAGCCGCGACGTGAGAGAGTATGTGCGACAATGCTACCTCTGCTCCCGCGTTAAGACTTCGAAGCCGCCTGATCATGCAGTGATGAGGACACACAAACCACGGGAACCATCGGAAACCGTAGTCATGGATCTCATAGGGCCCTATCCTCGTTCTAAGAAAGGAAAACGGTTCATCCTCCTCGTGACCGATCTATTCTCACGATGGGTCGAGGCCTTCCCCTCAGGATCATCTGAAACTTCACACATCTTAAAAATCCTCGAAAATAAGGTTTTCAACCGGTGGCGATATCCCAAAGCCGTCCTGACGGACAACGGACCGCAGTTCATAAGTCAGAACTGGTTACAAGCCTATGACCGCTGGCAAGCGCAGCCTTGGACGACGGTCATATTCCACCCCCAAGCCAATCCAACAAAAAGATGGAACCAAGTGACAAAGAAAGGACTCCGGTTGCATCTGACAAACCAAGATCATAAAAATTGGGACGCGCATATCCTCTTTACGAACTCGACGTAACGCTGCAACGGAGCTAACCCCAAGCGAAGCCCTGCTAGGGAAAAATTTACGACGCCCCGGAGACTGGATGTTTTCAGACGAAACCGCCTATATCAAGGAGGACCGGGAGAAGCGGGTGAAAACGATCCAAAAAAGCTAGGAAGCGTATCAACGGAGTTACGCTTCCACCGAGAAAGGATCGTCGCATTTTTAAACCGGAGACCTCGTGTATTCGAAAACTTACCCCTTATCGAAAGCCATCGACGGCTATCACGCAGATTTTGTACCGCCTTGGGAAGGCCCGTTTCCTATCGAACCGATCCTAGGAAATGAGGTTCATTTAGTCAATCGGAATCAGAAACCCGTGAAGATCTACGGGAGCCTGCTCAAGCCGTGTCATCTTTAAACTCAAACTACGGAGTTAGAATCACCCTTCAAAGAAACTCCCCCCAGCCAAAAGCCACGTCGCGAAGAAGCGAACGCACTTTCGATCTCGGAGGTAACATTATTGCCGCCGGTAATATTATCATCTACCCCAACTGCCTTCAGGGTGGTCTCGCCGGAGCCACACAACGAACAGCTGATCTTCGAGAGTCACGCTAACGGCACCTCGACACAATACGATCTCCGTCCGCGAACAAAAAAGGACAGTCACGTTCAATAAAAAGTAAAAGCGTCATAGAGAGAGAGAGAGAGAGAGAGAGAAGAGAGAGAGAAAAAGCGATATTTATTTAGCGCTCCGGGACAAGTCCCCTTAAGCGCAGAGCGTTCAAAAATTACATCGAATGTGTAATTTTATATCACAGGCGGTGGAATACAATGCAATTACAGTTTCAAAACAATTTTCGGTGGTGTTGTGTTGAGTTTAGAAAAGTAATAAATATCAAAAAAGATAGAAATAAATAAATTAAAAGTTTTTCAGAATAGGATTAATGTTTAACATTGACTAGAAACTTTTGGTTCAATGATTACATTAGTGATAATAATAATGTTATTGCACAGTTCGCTTATTACAGAAATGAAGAAAAAACCAAAACGAAAAACATAGTCAAAAACGAAAATAAGAACTAATCAGCCCTACGTCTCTCGACGAACTACTCAATCCGCCTGTCTCGAGGTTTCAGGGTGTGGAAAGAAGAAAAAAAGTATGTACTAATTATTTCCTAGTATTTACAGTTCGCTGGATTAAGAGATTTTATGTGACTAGTTGTTGGTTGCGAGACAAAAGGTGCGAGTATTTCGAGGCTGCACTTACATTGTGTAGCGAATTATCTATTAATTCGTTTTGTTTTGAGAAGGAAATTTCGGACTACCGAGGGTGCGTCGGATGTGGGAAGTTGTTGGCAAGACGAACGCAATAACGGGTGCTCAACGTAATGAATTATTTTATTACAAGAAAATGATGATGAGCGAATATGTCTCGGCAAACAAAGTAAATCATATGAAAACAATTCCGATCATGAGTACGCCGGGTTTGGTATTCACCGAGAGTCGATTACAATCGACGTTGTTTCGTTGTAACGTAATTATAACAAAAGAAAATGCGAAATGAAGAATAGAGCGCGCAAATTACAATCGAGAATCGCGAACCGTCGACGCGATGTCGAGAACGTGGCGAATACACGGTTTATTCTGAGCGCGTCGATTCCGATCGACGGTCGTTTCGACGCGTAGTAATTTGAATGAAATAACAAAAAAAAAACAAGAAACAAAAGCGAAGTATAGCGGCTAGGGTATAGCCTAATGTATTCAAAATCGTTAACTATCGACGTAGTGTCGACGAAAGATATCGGGCACGAGGTTTAGTCAGCGTGTACAGTAATGGCGGCCGTACACCGCAACTCACACGGGTCTTGTAATGGCGGCGTCTTCGACACGTGTTTGTCGTCGACGCAATACCTTAATTCCTTCGGTGGATGTGTTGACGACCAGCCCGTACGGGCTAACCTCTTCGACGTGAGAAAATGAGAAGCTCCCGGCTCCGTGGATTGACGATACTCCTCGATTGAGGAATGCTGGATTTTGATGCAGCGATCGATGTAATTTGGCCGATCAAAGACCACGCCGCGCTTCGACGAGGCCACGTTGTCGTTCGTGGCGATATATGCCCGATGCGCTCGGCGATTGGAAAATATGATGAGACGACTCCTTGAGTAGAATTTTGTTGTTTCGACTCGTGACTCGAGTCGAGTTTATTCGTTCTTCGTTTAAATACGTGAAGAATACTTGAAATTGGTGGGCGAACTCGTGCCCAAAGATTTATAATAATTCGTAACTGGGAAATAATCAATGATGTGACTCGCACAGTCCGTCGTGATCGAGTGAATCTTGCTCGATCGAGGTTCGTCCCGGTGGCACTGGGCCCGCACCCTGAACTCGAAAATCCCCACACGCGCACTGACGCGCCGTCTGTCGAGTACCCGCGGCACTGATTGTGGGCCTAGATTTCCCCGCGCACATTCGAATGGCCCGTGGGCCGTTTCGCTCGTTACATCGCCCCCCTTCATTTCGGGAAACCGGTCGAAACAATTCTTTCGCCGTTGACGCAAATGACTCATCTAACCACACGCATATCCCATTCGAAATAGAGGCCGATTCAACGAGGAGCCTCAGATCAGTAGTCAGCGCTGAAACAAACTGTGGATTAGTAATACCGGTACATTAGACGGGCTCGCGATACTTCCGAAGACTAATGCGATTGTAGGTACCCTTAATTTTACCCGGGTCATCTCGATCGGCGAGTTGGAAAGCGTTATTGCTGAATGATTTTATAATGACATACGGGCCATAATATAAATGGAAAAATTTAGCTGTTACGGCGTCGGAGGCGTTCGAGGGGTGTGGAACTCGCAATAGGACGAGGTCACCTTCGTGAAGTGCGACGGTTAAGACGCTCTTCTGAGCCTTAAGCCGTTTTTTGAAACTCAGTCGAAGTCGTTCATTGGCTATAATAATTTTGTTTTCGTGGGGAGCCTGCTCGCTCGCGGGAAAAGCTATGATCTTCTCTACTTCATCTCGGGGCGATCGTCCCCACTGCAATTCATAGGGGGTAAACCCGGTACTGGCGTGAGTCGTGACGTTTAATAAACTTTCGATTCTGGGCACATGTCTCGCCCATCCGCAATGGGCGTCGGCACAGAGAGTGCGGAACAAGCGTCCCAGCTCCCTCATCACTCGCTCCGTCGGGTTGCTCTGTGGATGGCGAACCGAGCAGAATCGTACGGATATGTTGTTTTTTTCGAGATTGGTTCTCCATTTCGACGACGCGAACTGCGTGCCATTATCGGATAGAATTGCGCTTGGACGGCCGAATTCGGGAACGTAATTTTGGAGGATTTTGGTCAGGACAATGCGGGTGGTTGCACGCTTTATTGCATACAGGCGGACGTACTTCGAAAAAGCGTCGAGAACGACAAACAGGTACTGGACTCCTCCGACTGAACGTGGGAGTGGTCCAAAAAAGTCCACGGTAAGTAATTCACCTGGCTTTTCGGCCTTTACGAGGTTATATTCGCCTTCCATCGGCGCATTAATATGCTTCACCCGCTGACATAGGTCGCATGTTTGGACGAATGATTTCACGTTTTTGCTGATTCGATCCCAGTAAGAGTATAAGCGTATGTAAGCGAGGGTCTTCGACGTACCCGGATGGCCGAGTTTCGAGTGAATGTAGTCGATCAGACGGGGCGTTAAGACCGCTGGGACGACGAGTAGCCAACGTTTGTTGTTCGGATAGAACCGGAACAAGATATCATTGTGGATACGATAATGTTCCGTTAGGGACCCGAGACGTACCCGTTCAATGAGCTTGTTAAGGGTAGGGTCTTGCCTTTGGAGATGCCCAATGGCCAGAAGATCGTCGCGTAGGTCGAGGGGCATCTTCGTTTGGTAAGTGTCTATTTTGTTTATTTGTGCAGGCCCATCAACGTCGGGGAGTTCGCACGAGAAGTTCGTAAGTAGAAACGAGATCGCGAGTGTATTCGAATCTTCATTTTCGAATTTGCCGGAGGGATGCCGACTAAAAAAATCGTCGACGACATTTTCACGACCAGTGCAGTAAGTTACGGTAAACGTGTATCGTGAGAGTGCGAAACACCATCGGCGGAGTCTGGCGGTATGATAGTCCGTTGAATTAAGGAAGCTAAGCCCTTTGTGATCTGTAATTACTTCGAAACATCTCCCCATTAAATACGCGTGACATTTATTTACCGAGTATACAATGGCGAGGAGTTCCTTCTCAGTTGTTCCGTAGTTGGCTTCCGCCGCGTTGAGGCAACGACTGACGAGTGTGATGACACATTTTTCGCCATTATCGTTTGTTTGAAACAAAACGCCGCTGATCCCTCGATCGGACGCATCAGTCTGTAACTGGAATCGTTTGTCGGAAATGACGTGACTGAAATGGATGGAATTTGCGAAATTTTTCTTTAAATCCTCAAAGGCTTTGCGGTGCTCCTCTTTCCACCTCCACAAATTTTTTCCGGATAACAACTCACGAAAGGGATCGACGAACGTCGCGTGTTTGATACTAAACTGTCGGTAGTAATTACACATCCCTAGGAATTGTTGTAATTGTTTCTTGCTCGTAGGTTC
This sequence comes from Sussaba pulchella, assembly GCA_963971145.1. Lineage (NCBI taxonomy): Eukaryota > Metazoa > Arthropoda > Insecta > Hymenoptera > Ichneumonidae > Sussaba > Sussaba pulchella. Next base: position 5,126,800 of record OZ020172.1, read on the forward strand.
AGCGAAGTTTTCGATTAAGTCAAGTTTGTTTGAAAGGGGTCGAATACCATCGATCGACAGTTCGTACCCCAAAAAGGCGACCGAGCGCCGACAAAAATACGATTTGTCGAGGCGCAGAGTAAAGTCATTATCCTGCAATCGACTGAATACGACATCGAGATGAGACAGATGGTCATCAAACGATTTCGAAGTGATGAGATCATCGATATACACCGTGAGGAACGATTCACAAGTACGATCAAAAATTTTACTCACCGCGCGAATAAATCCGCTACCAGCGGTTTTTAACCCGAACGGGATGCGGCGGAATTGATACACCGTTGAGCCAAAGAGGAAGGCCGTGTATCGACGGAATGATTCTGCAAGTGCAATTTGCCAATATCCGTTCGCTAGATCGGATGTTGACATATATTGTGTACCGTGATATTTCTGGGTTAGTTCGCTGATCAACGGTGGCGACTCATTATCGGAATCGATAATTTGGTTTAAGAATCGGGCATCGAGGCAGATTCTTAGGCGGCCATCCTTCTTTTTGACGATCCGCAGTGGGTTACAATAGGGGCTGTCTGATCTCTCAATTATCCCCTCCCGCAGCATGGCGTCGATTTCCGTTGTCACGGCATCTCGGAGTACATGTGGGACGGGATACGAGCGTCGCACGATTGTCTTTGGCGTGGTTAGCGTTATATGATGCTCATAGTTCCCTGCTGGAATAGTTTTTGCTGAGAATAATTTTTTATATTTTCTCAGGAGCGTCTCCATCGCGACTTGCTGATCGCTTGATAGACCTAACATCGTTTCACAGAGGGTGGAAACGTCTTTGTAAAAATTATTGTCTTCACCAACGGTATACAATTGGCATGCTTGGAGAGTGTCGGGTTTGTCAACGCCGATCGACATATCGGGGTGACGCGGGGAATTTCGTAAACTAGCCCCGGGTGGCTTCGAGTCTCGACCGGGTTTCACACCGTCAGTGCTCGCCGGCTCAATGGAGTCTGCATGATCTTCGATACGACCCCTCCGGGGATACTTTTCCTCTAGCGGATGGGTGCGTCCATCGTCATGATTAGGAGTACTCGGAGGTATTAATATCGATTTGGCATTTGAGAATCCGAGTAGGGGCTCCCTATACTCGGATCGGTCGGCCGGAATGGGAAAACGAAAATCGTCACAATAATTTTGCGATGCGCATTCATTAACGAGTTTCACGTTCGTCCGGATTCCGGTATCGATATTCGGTTCGTTTACCGACGGATTAATCGTTTTATTTTCGGTGTGACTTACGGGTAGCACTTGGATGTATGTCACGTTATCGTGCGAGGATGTGAGTATTTTTTCGGAGTGTGTGTGCCCGAACGAAATGAGCGAACTCGGGACGACATAGTCTTTAAGACGAAAATTTAGTTGATCGTAATCAATAACAGCTCCATTACGGAGGAACCAATCATTACCGATAAGGACATTGGACGTTAAATATGGGATGACCAAAAAAGTCGTCGGGACTATTCGATCTCCACACGTTACATCCAACATGATTTGTCGCTTTACTTTGGTCGGTTTTTTTTCCTATGGCCGTGGTGACGGTCATATTGGAAACTGGTAACTCGGTAATTTTAAAGTTTGTTTTCAGGTACTCGTAATACGCATCGGAGACGACTGTCACTTGGCTGCCTGTGTCCAATAACGCGGCTATGGGGATCCCACGAATGTGGACGATCAATCGCGGACATTCTCGAAAACGTACGGTTCCCTCACCCGCGTGCAGGGATGGGCGGACTTTAAGTCTATTGGGAATTTAAGTCCGGGCTAAAGCGAATAATCCGTGTCTACTCGCGATTTTACGCGAGGCAAAATATGAACACACCGTGAATTTGGATTTTGCCCGGCGTAAAGCCCACGGCTTGTTTACACTCGGATTTTACACCGGTCGAAATTCCAAAGCCCTCGGGGCTTTGGATTTTCGCTAGCGTAAAGCCCTTTGGGACTTTGGATTTTGTCCGACGCAAATTCCAAAATACATCGGGACTTTTCCGGACTTTAAGTCCTGTCTAGGTTAAATTCCCCTAAATTACACGAATAGTTGAAATTTTTATTTAATACGTACAGGGATACGTATGGATAAAATAATTAATTATAAAATTAATTAGTAAATAAATAATTTTACGTTTCTTTCAAGTGTGCGAGTGTGTGCGAGTGTGTGCAAGTGTGTGCAAGAGTGTTCGAGTGTATTCGAGTGTGTGCAAGTGGGTGCGTGCGTGCGTGCGTGCGTGCGTACGGGCGTGCGTGCGTGCTTGCTTGCGGGTGTGCGTGCATGCGTGGGGGTGTAGGTGTGGGCGTATGTGTAGGTGTGGGTGTGTGTGTGGGTGTGGGTGTGGGTGTAGGTGTGGGTGTGTGTGTGTGTGTGTGTGTGTGTGTGTGTGTGTGTGTGTGTGTGTGTGTGTGTGTGTGTGTGTGTGTGTGCGTGTGCGTGTGCGTGTGCGTGTGCGTGTGCGTGTGCGTGTGCGTGTGCGTGTGCATGTGCGTGTGCGTGTGCGTGTGCGTGTGCGCACGCACGCACGCACGCACACACGCGCGCACCCACACACACACACACACACCCACACCCACATACACATACTCGTCTAGCTTCTGCTCGGAGTCCATTTGATTTCGCCCGTCGTCATTGGTCGGGGCGTATCCCTGAAGCTGCAGGTGGGCTGGACGCGTATTGGCGTTCGCCGGAAATCGAGATATATTCGAGGGTGGTGGCGAGGGCGTAAGTGTTTTCTGATAATGAGTCGAGTTGGAGGGATTCGCGTTATTGCTGACACCCGGGCCAGAAGGCGAGTTTTGATGACCTCGACTGTGGTTATTATGACCGCCGCTATTAGCCCCGCGCGGATTACTAGCGTTACTTGTTCGATTACGATCGCGTTCGTCCGTAGACATATCGAGTTGCGCGAGCGCGTTTGATATCACGTTCATTCGAGAAAAATCCGCCATAATAAAAGCGTCCCGCACGCGAATCGGCAGTTGCTGTACTATGGTATAATTTAGCTCATACGGATTTAAGGGTGGGTCAAAATATTCGGCTTCCGCGATCTGTTGAAAAAAATAAGTTTGCAATGAACCCATGGACGCCATATATCTACGCGATGCCCATTGGCTTTTAATTCGGGTTTGGACGGCGATCGAATAGAACTCGTCAAGAAAGGATATTTTGAAATCGTCGTACGTACGACATATTCTACGGTTGGCGTTATACCACGTCCTAGCTCTACCCTGTAATGAGTTTTCGATAATAAGCAACTTGCTGACATCGGAATTTACGTTCTTCGCGACAAAATAACGTTCGAGGTGATCGAGATATTCCCTTGGGTGGGTGTCTACATCGCTGGTGAATTTCGGCATGCGGATATCGATTTTTAATGTGCGCAAATTGTGCGCGAGCCCGTCCAACATACCTGCATCACCATCCATCGCTGGCAAACGTGGCATAACGTTCTGACCGTCCACAGGACCATGTTGTCGCTGTAGGGTCTCAATTTCGTGCCGTTGTTCAGCGACTTGAGTGCGCAAAAGTCGCAACTCCTCGACGATAACTGCGCCATTGACATTCTGAAGCTCACCCCTGAGACGCTCGAGTTCTCGACGTTGAATCGCCAACATTTCCAGTTCCTCGTTCATACGTGCACGCTGCTGTTCCATGCTCATTCCATCCGGCATATCTATATTATCAAATAAATTAGAACCGGCGAAATCACGATGAGCTTTATGTTTGGGTTTTGCACGCTCCCTTTTCTTTACGGTAAGGGGTGCAGGGGTGTCTGGGTCACCAGAGTCACCCTGAGAACGTGTCCGTACGGGACTATGTTGTACCGACATAAATTGTAATTGATTCAATGTATATATATATTTTTTATTTGATTTTTATTGTTTTTAATTGTATTTATCTATTCATCAAAAATAAATGAATGAATTTATTTACTTATTTGTTTATTTATTTCAATTTATCTATTAACTTATTGATTAATTTATTTATTTGAACGAGCGACTCAGCCTTTGCTGTCCGACAATCGTAAAAAAGAATTCTATAACTCTATAGAGCAAAAATGAAACAAGTGGCCCCCTAGAAAATCCGTCACTCGGGGATATGAAAGTAATAAACATATTCTGATACTTTTCAGAGATACAAGAATACGTATTTTTCGTTTTTTCGAAATTTCCATTTTTCTAAAAGTTATTAACATTTGAATTTTTATGTATTAATTTAGAAGAAAATTTTTTTCTCTCGATCTATTTGATAAAATTAAATAATATTTCCAGGGGATATTTCTAACAAACTGTTCTATTCAATGACATTTTTTTTTTAAACGGGATGCAAAAATTTACCTAAAATATAAACAATTTTTTTAAACAAATAGAAAATTCAACGACTTCTCCATCGATTCTCATATTTCTTCCCATAGACATTTATTTTGTGTTCAATTGAGAAGATTTTTCCGTTGGAAAAAGTTGGGAACTTACAGTTTTGAAAAAGTTATGAGGATTTTTCTGTTGAGTCGCGCGCTGTGAATGGCTCGCCACCTGACGCGCGACTCAACAGAAAAATCCTCATAACTTTTTCAAAACTGTAAGTTCCCAACTTTTTCCAACAAAAAAATCTTCTCAATTGAACACAAAATAAATGTCTATGGGAAGAAATATGAAAATCGATGGAGAAGTCGTTGAATTTTCTATTTGTTTAAAAAAATTGTTTATATTTTAGGTAAATTTTTGCATCCCGTTTAAAAAAAAATGTCATTGAATAGAACAGTTTGTTAGAAATATCCCCTGAAAATATTATTCAATTTTATCAAATAGATCGAGAGAAAAAAATGTTCTTCTCAATTGATACAAGAAAATTCAAATGTTAATAACTTTTAGAAAAATGGAAATTTCGAAAAAACGAAAATCACGTATTCTTGTATCTCTGAAAAGTATCAGAATATGTTTATTACTTTCATATCCCCGACTGACGGATTTTCTAGGGGGCCACTTGTTTTATTTTTGCTCATATAGAGAAGTTTAACGATGCTAGTTCTGTTCAAAAATCCTATAGAAAAGTTTTGACCAGCAACTACGCACACCAGCCGTCAACTATACAACCTCGGGCCCCACGTTGGGCGCCAAAGTAGCGAATTATCTATTAATTCGTTTTGTTTTGAGAAGGAAATTTCGGGCTACCGAGGGTGCGTCGGATGTGGGAAGTTGTTGGCAAGACGAACGCAATAACGGGTGCTCAACGTAATGAATTATTTTATTACAAGAAAATGATGATGAGCGAATATGTCTCGGCAAACAAAGTAAATCATATGAAAACAATTCCGATCATGAGTACGCCGGGTTTGGTATTCACCGAGAGTCGATTACAAACGACGTTGTTTCGTTGTAACGTAATTATAACAAAAGAAAATGCGAAATGAAGAATAGAGCGCGCAAATTACAATCGAGAATCGCGAACCGTCGACGCGATGTCGAGAACGTGGCGAATACACGGTTTATTCTGAGCGCGTCGATTCCGATCGACGGTCGTTTCGACGCGTAGTAATTTGAATGAAATAACAAAAAAAAAGAAAAAACAAGAAACAAAAGCGAAGTATAGCGGCTAGGGTATAGCCTAATGTATTCAAAATCGTTAACTATCGACGTAGTGTCGACGAAAGATATCGGGCACGAGGTTTAGTCAGCGTGTACAGTAGACTGTGTCAAAAAAACAATTTATTTTTTTTTCTTGGATTGCACGGTCGTTATAGCTAGTGTTTGGCCTAAAAAAAATTCTCGTGAAGAGCACACTCGAAAATGTTTTTTTTTGGCCCGTCGCAAAGGGGGGTCCCCTTTCCCCTTTAAGTAACATAGGAAAAATACATTTCTCGCTTCTTTCATTCCCTGGGCCCATAAAAACCACTGGAACTGAATCCGCCGCATACCATGTTCTAGGGAATTGAATTTCCTTCAAAAAGTATTGGAGCCTTAAGTCAAAAAATTTAATATCTCTAAGACATACAGGCATTTGAAACCGATTTTCGACAAAAAATCGTCTTCAAACGAGTTTCACAGCCAAACTCTTCGTTCTACACGAAAAATGTATGGATACAATTTAGAGACAATTGAATTCTCTACAAAAATGGTATCTAGTGAAAATAGCCTTAATCCAACAATTTACAATTCACAGTCCCTGGAAGTTCATTATATGAGAAAAAAAAATTATTTTTCACCTATTCGGTCATAATTATTGATTATTAAAATGTAGACATCATAGAATTGACGTAGAAAATCATTACGTTGAATGAATAGCACCTTTCAATAATGAAAATATATTTCCACTTTTCGATACAAGAGTTGTTGTAAGAATTCTAGAACTTTCATAGAACAAATAATATTTCACATGAAAAAACAACGTGTAAGTCGTTGAGGAACAATATTGACGTCACATCATCCATGCCCGACATTTGCGGCGGTGGCGGGTAGAAAAGAATTTTCTCGTCCCGTCGCACATGCGTGAAACGGCGCGTTTTCAAGAGGGGTCGGACAAAAAAAATGTTGCGATAACTGCTCGGCGATGTTGGTTAGATGGTAATTTTGAACGTTGGCGCGGAAACAGAGCGGAGTCTTAAAAACTCACCCGATTGGCCGAACGTAGAACGACACGCTATTGGTTGCGTCAGCAACCGATATTATATTATATTATTATATTATTGATTTTAATAATCAATAATTATGACCGAATAGGTGAAAAATATTTTTTTTTGCTCATATAATAAACTTCCAGGAGCTGTGAATTGTAAATTGTTGGATTAAGGCTATTTTCACTAGATACCTTTTTTGTAGAGAATTCAATTGTCTCTAAATTGTATCCATACATTTTTCGTGTAGAACAAAGAGTTTGGCTGTGAAACTCGTTTGAAGACGATTTTTTGTCGAAAATCGGTTTCAAATGTCTGTATGTCTTAGAGATATTAAATTTTTTGACTTAAGGCTCCAATACTTTTTGAAGGAAATTCAATTCCCTAGAGCATGGTAAGCGGCGGACTCAGTTCCAGTGGTTTTTATGGGCCCAGGGAATAAAAGAAGCGAGAAATGTATTTTTCCTATGTTATTTAAAGGGGAAAGGGGACCCCCTTTGCGACGGGCCAAAAAAAAACATTTTCGAGTGTGCTCTTCACGAGAATTTTTTTTAGGCCAAACACTAGCTATAACGACCGTGCAATCCAAGAAAAAAAAATAAATTGTTTTTCTGACACAGTCTAGTGTACAGTAATGGCGGCCGTACACCGCAACTCACACGGGTCTTGTAATGGTGGCGTCTTCGACACGTGTTTGTCGTCGACGCAATACCTTAATTCCTTCGGTGGATGTGTTGACGACCAGCCCGTACGGGCTAACCTCTTCGACGTGAGAAAATGAGAAGCTCCCGGCTCCGTGGATTGACGATACTCCTCGATTGAGGAATGCTGGATTTTGATGCAGCGATCGATGTAATTTGGCCGATCAAAGACCACGCCGCGCTTCGACGAGGCCACGTTGTCGTTCGTGGCGATATATGCCCGATGCGCTCGGCGATTGGAAAATATGATGAGACGACTCCTTGAGTAGAATTTTGTTGTTTCGACTCGTGACTCGAGTCGAGTTTATTCGTTCTTCGTTTAAATACGTGAAGAATACTTGAAATTGGTGGGCGAACTCGTGCCCAAAGATTTATAATGATTCGTAACTGGGAAATAATCAATGATGTGACTCGCACAGTCCGTCGTGATCGAGTGAATCTTGCTCGATCGAGGTTCGTCCCGGTGGCACTGGGCCCGCACCCTGAACTCGAAAATCCCCACACGCGCACTGACGCGCCGTCTGTCGAGTACCCGCGGCACTGATTGTGGGCCTAGATTTCCCCGCGCACATTCGAATGGCCCGTGGGCCGTTTCGCTCGTTACAATTGGGTGTGATAAAGAAGCTGGTGGATTTATCGACAGAGACAGTAGGGCTACGGGATATTCGAACTTTGCTTGTATTAACTGAGGAAACCTGAGCGGGAATGCTTGCATACGACGAACGATACAGCGTGTTTCGCTGTATCGATTGATTAATTGATTGAATTGGTTTATTATTAGCTTTCGCTACTTCATTTTACACATACTTTTACATTTCCTTAATCTTATTCTGCCTTAAGCTACTTCCATTATTCTATGTTCTCTTTATCTGCTCTTTCAGTCGCCTTTTAAATTGCCCTACGTCACGAGTTTCCCTTACGTTGCTTGCAAGTTTGTTGTAGATTCCGACTCCGGTATACGTTAAGCAATTCTGCGCTGCTGCCGTTCGACAATGGTTCACTGCTATGTTATTGGCCTGTCTTGTGTGATGATTGTGATTCTGTCCGACAAAGTTTATCTGTTGTGTCAAGTAATCCGGCATTATTCCATTCGTACATTTAAAAATAAAAACGCAGACATTAAAAATCATTCGCTGTCGCACGCCCATAAATCCTAACGCTTTAAGCATATCTTTTATTCTCGCATACCTATTTTATTTCAATATTGCTCGCATCGCTCTGTTTTGGGTCTTCTGTAAGACATCCATCCAGTATTGGTTTAAATTGATAAGCAGTGTGATACAATATCCGTAGTGTGGAGCAATTATAGTTTTGTATATTGTGACTAGAGTGTATGAGGTAACATACTTATTTGATCGGTACAGGACATTGATTTTTTTTTGCTACTTTACTCGCTATATATCTCGCATAGCTATCAAACATAAGGTGGTTATCAATGATCACTCCCAGGAACTTTATTTCTGGCACTTCCTCTATCTTTTCACCTTCAATGGTTATTTGGCATACATTCTCAACGTTCTGCTTTCGTCTATCGTGCACCACCATAAATTTGGTTTTTGTCGTATTTAGACGTAACGCATTTCTGTCGAGCCACTTCAATGCACACTTCATGTCGTAATTTAACTTCGTTTCAACATCACGAATGTCTACACCACGTACATATATTATTGTGTCGTCCGCAAATATTTTACACTTACAATACATCAAATTTGTCACGAGGTCATTTATATAAATAACAAATAATAATGGACCAAGCACAGATCTCTGTGGGACTCCGTAGCTTCTGTCAATCTCAGCTGAAAGTGTACTGCCATATTTCACTCTCTGTTTTCGGTTTGTAAAATATGATTGTAGCCATTGATGCGCCTTTCCTGTTATTCCATATTTCCACAATTTCTTTAACAATAAACTCCGATTTACAGTCTCGAATGCTCGTTTAAAATCTAGAAATATCGCTCCTATTACCTCATTTTTATCTAAACTCTTTTTCCAATCAATTATGGTATCTTCTATTGCTGTTTCACAACAATATTCTTTTCGGAAGCCCGATTGTTCGTTTCTTAATATATTATTTTTATCTATAAAGTCAATAAGTTTTTGCTGTCAGTTCCAGTATTTTTTCGTGCATTGATAACCCATTTATAGGTCGATATTCTTCTGCTTTGCAGCTTCCTTGTACCTTAGGGATAGGCGTGATTGTCGACGTTTTCCATTTTTCTGGAAATATGCCCGCCGGCATCGATCCATTTATGAGCTGTAGTATTAGCTCTTCTTTCCCTGTCCATGCTATCTGAAGAAACTCCGTACTGATACCCTCTTCTGTTCCATTTTTCTTTTTTAAAGATTTTATTGTTTTATCTAACTCTCCCCTTGTCACCTCCCTGAATTTATCCATCTTTGGTGTCACCAGCGTATTCGTCTCTATTTCTAAATTATCGTCGGCTATTCCATTACCTAATATATCTTCAATGCTTTTTATGAAAAATGCATTGAACATGTTTGCTATTGTTGCTTCTTCATTATACATTATTCCATCAAAACATATACATTTCGGTCTATCCACACGTTTTTTATTCCCAATCACTTCCTTCAACGTCTTCCACATTTTAGTTGGATTCGATTTTACGCTATCAATGTTCCTTTCGTAATACTTTTCCTTGCTTTGTCTCGTCATGGTGACAACCAGATTCCTTAATCTTTTATATTCTATCCAGTCATAATTTGTGTTAGGGATTTTCGCGATATGGTGTGCCCGGTCCCTTTCTTTTCTGCTTTCTCGGACTTCCTTATTGATCCACGGTTTCTCTTTCCATCGTGCAAATACCTTTTTCTCTTTTATTGGTGCCACCGTATTTATGGTTTCTATAATACAGTCAATTGTTGAATTTGCTATTTGATTCATGTCCAGATTGTTTGCACGTCGAGTTCGTATTTTGGTTCTTAGTGTTTTTATAAAAAGTTCATCGCTATAACTAGAGAGGTCTTTCACGTTGAATTTTGTCATTTTATTTCTATTTCTATTAGTGTCATTTCGTAAAATATTTATTTGTACCAAATTGGTGGTCTGTTATTTTCGGCTCTGTCAGCACCTTTGTCTTTATGTTAAAATTCGAGAAGGCCAGGTTTATTATTGTTTTCGATGTCTGTGTAATTCTGGTGAATTCTTGTACATATTGTTTGAAGCCGAGATACCGTAGATTCTGTAGTAGTCTTTTGGAGTAATGATTCACTTTATTGACGTTGATATTAAAATCACCAATTACAATAACATGCCCTTTGTCTATTATGCTATCACATTCGCTTATTGATACGTCAATGAATGCTCCATCACTTTTGTTTCGAGAATGGTAGACATTGCTAATAATAATCTCTTTATACTGCCCTAACAATTCGATTGTGCTAATCCAGGTGCTTTGTTCAATGTCTTTTGTACTGATTACCCTATACTGTATATCTGTAAGTTGTATTCTGCGACTGATCGGGAGCGTGGGGAAAATGACAGGGAGGGAGAAGAATAAAATAACTGACAAAAAAAATAAACCAGAGGTGGAATGTAGAATAGAAAAATTAGTAAGAATGTATTTGATAAAGAAATAATGGGGTTCCGCAGATCAGATGGCTGCCCCTCTCCGGGGTTCAATACAATAAATCCTTGATAATTAACAAACCAAAAGAACAACCAAATAATAATTGGAGAATAAAAAGATAACAGAAAAAAGAAGATTTGAAAAATAATAACGGCCTCACAAGGGAGATAATAATCACGCAAAACAAAGTCAGAAATAGTTGATAATAATCGCAAACAGAAATAATAACGTAAGTAATAGAACAAAAATCCGCAAAAAGAAATAATAAAATAAATAATAGTTGTCTCAAAACTAAAATAATAATCCGCAAAAATAAATAACTAAGTGAATCATAACTGCCTCAAAAACAAAATAACAATCCGCAGAAAGAAATAATAAAATCAATAATAATCGCCTCGGAAATGAAATAATAATTCGCCAAAAAGAAATAATAACATTAATGATAACTATCTCGAAATGAAATAATAATTCGCCAGAAGAAAATAATAAAATAAATAATAATCGTCTAAAGAATGATTTAATAGTCCGCAAAAATAAATAATAAATAATAAAATAATAATCGGTCGTATGCTAGCTATTACGCGGGGGAGGGGGATGGGGGTCACTAAGGGGAGGGGGAAGTGGGGTAGACGGCGTGGCTGGCCGGCACTGGTCGGTCTAAGAAATATTACCCTCGAAAGAAAAAAGATAGAAAGGGAAATTTTGGGCGCCAGTTGCTCAAGCGGGAGCAACACCGATAAAGGAAAAAAAAGAAAGAAACGCGGTGATGAGAATAATAAACGAAAAATGAAATAAGATGGAACTGGAAAAATCACAAAAAAAATACTCTTGACGCGCGGCTAGCCGTCGGCGGGGATGGACACACACAGGGGGTGGGGGCACTGTCTCTGGCTCTTAAAAGTACCTCGGCACCAAAACGCAAAAAATACTGAATAGAAAAAAAAGAAGAGTTACGCGGGGAAAAATCACTTAATAATCCTACACTGAACACGATCGCGGGAAAGCACCACTGCTCGCGCACGCACGGCAATGGTCGTCGAAAACTCGCGGGGCACAAAATGGCGTTCTCCGTCGCACGATGACGGGGCAAAAATTATAATACGCACTGAGCAATAAATTCGGGGGTCACGGGAAGGAAAATCGGGTAAATCGGGGTTTCGAATAATGGGAAAAAAACACACTTACTTCGTGTTGGGCCTACGACGGCCTTTCTCGCACTCTTTCGCTCCTACTACGCTCGCCTCGACTCGCTGTCCTTTCCTTCTCCTCTACTCTCCTCGCTTGTCTCCTCTACGCCTTTCCAATACTCTTCTCGCCTCTTTTTCGTCGCCTTTCACTCCTCTCACTCTCTTACACTCTCCTCGACGCCTTTCTCTCCTCTCAACACCCTCAAACTCGAAATATCGCATCGTCTTCGTCTCAGACGCCGACAGTGGCAGTTCGCGCGCCGCAGCGGGCGAACCGAGTGACGACGAGTGCCGAGGGGACCCGAGCGTCAGCATCGGCGACTGGAGGCCGCACAGTGGGCCAGAAACGAAAAAACCCGCTCAAAAATCGAAAAATGAAATTCAAAATTCGATCGTTTCGGCTATCGGGTTTTGTACTAGACGTAGTTCTGCAACTATCCCAGGGTGGCAACGAAGATAAATTCTTAACTACTTTGTGATACATCACCCGAGAGTTACAACACTCCGAGTGCTGCGTGTTGACCTAAAGTTGACTCAAAAATTCGGTCCGAGTTAAGGTGCGCAACTTCCGTTCATAGTGGTTTTTTTTCAAATTGGTAAAATGTCGGCTGATCCTGAAGGTATGTACAGCATTTATAAGTATAATAATTGGTTCCCTGAATCGTCTCAATAGTAAGAAACTGTGTGTAACCAAGTACGCAAAAATAATTCTTGTACGTGTCAAAATTTATTAAAAACCATAAAAATATCAAAACGCCCACTAGATCCCGCGGTAAATTTCACTGCAATATGTAAGGAATCTAAAAATGAATCGAAATCACAAGAGATCAGCTGCTCCTAGCTGCGACTTTTTTTAAAATTCCACTTCAAACATAGGTACTCGGGCGAGCGCGCTCCACTCGCTCGCTTTGCATGTGGCGAGAGGCGCGCCCAGGCGATTAAATGGATCCTGTTTTGGGCCTCGCAGAAAAGTATGTACTATGCGATGGATGACATTGACGGCTGTGAGTGCAAGAGAGAGATTTCTGTCTCTCTCGCACTTACAGATGTAAATGGAACATCCATCGGATAGCGCATACTATTTTGCAAATCGATGAAGTTTTTTGAAAATTCTTCCGCCATTTTGGATCCGCCATTTTTTTTGAGGATTCTGTCATCAAAATCGTCATCAGTGACCCCGAAAACTCTCATAAGCCAAATTTGAAGCAAATCGATAAAGTTTTTTGAAAATTCTTCCGCCATGTAGATCCGCCATTTTGTTCTTAAAAATTCTGATGTTAAAATCGTTATCAGCGACCCCGGAAATCCCCATAAATCAAAGTTGAAGCAAATCGATAAAGTTTTTCAAAAATTCTTCCGCCATTTTGTTTTTGAGAATTCTGAGATCAAAATCGCAATCAGCGACCCCGAAAACTCCCATAAGTCAAATTTGAAGCAAATTGATAAAGTTTTTGGAAAATTCTTCCGCCATTTTGGATCCGCCATTTTGTTTTTGAGAATCCTGACATCAAAATCGTGATCAGCGACCATGAAAACCCCCATAGCTATCATTTCGTGAAGATCAAACGAGACCTTCTCTTTATGATCGAGTTTTGTGGCTTTTGGCCCACTGTGGGCCGGCGACACCGCGCGCCGTGGACGGCATGCCGTTCCGCTAGATTGCCCGAGGCGTCCAGTGGCTGGGCGGGCTCAGCCGCCATCAGAGTGCGCCCTTTGCGCGTTTGGGTTGCCGCCGACTTGGTTGCTGCGGTGCGCGTGCGCGTGATTCGTTTTTGGAGCGAATAAGAAGAAGGAAAATAGATAGATAGGGAGTGAGGTTATATTATAAGAAAGTGAAAATAGATAAAAGAAGAAAAGAAACAAAGGAAAAACATCTACCCGATAATTCAGGTGATGCAGCGTGAAGAGAGACGGCCTGTGAGTGCTCAGAGTCACTCGTTGGTTTATGATCCACCGAAAAAAGCGATAAACACCGGGAACGAAAAGACGACACTTCCGCTTTATTAAAAAAGAGCGAGAGAGAGGAAAGGGATTGACGGAGAATAGAAAAAAAACCAAAGGTAAAATTCACATCCAAACTTTTATCTCAGTCACGTAATTCGCTAGAAAAAAGGGGGGGCAACTTGTTGTGCAGCCAGCACACACTGAGACTTTTTCCCGCACGAATTATTACCTGAAGCAAAAAACAAAAGAAACAAGTGTTAATAACAAGTGTAATAAATCTCTCCTAACTGTAAATAATCCCCTTAAGCACCTGTGAATAATCTCCTCAAGTAGTATCTTATTATATACCTATACTCACCTTAGCTCATAAAAACATTGCCGGATTCGCGATTACCACTTACCATAGAAAGGGGCGATAACTCCCGTCGTTATGTTAGGTCCCGCGCTTATCGAACTCACCACGAGAATGCACTGCCCGATGGCGTTGTGCGAAAATCTAGGTCAGACGCATTTTTCGTAACACCCAGGGCCCCTCAGGCGCTTGGGGCCGAGCCTGGCTACGACGCCGCCTTTTCGAGCCGCCGCAGCGACGGCACGCCGCTGCAGCGGGTATAAAAGGCGGAGCGCACGTCACCAGCATCCAGTCCGTCTACCGCTGACCAAAGTGGAGCAGCTGGTACTGCTGTGAGTGCCCAACAACGATACTAGCCAAAGTATCTAACCAGGCACTGCTTGAAGCGTTTCTCACTCCGCTGGAAAGTGGTCCCTGGTTTTCCGTTCCAAGAGCAGCTCCTCGTTCCACGCATCCCACCTTTTTTTTCACGTGCTTAACAAAGTATGATTCATATTAGTTTTATTTCAAATTAATTTTTTTATTATTCAAATCCCGGGGAAAAAGTCTCAACACGTTGGTCCCCCCCGATCTATCACGAAACCTCACAAACGTTTTTCTCTTTCACCCACGAATTCATTTTTCGCAAAATAATAGTACATTGTGTACCAAGGAGGGAAAGTGGGCGTTTTTAGCTCAGCGCGATGTTTTCGGAACGAGTGGGAGACGAGCGCGCGAAGTTTACAACGGTCCCCCTTCAGGGTGCACACAATACTATACATAACGAAGCCGCGTTTTCCGAGCTTCATGTAAGTTAATGCATACTATCCACATGTAGGCTGATGGAGTCTAGGGGCAAAGCTCCGGTGGGGTCCAGGAGCGAAGCCCCCCCACTTGACAAACGGTACATAAATCTGATGCACATTGAAACAATTATCTACTTTTTTATCTCTTAAAACAAACAGAACTTGAATAGTATATTTCCGTCTTAAGAAAAATTGTGAGCAGGATGACCCAATGATGATTCTGTCAGTCCATGTGACAGGAGATCGGATAAGCTGTTATGTCTCCTGTTCGCCAGTCTTTTGCTCTACAAAAACTGTCGAAAAAAGCTCTTCCACTCCAACAGCGACGACTCACGAACTTTACTTTTACTAGGACTTTTTTTTGTGTGTTTCATTGGTCTGTTTACCATATCAACAGCCGAGAGATGTGGAAACGCCTACTTTGGCTTCCCTAAACACCCCCCGAAAAGCGTGAAAACACGGCTGCGTTATCTATATATATATATAGAAATCTCGAGTCACGGTGTTTGTGGTCGCACGCCTCTGAAACGGCTCAGCCGATTTTTATAAAATTTTTTTTTGTACATTTCGTAGGTATAATAATAGGTCGTACAGTATATTTTATACCGCTAGGTAATTAGGGTGTCTATAAAAAAAAAAAAAATTTTCTATTTTTTTGACGAACATTTTTTTTTTGGATTTGGGGCAGAACAACGTTTTCCGGATCAGCTAGTATAAATATAATATTTTAAGCTCACAGGCGTTGTAATAATATGATTTCACCTTATTTCCCTCCATCCCTATTGTTACACAACAAACAATGTGACATCGATGTACATTTGTTTACCACACACAGTACTAGACACGTTGCAACCTCCTCGGCCTTACAAAGAGGAATTCATAGAAATATAATAAGAAAAACTGCAGGTTGGTCGCAGAAATGAAACACATTTGCAACGTTCTACAACTGTCCAATAATTTCAAACCATTCAAGTTTTGCATCGGCTATTGTTGAAGTATAATAAGTTATTAATTAGTTTTGACGCAAGCCTTATGAAAGCGTCATGTGAATTATAACAGCAATGTTATGACTGTTATAATACAATAGAGTTCGGATCAAACCATAATTCTTGTTTGCTCTGAACAACTGCGTTGTAATCTCGAGAACAAGCCACGAAATATAATATACGTTCAAACGAACTTACCTGTTGTGAAGTTCGATTCGTTCGTTATTGTGTGAGTGGCTCGTTCGAGATGATTACAGCCCACCCTCAACAAAATCTCACCCTTTAGTTCGGGAGATATGATTGAAGAATATAGAGATCACGGCGTTACCTGGGGTACGGGTAAAACTAAAAAATGTAGTCTCTTAATGTTGCTGAATTCCGGAAGAAATGAACTGTACTACGTTGTAATTATCTCGAACGAGCTTATCTCACATAATAACGATCGAACTTCACAACAGGTAAGTCCGTTTGATCGTTAATAATAATTTGGGTCTCGATAAATTACTGGAAATCGAATTTCAAATATAAAAATTGATTTTTCGGACAATATATTTATTTATTTTTAAAATATTTTGTGTGGTAATCAAGTTGGGATCTCTGTAATAATTCTCTAAATCTACAAACATTTCAGGGTAATAAATCGATTAATTTATTTATTTATTTATTTTTATTTTTTTAAATTCGTATTACTGTTTCCTTTACTATTTCACAATGACGAAGTCACAGTATAATGTAATATAATAGTAACAATAATGCAAATAATTTGAAAATGAAAATTTTCTAGTTAAAGAAAAACATGTATAGAAATATTTTTTCCACTACAGGTTTTCAAATGCCACGATGGAAATAAATTACGAATCGGTTCGATCGATATTGGCGAGGGAGGGATCGAGCACGCGTCCGGTTGTTACGCAGATGATGGAGGAGTTGGGAATCGTGCTCCAGAATCCCGAGTCCACCCGTCTTATCTATGGTGGCATAGTTCGGACGACGACATCTTCGCGGGGAAAGAAGTGCTCGCAGCTCTTAACCAGGCAAGTGAAATCCACATAGATGGAACGTTCAAGGCAAGATGAATCAGTTCCTCAGTATCAGGATCAGTTCCTCTTTTTCGTTTTTCTTCTAACCGGGCCGTCCGTCGAAGGTAGGGCCGCGGCCCCCTGCGGTTCCCAATTTTCCGCCTCCGTCTCCCCCACCGCCTTCGCCACTGCCTCCGCTTCCGCCCGCTCTTCGAGATCTTGATTGATCTGTAATTAAAAGCAGAAAAGTTGAAACCTTTTGCACTCCCCAAGGTGGGATGGTGGCAGATTACCACTCGCTAGTGCAAAGTGCTGTCTTACTTTCCACTCATGGATAAGGCCCTTGATCTCCTCTTTATGATGATATATTATCCCGGCCATCCAGTCTACTGCCTCCGCGTTTGGGTGGTCTATTTCTAAATAAATTGTTGCGATACCGTGGAGGGTCTCCTCCGTCATCCACGCGTTATCCTCGAATTCGTTTTCATACTTCCCTCGAATTATCGCGAGAGCCAGTTGTCTTAGGCGACGGCCTGCCACCTCGGCGGAACGATGGCAAACCGTTGCGCTATTATTTTTCTGAAGCTCTTAAATTAATTTCAATTTTTCTTTTATATTTTATTATCGTTCGATAATTTGCATCCCTAGCAGCCACGGCGTTTGCCGAGCAGTTTGCCGAATGTTGAAGCGTACTGCTCGGCAAACGCCGTGGCCGCTAGGGATGCCGGGTCGCGCCCTAGTCAAGTTTTCGGGTTTGAATCTGTTAGAGCATTCTCCAGGTGCAGGAAAAGTTCCACACCACCCGGAAACCCACCGAGTCTCTTCTCCTTCTATTACGATTTCACTTTTTCTCGCAGTATTATCCGTCTATATCTATATGTCGATGGTGTAGTGTCAACGATCGCCGAAAGCAGAGATGGCGCACGGCAGTTGTAGCCAAGATGGCCAAGAGCAAGCAGGGAGTCTCGTGCTCTTATGAATAAATCGTACATAGTAACATAACTTGTCGGAATCCTTTAATGACCAACCCTCACGAATATTACAGGGATGTACTGTGAAAGGCTGCACTGGAGGTGCAAAGCTCCGAAAATTTAAATTTCCAGCACCACACCGGGATCCAGAACGGTTTCTGAAGTGGCTGGCAGCTGCAGGTCGTTTGGATTTGCTGTCTCTAATCCCAAAGCAACTCGAGTGTTTTCTCATGTGCCAGCAGCATTTCGAAAAAAAATTCATATTGAGAGTGAAACTCCATGACAGCTATTCCGACATTGAATCTGCCAGATATTTATTTCATTTTTTTTTGTTCAGTGATAAATTGACTGAATTGGAGTGATAACAATTAACATTGCGTTTAATGTATTTTTTTCAGAGGCAATTGCCGTGGGTGGCTATAGCTTCACTACAAGTCACAATGCGGATGGAGCAGAACGACAGATTGAAGGAGGAGTGCCTTCCATCGAAGCTGGGATGGAGGAACCGATCGGCAACAAAATTCTAGAGGAGAATTGCCTACCCAAACAGCCCATGGTTGAAGCGTCGCAAATAGTGGATCGAACTTCACAGCGAGTCAAAAGACAGACAACTATGCAATTCTATTTTAATCTAATCTGTTTGGCTTTATGTATTGCTCAAATTTTATTCATTATTTTTAATAATTCACCCTTCTCGTCTGTTAGGTTTTATTTTTTCTGTTATATACACTATTTTCGAATTTAGGGACGTAGCTTTGAGAAATTGTCTCGTCAATGCCTCGGGAGTTGTCAAGCTCGGTGATTTCGGTATGACGCGACCGATGTACGAAAACGATTATTACAAAATGAATTGAAAGGGTCAGTTAATAACGTCCGATAACCGACGATACGTAGATAAATGTCATCGATATTTTTTCCATCGCGTTAAAAAAGTAGACTGTAGAAAAAGGTAGACGAAGGTTGTATTTATTACCTTCAATGTGGTCGAGGATGTACGACTTCTCAGCGGTTCTAAAGAGTGCTAATCGTTTTAATTTTTCATCATCCGAATGGTTCACCCAGCACTCCTCTGCAATGGACCGAGTAATGGATATGGGGAATTGCCCAGGGGTTTTCAGATCCTCTTGATACGGAATGAGGGCGCGCACAATTTTTGGATAATTCCGGGTTGCGAAATGGCGATTAGCCCGTTGCATTATTTGTTAATTTAGATGTCAAAAATAATAAATTTAAATGTCAAAAATAATAAATAAAAATGTCAAGAATAATAAATTTAAATGTCAAAAATAATAAATAAAAGTGTCAAAAATAATAAATTAAAAACGTTGGAAATATTTTGGAAAAATTGAATAATTTTGGAAGAATTTAATGTAATCAATGTGTATTTTAATCAGAGAAAATTTATAACTGAAATTGTTGGAATGTTTTTTTGCCGAAACGTTTGGATGTGAAGTCAACTTTCAGATAAACAGATCAGACTTATGCGCGATGTTTATGTTTAATCCGACTATCTGTACACAACCTCGGCTCGTGATGTTTACGTTTGGCCCGACGATCTATTCACGAGCCTGGCTCGTCATATTTATGTTTGGGCCAAAATTTTCATCACGAGTCAGACTTGTTAAAGCATGCCAAGGGGTTAATCGTCGATTTTCATCGAGTTTTTTTGTTCAACACTCGGTGCGCGTCGATCGTGTTTGACACTTCGTGATTTCATTTTCGATTTTCACCGAGTTTTTCGTTCAACACTCGGTGCGCGCCGACCGTGTTTGACACTTCGTGATTTAATTTCCGATCTTCATCGAGTTTTTCGTTTAACACTCGGTGCGCGTCGATCGTCTTTGACAGTATGTGATTTAATTTCCGATTTACACCGAGTTTTTCGTTTAACACTCGGTGCGCGTCGATCGTGTTTGACACTTCGTGATTTAATTCCCGATCTTCATCGAGTTTTTCGTTTAACACTGGGTGCGCGCCGACCGTGTTTGACACTTCGTGATTTAATTCCCCATCTACATCGAGTCTTTCGTTTCGCACTCGGTGCGCGTCTATCGTGTTTGACACTTCGTGATTTAATTATCGTTTTTCTTCGGGTTTTCCGTTTCACACTCAGTGCGCGTCAACCGTTTCGACAGTTCGTGAATTCAATTTTTGATTTTCATCCGGTTCTCGTTCAACAACTCGGTGCGCGTCGGTCGCTTCAATACTTCGAGACGCCTCAACCTCGGTATTATACATCATCCATCAACGATGACGACCAATGTTGCGAAGATTGATCGCCGCATCACAGGGCTCGTCAGTACGTTCCGGTGCATCGAAGCCATCACGAAGCTCGCACGTGACGCAACACCCCAAAATACAAATAAGGCCCAAGCACGCACCCAACTAGAATTGCTGGGAAGCTACTGATCCCGCTTCCGTCAGGAGCATACGGCGCTCCTCGAGATGAACTGTGACAACCTCGCAGACACCAGCTACCCCAAGGACGCTGTGGAAGCCCAGTGCCAACAAGCATATGAAGAAGCAAAGGTAATCCTGCCAATGAAAGAATGGTACGAACAGGTTAAACCAGCCGGGGCTCACCTCGCCGACCTCTCGGCGATTGGGGGTACTGCACTCCTTCGAAGTGCGTTACCCAATATCAAGATTCCAGACTTCAATGGCGAGCTCACCTCACGGAGACCCTTCCATGATCTCTTCGTCTCTATGGTGGGCCGGAATCCCGAGATTACTTCTGTAGAGAAGATGCATTATCTTCCACGCGCGGTCAAGGGTGACGCTGCGCAAATTATCGCGAACCTTCCGGTCTCTTCTGACTCCTTTCCTTCGGCCTGGGCCCTCCTCGTCTCCCGATACGAAAACAAGGGATTTCTCGTCCCCGCGCAACTCGATAAGTTCTTCGGCATGCTGCCGGTCGCACCGCGATCGTACAGATCGCTCAACTGCCTCATCAACACTGTCTCCGATGTAATAAATGCCCTTCGAGTCTGCAGATGTCAGTACATGAGTGGGGTGTTGTTCTGGTCCACTTCATCGTCTCTCGTCTCGATGCTCGCCTTAGAGAACAATGGGAATTGCGACTGGGGAAAACCACTTCGCCTGCTGACCTCCGGACTCTCCGTGATTTCCTCGCCACCCGAGCTCGTGCACTCGAGTGCATAGGTCATAGGGATTTAGATCCTTCTAACCCGAACACTTCCTCTGGCACTCCGAAATCTACTGCAGCAAAATCTACCCGGACTCCTCCGGCAAAGGCATTCCCGGCCCGCACTTCAACAACTACGACCAACGCCGCGATCAATTCATCGGAACCACTTCGCCCCACAGGGTCCGCGACGCAAAGTTGCCACTTCTGCGTCGGACCCCACTTCATCACAAAGTGCGACCTCTTCAGGCGGAATCTCCAAGGGAACGAAGGGTCATCGCCGAGCAGAGGCACTTTGCTTCAATTGCCTCGGACCACATTCGGCTCACTACTGCCGAGTCACTGGCCGCTGTTTTGAGTGCAATGGGAAGCATCATACGATGATCCACCTTCCGTCGAGCCCTGCAACAAACAGCAACTCGATTGAATCGCCACCTTCTCAAGGTTCTGTGCCTTCAAGTTTCACTTCGAGGCCGTCGGCCACTTCGTCGCCAAATGAGCCTCAGGCTTGATTCCACCAAGGTCGACGATGCGACATCACTTCCGACACGCCAGAGACTCCGGATCACCTCTGCGCGTCACCTCACCCAGCCTTCGTCGGCACTTCAAACCCAGATACTTCTACTACGCCGACGGGTCGACCTTCAGTCTTGCTGGCCACGAGCCAAGCGATCTTCACCTCGTCGTCGGGCCCTTCACATCGGGTTCGACTTCTTATCGACCCTGGGTCTGAGCTCTCCTTCATTTTAGAACGCCAGGCCCATCTTCTTCGACTTCAACGGATGACCGCTTTCATCCCGATATGCGGGATCGGCGGTCGGGCAGCGGGACGGACGCGGGGAGTCACCACCGTCACACTTTCGTCCCTTAACGTGACACTGGCGAAAGACGGGGGAAATGACGCAAGTATCATTTGCCGATCCCGCTGATTTAACGGGAGCGGGGTTTCGTTTTCCGACGTCGAGGAGTCGGTGCAGGTTGCGGTGGAAGGATGATGATGGATCGGACGGTTGGGGTCGGGGGTAGGAAACACGATTTTTCTTTCGGAGTGTGACGAAGCGGGCGAAGGTTACGATCGAGTTCGTTGTCGAGGCTGCACTTTAGCTCGATGAGCCTTGTTACATCCCGGGGCGGAGGACGCAGCGGGAGCGGACGAGTGGGTTTGGAGAGGGTAGCGGCGATGATTTCCGGGTTGACTCGGGTATGTGCCCGGGGACGAGGTTGGATAACGGCGAAACGAGGCGATGTGGTGGCTGGTAGCACGCTGTGATCTCGGGGCGCTGCGATGGATGACGGACTGGTGGCGTGGTTAGACGCAGGAACGCATGGACGTTCGACGAGAGGCGGACGTTCGACGATAGGCGATGGTACGCGGCGAAGATCTCGGGGAGTCGAGATCGAAGACGGACTGGTGGCGTGGTTAGACGCAGGAACGTATGGACGTTCGACGAGAGGCGGACGTTCGACGAGAGGCGGACGTTCGACGAGAGGCGGACGTTCGACGAGAGGCGGACGTTCGACGATAGGCGAACGTTCGACGATTCGATGAGCTTCGCGGTTCGCAGCTCTTCGTTTCAAACGTTGTTCGTAGCACGGCTTGGTATGTTTGCCCATGATTGCAACGAGGGAGATGTGTCGTAGTTGCAGTCGTGGAGGTGATTGACCGGCCTGGTTCGTGGGCTACGGCGTCGAGGTCCGGATGCGGATGGCGTTGAGAAGCCCGCCATGATGGGGGATAATGGAGGTGTCGTCTGCTCTTTTCAATTACCCAAGGAGAGGGGAAACCCAGAGGAAGGGCGGTGGGTGACCGAATGCTAAAGACGGTGGTTCGACAGCCACAGCTTATTCAGCCAGGGTTACCGTCGTTTAGGATCGGAGACAAACGACGGAGGTTTGATAGCCGTAGCTCATTCAGCCAGGGTTACCGTCGTTTCGGAATCGGAGACGAACGACGGAGGTTGGGTAGCCGTAGCTTATTCAGCCAGGGTTACCGCCGTTCGGAAGTCCTTAAAAGGGCTGATACCGAGTTCGGAAACGAACTGTTTAGAGTTGAACGGTAGCTTTGCAGCCACGTTCGTACGTCGGATAGAGTTCTAAAAAAAAAGGAAAAAAAAACGGACGAGGGAGTTCGGAAACGAACTGTTTGTTGGTAGATCGGCTGTAGCTTCGCAGCCCCCGGTCCGTCCGCGATGAAGTCTTGAGAAAGACTGGTACGGTGCTCGGAGACGAGCTGACGAGGAGGCGAGTCGGTTGTAGCTGGTGCAGCCACAGATCCGTCCACCACGAAGTCTTGAGAAAGACTGGTACGGTGCTCGGAGACGAGCTGACGAGGAGGCGAGTCGGTTGTAGCTGGTGCAGCCACAGATCCGTCCACCACGAAGTCTTGAGAAAGACTCGTCCGAAGCTCGGAGACGAGCTGATGAGGAGGCGAATCGGCTGTAGCTTTGCAGCCACAGGTCCGTCCGCGGCGAAGTCTCGAGAAAGACTGTTGTAGCTCGGGGACGAGCTGATGAGGAGAGGATGGGATAAGGAAATAAATCCAGGACAAACCATAAGGTTCAGAGTACGACTTTTTATTAGTTCTTAGCACCTCTGGGCACCAGTCCCTAAAAGCGACTGAAGTTTGGGCGACGGAGCGCCTTCTTTTATAGTCATTCGCTAGTTCGTGATTGGCGCGCCGGTCGCGGAGGAGGGAGGTCACGGCGCGTGACGCGCGACGTAGTGATTGGCGCGCTGGTCGTGGCTGACGTGTGTACGGGGTGATTGGCGCGCTGGTCGCGGCTGACGTGTTTACGGGGGATTAGCGCGTTACGCGCGACGTCGTGGGAAGACGGGGATTGGCGCGCTGGTCGCGGTTAATTTTACATATAGGTTTATTTGATATAATTGATAGATAAAAATATAAATTAAATAAAAAGATACTGTCGAGGGGAAAATTGGCGTATAACAAACGATCCGACTCCAAGCTTCACGTTCACGGCGTTCATCCTGACAACAAATTGAGAGTGAGCCCAAAAAAAAGGAACTCGTTCGCGTGCTTCAAAAGCCAAAACACCAACACGAAAATCTACTGACGAACCGAAAAAAGCGCAATTGACACTGAAATTGTTGTCAAATCTTTCGGAGTATTGTGGTTTAGCAGTTCGTCGAAACTCCGATTCCGCTGAAAATATGAGGAAAGCAATATGGGCGACTTTTTACCACAAAAGTTCAACTGATGCAAATCCCCAGCATCAGTATTGCCCTTCGGGAGGAGATTCGTGGTGCGAATGGCGCAAAACTGGGGCAAGTGGATTTCAAAAAAAATATTCTCATCCACCAGCGCTCGATGATGATGTTCAAGAAGTTCTGAAGCCGATTTACGAAGATTTAACTACAGACGATTTGTTGGAAAGATGTACGGGCGCCAACACGCAGAATAACAATGAAAGTTTCAATCATTGCGTGTGGCAACTCGTTCCGAAACACATTTTCTGCGGAAAACAAACTGTGGAAATTGCTATATATTGTGCAGCTTGCACCTTTAATGAAGGATACGATGCTATTCTTAAAATCATGGAGGCAATGGGTTGCACGATAGGACCGATAGCGGCTGACTTCGCTGCGAAGTACAAGGCGGAGCGCATCGCAACTGCGGAACGGCGAAGCTCTTTGGACAAGAAAGAGGCAAGAACAGCTCGTCGACAAGAAATGCCCGCCGAAAATGAGGAGTTCGAAGAAGCCCAAGGGATATTGTATGGACCTGGCATCGCCCATTGATCGTAAGTGAATGATTTATCTGAAAATTCCTGATCTCAAAGTTTAAGCGCGTTTTTCTCGGAATGGTGTTTTTCAAAACGGTGTCCGCTGCCGAGAGAAGAGTTTTCAAGCTATCGATTTCCAAGTTTTACAGAACATTCTTCTTGTCATTCTCTATCGTCCTATGGAAGCTGTTTTTATTTAAACTTCCTATTTTTTTTCTCGAAAAACTGTCGAAAAAAAGGCCAAATTCACTACTTTTTGTTCAAATCGCCGCCATTTTGTCAAAAAAAATTATAAAAAAAAGCCTTCATAGGACGATAGCGGCTTTCCTACAGATTAATAATCTTTTTGAAATTTTTGTTTCAGATCAAAATTGAGCCCGGAAAAGTGGACACCAATTAGGACTTTTTTTTTTACAATATTTTTGATGATAAATAACAATAATAAAAAACTA
This sequence comes from Sussaba pulchella, assembly GCA_963971145.1. Lineage (NCBI taxonomy): Eukaryota > Metazoa > Arthropoda > Insecta > Hymenoptera > Ichneumonidae > Sussaba > Sussaba pulchella. Next base: position 5,152,316 of record OZ020172.1, read on the forward strand.
AAAAATCACCGCAACAAAAATCATTTTGTATTCTTCATCGCTGCTTTAAATTTATTTGAAAAAACCATGATCGATTAGGATATCCTGACCATGAAAAAAAATCGCGAAAATCAGTGATTTTTCAAGTGGTCACACTGAGATGATCCCGTAACGAACTTTACTCAGCACCGAGGTGCTGGTCATCTTCGGTAAAATCGGCAATTTCGACATCGGCGACCGCAGCACCAGGCGGCGTCGGCGGCAAGTACGCTGAAGAAATTTTTTTTTTTTTTCAATATATTTAATTCTTCCACCACATTTTCGATATATTCAACGAATCAACATAATCGATTTTGAACGCACAAAACAGTGTTGCCAAATCAAACTTACCAATTTCGTTTTCCTCGACGTTTTGAACGACATATCGGCGTCCGGCCCGACAACGGTCGTCAAAAAATCTTTCACGGAATATCTGGCAAATAAAATACAAGTTAATTATAGTGAAAATGAAAATTGCAACATTATGAGGTGTAACGGTAGATATTTGTTACAATAATTAAATTTGGGCAGAGAGTACGCAAAGAATTATTGTACACGGATTAATAGGTAGAAGTATGGTTTATTTTTCTCTTGACATAAAATTTTCTTATCATTCGCTTCGGTACGACAGTATATGACTTTTTACGTTCGGTTTACATGGGCATACGGTATGCGGTCATGCCCTCCATTATCGGTTTTATGACACGCCTCCAGCGGAGCTTGCGCGCGCGTGCTCACGACGCTGGATGGTGCTGCCGTCAAGTGGCCGTCGATCAATGGCTATGCGGTCCGATTGACCCGTCGCCTGACCCCCTCCTTGCGGCTATCAATACGTCGGCTCGCGGATCTCGTGTAACGCGTTCGTCGCTCGCTCGTCAGTACCCGTTCCGCGACGGATAGCAATAGTGGGGAGCGTATCGCGCGTCAGAAGCGGCCTCGCGTCGGCTGTTGCTCCCTCGTTCGCCTGTGCTTTGGCTTCCTCTCGATCCTCGGAGCCTCCGTTGCACCGTCTCGGTCTCCGATAGCCTTTCCGTGGCTTCCTTGGCTGTGGCTGGTGGAAGCTGAAACAGAGGTCAAACTGACCCTTTTCCATCCTCGGAGCGGCCTTTTTATACCGGTCCGAGGCCTTCCAACGGTTCCATGCTGTCTTCTGATTGGCCGGAGTCCCCTCCTCTGCCGTAGTCAGTCCGTTGTCACGTGCCCTAAAATCGGAGCGCGGAGCGTCGATCGCGGACCCCCCCCCCCCCCCCCCCCCCCCCCCCAAGGCCGCTGGGGTGCTGTCGATTATGTCACGTAACGTATTACGCGTTACGTGAAATAGTTCTGAAATAATATAATTTTGAAAACGCGCGGAGCGTCAGCCGCGGTCTTCCGAAAGCCGCTGTCGATTATCTATTTTATTTTCGGATAATCGCGGAGCTGACCGCGGTGGCTATAAGGCTGTTGGAGCGGCAACGGTGTGTAGCGTTATACGTTACAGAGGATAACATAGAAAAAAAATACTATTATTAACTACTGCATACCTTCCTTCATGAAGCTTCGTTTGGGCGTCTGCTATCCGGGCATCTTCGGCTCCTTGGGCTCCCCCACGGCGGCGATGTATCGAATTGCCGGATGCCACTCGCACCCAGTTCACTGCCTCCGTCCGAACGAGGTCTTTTAGTTTTTCTGTAAATACATTAAAAAGTTAAGTATAATGTTAAAATGTAATTGACAAATATACCATAATCGTTCATACACGATATTATCGTTCAAATTCTTCACGATTTCATTTCAATTTTTTATTTTATTGTTAACTAGAGCCTTCGAATTCGCTTCAAGTTGATATTCAATTTTCAAAATTTATTCTACATTTTTATTTGAATAGTTTTTTTTTAAATTAGCGCTAGAGTAGCAAAGACTGTATGATAATATTTACAAGATAAAAATGAAATTTCCCATACCCAAGAAAACTCAACCATTCGTGTATCCACCTCCTAACTTGGTCACAATGTGGCGGTGAAAACTCTCGGCGACGTTGTCTGTTCTGACGGACGAGTCTCGGACGGACAGAACTTCCGGCGAGCGGTGCCCACTGCCTCCGAATGTACTCGACAGGACACAAGACGAACGGGAATGCGTCTCCGTTTGGGCATGCAGCCGTCGCGATAACCTTTAATCGCTCGTCCATGCGATTTGGCGCCAGCAGGGGAAGGCCCATGGCCATCCACAATATCGTCTTCGGTGCGACGGTGTTGTTCCCTTTTTTCCACTGTCGTAGAAGCGCCTGAATATGTAAGAGAAACAAATACATTATTCATTATTTTTGATAATATAAATGAACAATCGACACATTTGGCCAACTTAAAATGGTCTGTGTCTTGAAAAATAATTAAATTTGAAAATAAAAGTTGGCCGAAGTTTGATTTTCATTGATGAACATTATGACCCGACATACAAACTGGAAATTTATTATTTCTTCATTTCCGTCTCTACATTTCCATGATTTTATTTGATATTTTTTTCCGATTCGAACACTCAATATATTTTATGCGGTATACGCAAAAAATTACCTGGTTCTAATGGAACCAACACCCACGTACACGGGAATTAGAAAACATCCGCGTTACCGAAGCGACCAGGGCCTTTTGAAAATCGCTGATCAAAATTATAGCGATCAACGATTCTGGAAATTGCGGGCATAACTATGAACCGCTCCCACACCTTGCAATACATGTCCGTCGTACGGTTCTCGTAGAGGACGAATACCGCTGGGAATCCTTGTAATTGCAGCATTGAAAACAAAAATTAAATGAGTGCAAGGAATAATTCACAGAAAATTGTCATCTATCGTATATGAATGGTAACTCATCGTATCGACTTTACGCACGTGGAACGTTAGCATTAAACATGCTCGCGGCTTAATCGGGACGACCTTTAAATAATAACAATAGTGTTAGTTGCTAATTTTTTTTTTGGTTACAATTCGTGCGCGAGCATTTCTTTCTCGGCGAAAACGAGGCTTACCTCTCCGGTCGTCGTCCGAACCATGCCACGATATATAGAACGGGTGGACTCGTGATTGTCGAGCATGATTTCCAACTCTTCCATCGTCTGCGGAACAGCCGGACGCATGTTCGATCGCTCCCTCGCCATATCGATCGAACCGATTCGTAATTTATTCCCATCGTGGCATTCGAAAATCTGTAGTGAAGAAAAATATTGTAACAAACCGTTTCTTCGTATGGTTCGATAGAACCGTATTTTTTATGTTTCGAAAGAAATTACCGCAAAATCAAAAGCGGAAGGAACGGGACACGAGGATGGAGCTTGTTAAAGTCAGTAAAGTAGCGAATGAAGTTTTCAAAACTGAATGTATTATTTGCTCGAGTCGTGAAATTCCGAAAAGGAATAAATACGGAACGACGAAGGATAAATTCTTATAATTCCGCGGTCCAACAGGACGGTTTTTTACGGATAATGATAAACATTTGAATTCAATATGAATCACAACAGCGACGATCGCTCGATACAATAGAGTTTGATCGGATGATACGGGATAGACCGCTATTCGCACGGGTGTATACGCACCGACATTCTTAAATATCGCAGGATGAACACTTCAATTAGCATCGGATTATTAACGTCGCATCGGTTCGATTCCAATCCGGATTTTGAAAGAGTGAGTGAATGAGGATAGTTAGTACATTGACGCATACCCGGCGATAATGAAATTATCGCGGGATGAGAAACCGAATTTGAAGGAGGAACGAAAACGATAAATTTTGCTAATGCGAATTGGCAAAAATATCGGAGGTAGCGTAAAATCGTAAGTTAACGAAATTAAATCCGGAGTGGGAACGAAGAAGCGATGAGAAGAAGTCGGAAGAATTGAGTCGAGAATTGATCGCAAACGGAATGAATGAGTATTTTATGTCGCATCGCGAATATTTTTTGTTCTATCGTAGAATTAACAAATAATGTTGAGCTCCGAACATGATCGAGCGCTATGACGACGGATCGCACAACATGACCGCGGACCCGTGGTATCGCGATCATGGCGCGTCTGTTCCGGCGAGATCATCGAGAAAAGATGGCGGTCGCGTTCCGAAAATGGTGAAACGACGGCAACGACGAACGATGACGCGGTTGCGCGACGCGGGCGACGGTTAATTCGCGAAATTATCAAAGTCCGACAAGTTAATGCAATCGCGTAAAATCAGGATTGACGGTAAAATATGGTTCGATGAACACTACGTCGTATTTAGACACGATAATCGACACTTTGGAAAGCACGAACACGTGCGCGAGCATGAATGCATGGAAAAATCGTTGCACACCGAAAGAATGTTCTTGGTCTCGTGTGAATAAATTATGAAAAAGTCTGAATTCAAATATCACCCGTTGTACGCACGCGGGCGTAATGATACGCGACGCGGATGACACGAACACGAAGAAAATTGATGATTGCGACGGTGTCGTGGTTTGGACACCGTCAAATAACGTTTTTGTTTCGTATGAGTAACTCATGAAACAGCGATTCGCGCCGTTCATGTATCGCGCACTTTTCGATAAATTGAATGTGAGCGCGTATCCGGATATGATGACCGGATACGCGATACCTGATAAATATGACGTATTACGACGTCAATGGCTCCGATGGTCCATGGACGGGTCGGTATCCGTGTAGAACGTCGAAATCCTCGATCCCAGAGATTCGTAAGACGAATGATGATATCCAGGAGAGAGCCATGCGTCTTGGAGTCGAAATATTTCCGCGTGGAAATTGCGAAATCGTGCCGAGGATGTGGTCGAGTGCTCCGCGCACGAGGACGGCGATCGCTAATGCGATCGTGTAGACCACTCAATATCCGAGCGGCTAGGCGAAATCTTCGAACCCGTGGATTCGCGGTTCGAAGAATAAGTCACAGTAGAGACCAGCGGGCCTCGGAATCGATGTATTTTCGTGTCTTCGTAAATATTACGAGAGAAGAGGGCGAACTTGTGCCCAAGATGAACTCGTGTGCTCGCACACACGAAAGAAAAAATGGCGTAATATGTGACGCTGACTGTCACGCGTATCGGTCGAGATCTCGCGCAGCAGTGGTGATCGATGGCCGATCGTGGTCGCGTAACCCGCGACACCGTGGGGGGTATCGATGATCCGTGGCTCCAGCCGGCCGGTGTCTAGTGGCCCAATCGCTGGCGCCGACGGTGTCGTAGCGGCCTGGCGGGCCAATGGGCGCGCGTGAGCCGTCGCGACGACGTACTGGTTGTATCTCTTTCTCACTCAGATCGATGCGTGATACAATCACCCATCGATCTGAGTATGATACCGGACGGTGACGGCATCTATAGTGTGATTGACGAACCCTCGGGTTGCGTCAATCGCGCAAAAAATTTGTCAAGAACGGCACCCGCCGAGTAGCGGTGGCCACAATATATATGCACGTTTTTCTGTAATTGAAAAATTTTCATTTTCAAATAATTTGCATTATTGTTACTGTTATATTGCATTACCCTGTGGCTTCGTCATTGTGAAATCGTTATAGAAACAGTAATACGAAACGAATCGTAATACGTTATTACGTATTACGAAAACGAATCGTTTTCTTTCTTGTTCTGGAATTTTCTTTTCAAAGTACGACCGTTATTTCGTCGCGTCGGTCACCGTCGAGTTTTTGCCGTTGCTCCGTCGCTTAAATATGAGTCAGCTTGTGAGCGAGCCTCCTGGGGAAATCGAAAATAGCCGCACTGACTGTTCGTATCATTAATTAGTTAAATTATAGTAAAATTGTAATTGAGAAGTAGGGGTGTTCTTGGGCGATTGCGTCCCGCGGAAATCGAGGGTTATTCTCGTGGCGAGAGCCGTACAAGTTAACACTGGGGGTTGAGGGGGGGGGGGGGGGGGGGGGGGGTTGTCACACCAATGGTCGGGGGTGCGGCCGTCCGAATTAGGTTGAGAAAAGTTTGAGGGGTGGGTTATTTCGTCGTTTTGTTATGAGTCTTAGTTGTGTAAATTTAAAACGTCGGGACCGGGCGAGTGCTACTTTTGTACGCCGCCAGAATAATAATTTCTTTTTTGCGGGATAAGTCGGAACAGCGAATGGTCGAGCGGGAGGTGATAATAAAGTAACCTGTGAATCCCGTAGTCGGTGGATGTTTCGTGGGGATTATTCATTTATCAGTCCCCGCATTTCCCCAAGACCTGACCCAACCACTCTACCGCCAAAAGACTGCAGTGAATTTCGACTGCAGTTCGCGTCCAACACCGAGACCGGTATTCCCTCGGTGCGAAAGCACCTTGCGCCCCTCTCCGCGGAGAAAATAAAGAGGGGGAAAATCTGATCGAAGCGATGAGCGTTTAGTAACGGATCGTTAATTGGGATCATTTTTGCCGTTACAATGTATTCAGTAAATTGAATTATCTACATTATATTGTAACGTAGTGCTTTTTCGAGGCACCCCGTTACTGCGCTTCAGCGCTCTCAAACCCAAGGTCTTTACGCGTATTACGCGATACCCCACCTCAAACCATAACCGACCTCCCCATCAAATGCTATTACCGGCATATTGCAATCTGGGCAAAATTGTTCCCCACGTTGTCGCCAAGCTCGAATTCGTCCGTCATTACCACGTAAAGTCAATCGCGACTCGTCAGTGAACAAAACGGATTGCCACCGACGTTGAGCCCAGTGGCCATGCGAACGTGCAGGCCAACCGCGCACGACGGTGGTTGCGCGTAAGATACGGAGACTGAATTGGCCGACGAACTCTGTATGCACGAACCCTCAAACGATTCCTAACCGTCTGGTCCTTTATCGGACGTCGTCTCTGTTCGTTAACAAAATCCGACGCCATCTGTCTAACAGAGATTGTTCGGTTACCGTGTATTTGTCTGACAATAACTCGGTCGTCTTGGTCAGTCGTTATACGTGGACGACCTTCACCTTGCTGTCTACGGACATCAGCCGTCTGCCGATAACGAGCCCAGATTCGGTTGATAACCGAGTGGCCCACCCCAAATCTATTGGCAACATATCGTTGCGAATGATTTTCCATCAAAAGGAGTACGACGTGCGAGCGTTCTTGCTCAGTAAAATGTCGCCGAGCCATTGTTCAAACGAAAAAAAAATTAAAAGCAATATCAGCGATATCAATTTTATGTCGTAGCGGGATACTTAGTCTGGAGAAAGTCGACCAGATTCGTTACGACAATACCTTGCTTAACTGGAGAACATCGATAAATGCAATACTGCTCGCGGTCGAATTTGTGTTAAAACTATTCTAGCAAACGTCCATTTAAATAGAGCCACCAGCTTCCGCGTCTGGGGGAGATTTATTATTCAATATTTCCGCTCTGTGTCGTGCGTTGGCAGCACCGTCGCAATCGCAGCAGACCATGGGTGTCGCCAAGGTGGGAGGGGGGGGGGTCAAGGAGGGGCAGACCCCCCCCCCCCTAGAGACTCGAAAAAATTGAATCAAACGCTGTTATTTACTGTCTGACTCATAATTTCCGCGCGATCCGATCTGAGCACACATACGTGCCGCGCAGAGCCGCCAAGTGACCCACCGCGCAGTGCCGCTGGAGGGGGGGGGGCACATAGCACGCTCGCTATGCTTCGCAATGTCGCCGGCCGCTGTATGGCCCTGGTATTCTTGTGCGCAGTATAGACAAGGTCTGCTATAGCCCGCTCCACGATACCGAGTGGGTCTCGGAGTTTAGAATTTTCGGTGTTTCTAGGGTCGAAAGTTGGGAAAATGTATGTTCCGACCGGCGATGTTTGGACCGTCTACGGTTCAGAAAGTCCATAGATCTGAACTAGCAAAGTCTCCAGCGGTCATAGTTTGGAAATAAAAAAATTCAAAATCCAATGTATCGAAAGTACAATTTTCCGTCGGGTCACGACTCGGATTCGTCAATGTTTCGAAAGGGCAAGAGTTTAAAATTTTAATGAGTTCAAAGTCTCTCTTAATTCACTGACAGTACAAATGATTGAAAGACCAACGCATTGAACGGTCATTTGTTGGAAAATCCACGGAATAGAAATTACCAGTTCCAAATGAATATGGCTCCGAACGGTAATTCTCCGAATCGGCAAGGTTTTGACTGTCAACGTTTTGACAGGCCACCGTTTGGAAAGCCTATCTATAGGTATAGTGGCGTAGCTAGTTAATCGCAATAGAGAGAGAAGAGACTATCTCTTTCCATCCGAACCTGCGTGGCTCACTAAACATCATGCGTGCATAACTATATTTATATACATTCGGCAAAAAAATTAAAGGAACAGAACATTTTTCCATTTTTTACGTGATTTTTGCGTGACTGTAACTTCGTGATAAATTGCCGTATTGAGATAAATGGAACAGCATTTCACAGCTTGACATATCTCGTTCTAAAATCTCATGATGAAATTTTTTTCCTGGCCATTGATCATGGCACAATAAAGAGAAATTTCACTAAAAAAAATTTCAAAATTTTTTTCGTTTTTCAGAGTTATCGCCGGGACCAAGAAAGTTTTTTCTGACTCGATCAATAACACAGTCACTTAGCCTGATTCTTCATCTTCGATTCGATTATTTTATGTCTTCTGTATCACAATTTTTCGCTGAGATATCGGCCGGTGAATGAAAAAACATATTTTTTTGTTTGATCATCGATATCTCATGAACCGGTAATCCTATAGCAAATCGACCGACAGTTTTGGAAACTCAAATGAACTGCGTAACAGGTTTCTCTATTGTTTTGAGAAAAAAAAATGTTCACCCTTTGCATTCATTTAAAAAAGTGGCAAAAAACCACGTTTTCTGGTGACCTCGAAAATTAACCAGTAGTTTGCATATATTGCTAAAAGTACAAATGTTTGTGGGTGCCACGCTACCTCAATATATCCTCAATAACCCTGTAAAATTTCGAATCGATCCGTCCGTCCGTTTTTCTACCCCGAGGTCGCAAACTTTAACGAAAGTTGGAGGAAAAAAGTTCGCTATAGGATTACCGATTCATGAGATATCGATGATCAAACGAGAAAAGATATCTCAACGAAAACCTGTCGTACAGAAAAAAATTGAAAAATCAAATCGTGGGTAAAGAATCAGGCTGAGTAACTGTGTTGGTGATGAAGGTTGTATACCAGGGACCGAAGTCAAGTGGGCGACTATAAAGATATTGCACGCTTGTATAGAAAGCGTTAAAATGACGTAATGGATACAAATGATGCATACAATAGTATAAGAATCTATAAGCTACTAATGACACTAAGGAATTGGTCATTATCGGCTTACAATTGAATTAGTATTTCGAGTTATATAGATCACTTGACTCGAATCTCGCCCGCTATTACCTCCTGCCGGTAACCGATGAACACATTATGATACTTATCATTGATAAATTCTGACCTATAAACAATATTTATTCGAAGATTATTGAATATTCTTCAATTAAAAAAATAATTCTGGCGCTTACGAACGCGGACTTTTTATGCTATAATATTTAGCCGAAATACAGGTTGAGACGTTGCAACGCTGTTCGCTTGTAAGGGTCGCACTACTGGCGTCACGTGACAGAGTTTTCGAATTCAACTTAAAGATGGATCAACTCCGACGAGGAGAGAAATTTATCAAAAAATCAAAGGTAAATGAACTTGAAAGAAATAGTCATTACATGACAAAAATAAGTGGCGCGCGAAAATCTCCCAAACGTGCGAAGGTTCAGGAGTCGATGTGTCTTGTGGACGGAATTCGCTCCGTCGATATCTCATTCCTCGCTGAATGCATGGAATGCAATCAATGCAAAACGACTTTGTCGTTCAAGTGTATTCAGAAATAAGATAAACGAGGTTTAGCTTCTATTTTCTCGATTCGGTGTGATAAGTGTCAAGCTGTGAATCATGTGTCAACATCGAGAAAGTTTTCTTCGACGGAGGGGACACCGAAGTTTCAGATAAATTCAGTTGCTGCGATAGGTGTGTATCCAACTCAATTCTTACAATATTGTTTTTCCAAAACTTTATTGAAGTAGAATAAATGTACTTCAGCGAAGAATTGTGCTCAGTTTCCATTGACAATTCGTTACCGTTATCTGAACCGAATTATTTTGTTTCTATCGCTCTATCGTAGTAGTGTTTGCATAGGGCAATAATAAATCATGCTCGCAGTCTGCTATACTGAATAATTTGCTTTAGCCGCAGTAGATAATTGCCAATGGTAGCTGACTTTCTTTCATTTTGTTCGGGAAATATAGCGGCGAATGACCATATATTTAGAATTTTATTCAATTGACCATTACATGGTTTTCTATCGTTAAAGTTTGTAACGACAAGAAGGAAGTCGGCTTCCGCTGGGAACCCCAAATTGTTTACGAAAACTGACTTCCCTCTGTTGTTATGAGCTGTTTCACAAGGCAACCGTGTAGTTGTTTTTTCTTGTTTTTACTTCCAATTGTTGTGGAATGATATGTGAAACAGAAAACATTGTGAATTTAACAAATTGGCAAAGGAAATAAAAAAAGCGAAAGGACCAAAGACAGTGGCTTTGAAACAAAAAAATGAAAAGATCAAAGATTAAATCCATGGTCTCTTGTCGCTAAAGCTCCAAACAGTAACAAAAAGTCAGCTCATGCTGAAAGCCCGTCGATCTCTCATTTCTTAAATATTAACTATGCTCAGGTTTTATGTTTCAGTTTGCATAGATTCTGGTGTTGGACATGACCAACTGGCGTATTTGCTGTCAGCAATGGATGTCCCACCAATACGAGCATCAGTTTTGAAGGCAGCAGAGGACCGATTTGAAGAGAATTCTGTAGATGCTGCAAATGCTTCGTGTCGAGGTACATCGTAAATGACTCTTAATTAGTAATGAAAAAATATCATTAATGTTAATGAGTAATAGGAAAAATCTATGGCCTATAATATACGGATTTGAACGGGTTTATGCGTGACCGCTTTAGATTTAGCTGAAATTCTTATATAACCTCGTAATAACAAAAAGAGGCGTTGATGATTTTTTTTAGTTTTTTTCGAAATGGTTTATAAGTTATGGATTCTTTCAAAAATTGTCCATTTATAAAAATGCGTGTAACTTAGTGAATAATAGTCGAAATACATATTTTTTCTTTAAATTTTGCTTCCTCATAGAGGAAGCTTTGTTTTGGTGAAATTTTTTTTTTTCGAGATGTTCATGAAAACATGTTCGGAATATCCCAAAACATCCAAAAATTACATTTAGAAACAATGTCCGGATGTGTGTGCGTGCGTGCGTGCGTGCGTGCGTGCGTGCGTGCGTGCGTGCGTGCGTGCGTGCGTGCGTGCGTGCGTGCGTGCGTGCGTGCGTGCGTGCGTGCGTGCGTGCGTGCGTGTGTGTAGGTGTGTGTGTGTGTGCGTGGGTGTGCGTGCGTGCGTGCGTGCGTGCGTGCGTGCGTGCGTGCGTGCGTGCGTGTGTGTGTGTGTGTGTGTGTGTGTGTGTGTGTGTGTGCGTGCGTGCGTGCGTGTGTGTGTGTGTGTGTGCGTGCGTGCGTGCGTGTGTGTGTGTGTGTGTGTGTGTCTAACGATACAAATAATAAATATGTATATCTATATTAAGTATCTTGGATTATGCTCTATTATTATGTAAAATTAGTTTCATCACATAATTTTTTTTTTTTCGATTGACTTGGTTATTTTTTTTTAATTTTATTCCGTTAAACGCAATAAAATTTTTTTCAATTTAATTTGTACTTGGTGATTACGGTGTGTCGTCCACGCTATAACACACACGCCGCGCACATGTCGTCATATATAATAGAATAGAAAAATCTGAAAGAGATTTTTTTTTTTTCCACAACTACTCGCGCACTCACGAATAATAATGATCATCATCATCACTTTCCATACATCGTTCGTTCCAGTAATTGTGGAGATCCGACGAATATATAACATGTATATATAGTTTTTTATAACCATCTATCATTATGATGGTTGGCATGTGAAGTTTTAAGTAAATGACTGAAAATCAAAACGAACGGTTGAATATTTTCTCGAAACGCAACATTTTTTTGTGTATTTTTGTACGTTAGGAATTGTGTACACAATAAGATGGGGTACCACCATTTCAGACGGCCGAACGCTGTCGCGCTTGGGGTGCAAGTCATCGTACTTATACCAGTACAAACCGGATTTCGCAAAACCGACATAATGCCCACTCGCATAATGGACCAATCCAGCCAGAATATAAGTTTTTTCAGCTAATGTTATTGTTGTTGCTATAGAATCTAGTTGGTAGCGCGATAATTTGTTGTCTGATTGATATCGATCATCCGACCCTACGGACAGGTCGATAAAAATGTGGTAACCGTAAGTTGTCTTGTCATCGCGTAAATTTCCACACTTGCGACAAGTACGTTTTCTTATGACGTTGTCATCGATTGATTTTCGCATGTGTTTCAGCCCGCTTTTCAAAAGAATGTCAACGCAGACCGGTAAAGTCATGCTAGGGTGCTGCACTGGAAATCCGCAAGGGCACGATACCTTCGTTCGTACACTTGGTGTGTCGGCAAACAGGTAGTCGGCTAGGTGACACACGTTTGAATTTACATTTAATCGTTTAATTTTCCTCGTAAGGACTGTCTCTTGGTCTTTGAAGAGGCCTAGAGCACGAAGAATCTCCGCTCGTTCTCTATAATGTTCGACAGTCAATTTTTTCTTTGCGAGTACCGCAAATGTAAGTTCAATTATCCGAGCCGGCAAATTAATACATGCATTACGGTACGCTTCATTCGCCGCGATAGCAGTCAATACGATTTGAAATATGGAATCAAAAGCGCAAGTATTTCGAATATTCATAGTCACCTCGCCCAATATAACTTTGGCGCCATTTTTGAAAGTAGGGAGTCGTGAATGAACGACGTCCTTGGCATAATCCCATTCGGGGCATTTGTCAAGACACGTCGCTTTTGACCGTTTTGACGGTACTTGGTAGGAGCTCAACGCACGTTCTTTTTTTGCAGCCAAGCCACCCCAATTTTCGCAAATGTTCCATTGATCGAAATCGACAGGGGTGCTCGTTTTCGGTTTTTTTTCGTCGATAAAACTTTCATCGCCGTGAAGCGGACCACTTACCTTGTCGTCTGATTGATCGTTGCGGAATGATTCCGCCAATGAACACGTTGTGATGCCGTCAAAAGCATCGTCGGAGTGAGGTTTGACTTTGATGGTGTTGTTGAAATCGCTTTTCTCCACGATCAATGAAACCTCCTCGAGAATTGAAACTTCCTCACGGCTATGCGGATAATCATCATGCCGATCGTCCGACGAGGTGACGGGGACAGTGAGATCATCAACGCTCTCGGTAGAGCCTGATTTCATGTTTCGGTTTTTGTCGACCATAGGTCAGGGTCGTTTGATAAAAGTAACACCTTCCCCTGGAGGTGTTTATCGATGTGTTGCACGACGAATTTGTCTGAGCGAGTCGGAATGACGCCCTTCAAACTTCGAGTTTTTAAATCTGCAAACTCCGACTCAACTGCCGAAGAGCTCGCAATAATCGAACCTCGTTTAAAGTGCGGTCGCATAATCCCAGTCCACAGCGGTACGTAAGGCAAGAGCTGCTTTATAATTGTTTTCTCGAATTGTGGATTATAACAGCCATTAATTGTACAGCCACCGCGTGACTGTCGGGCAAGTGCTTCTGCAGTATTCTGAAGTTCGATAGCCCACATCTTCCAATCCGAACTCTCTGGCACATCGTCATCAGGAGGTCGATCACGATCTTTTTTCTCCGCTTCCTCAGTGCTGTTATCATCGACGGTAATCGCTATATCGCGAATCGTGTTGTTTATGAAACGAAGTCGCATCTCGCTGGGCACACTCGTCATTTTTTCTCGTACCGGGGTACTCACTCAATGCGACTGTGAGCACAGACTCCAAAAAAAAGGTCAGTGCGTCAAAATTAGCCATCTGATATGCTTGTCCTATACATCTTTTGTAAAAAGAGCGGAGCCTTGCTTTTTTCACCCAAGCACTTCCAACGAGCCACCATATGCATTAGATGACTGACGTCCAGACGAATGTACGTATATAGAAGAGTGCCCGTCCCAAGCACAACGACGGCGTAACATTTTTGCAGGTAGTCCTTCAAATCGATGCACAACGCAAACATTTTTGCGATTGCGAGGAGGATAGCCCATCCGAAATCGGTCACGACAATTCGTGGAATACGTGGGTACCTTTCTGACGAAATAAACCACAAAAACAACTAATGGCCCATGCAGATTGATCTGCTGAAATCATTTGAAAGACGGGCACACTCCCTTCGCTCGTAATGACCATGCATTGATAAAGCATTATCGACTGTTCGTGTTTGTTTTCGACCCTTACGATGCGCCCTGTTGCGTCGATCGTAAATATAGCATCAGGATCACTTTTACATCGCGCTGTATATAATTGTTCCTGCTCAGGCATCCTGTAGATGCAGAAGAATTTCTCCAGTCCGATTCGATGTATGGTGTCACCGTACTCACTACTCCTTGCGAGACACAATAAGTTTAACGCTGGGTTGCCGAAAGCTAGCCCATATGTCTTGAGCAACTGCTGCTCTTCAACTTTTCTCAAAACTTCGCCGCTGGGAAGCGTGTGCGGATCTTTCCCGCCGAACGTTTTGAGGCGCTGGGCTTCTTCTCGTCGAAATACGACAGCAGCTTTGCGCTCCTTGATTAATCGCGTCGCGATTATTCTTCGTCGCTCTCCTCTCAACTGTCTTTTTTTTTCACCGGTATGGAGTCGTGATACGATGCCTTCAACGTGGCAGTGTATTATTGCATCGTCGTTGTCGTGTGGATTTTTTTGTAATGTTCCTTCGATTTTCGCCGCACATTCCACACACGCACCTTTAAATGTCGCATAGTTTTTGGCACTCGCATTCCGGTAAACTATATTGTTTTTAAACGCGAAAACGCAGTCCATGCGGTGTTGCTGCCACAGGGCATCGGCGATAATATCGGTCCATCTGCGTCGGAACTTCCAATATACACGTTCACTGTAATTTTTTTGTTCTGGTTTCATTTCTTTATATTTTTCTCGGGAAACGACAAGTTTTATTTTTTTCACCGAGATCTCACTACCGTTCATCGAATCGCCTACGAATGACATGTCAATACTTGACGCGGTATCATTTTCTCTTTTAATCGATGGAGGTGTTCTGGGTAAACTCCATTTCTTTTTAACCATCGACCGCAGACCATGACGATCGCGCTGTAAAACCGTGTACACGTGTTTCGCGGTTATTTCTGATCCGGATTCGCACATTCGATTCGAAATGATTTTGTACACGGGGTGTGAGGGCGGATGAACGCGTCCATTACCGTCGACGGTTCGACAATGGGGTTCATGGAGAATTTCGCTCAGACGTTCTATATCGTACATTTTTTTCACGGAATTCGTTCCACTTTTCACATTTTACGAAAAATGGTACACTGAATTGTTTACGTCAAAATTATGACGAAAGTATTCCCCGCGAAAACTTCGGTCAAAGAAAGACTCGAGGTTTGCTGGATCGAGAGTTGGTACGTTTAAAATTTGATGAAAACAAATTTCCAACGAAATATAACTAGGATCGAGTCGTGGGATCTTATGGGAACGCAAACGAAATCATGTTACGAGCACGAGATCTGTTGAGGAACTAACTGCGGAACACTGGTCTCGTCCTTTTATGTAGACACCGGCAACGCTGCTGAGTGGCATATCAGCCTGCCGTTTGTTGCAAACATTGTTGCAAAAATCCACGTTAAATTTCGGCGTCGTGTGAAGCTGGCGCGCTCACTTTTGAAGTTAGCTTTACACGACACCGAAATGACGAGCTGATTTGACGATCAGAAGCGTTGTCGGCATAAGCCGACGATTTTCGCTTTTTGACTTGCAACAATGTTGCAAGCAAAGGGCGAGCCGACATAACGATCAGAAGCGTTTGCCGACGTGGCGTTAGCCGAGATGCCATTCGTGTTCCGCGGCAAATTCACAAACAGATCTCGTGCTTACAATATTGTTTGGGTTACGCTGCCACACGATATCGCGGCGCGATTTACCCACATTGCTTCGAAAATTTTTCAAACAATTCGTCAAACGTACTTTTTGTACAGGCAATCTTAAATCGTTCTGCAATCATAGGTTTTGACGGTGACCATTTGAAGCTGCACTGTAAAAAATCGGTGTTGATATTAACACCGTTTTAACAACGTCGCGGTGTGTATATGAGGCATTCCACATCAAAACGACCACTTCGAAACCTTAATATCTTGAATTTTTTTGCAATCGACGTATGATATAGTATTCTTCAAACAAAAAATATTGATATTTATTAATTCATGGTGGCATGTATGGGGGTCAAATTACAGGCAAATGCGATTTTTGCTTGTTTTTTCTCGCTGATTTTATTACATGGAAATAGTGTGTCGGAGCGAAAAATTGCTAAGAATCAATTTTGTGGTGTTTATTGCAAGGATAACGAAAAAAGAAGTTGGAAGGCAAGATTTTATATTTTTCATGGAAAAAAACCAATTTTGAAAATATAAATCGATTTTTGGACGATTATATTTTTAAAAAATTTTAAATATTTTTTTTTGGATTCCTCGAACTTTTTCCAAAAGGAGTACATCTTTTTCCAGATGGAGAAATTCAATCTAAAGGCTCAGCAAAAAAAAAGAAAATTGGAAAAAAAAACAATTTATGCAAAATTTGAAATAAAAATGTTATATAATGCGAGTATATTTCTCAATATCTATTTACAAAATATTCGCACCGTTAAGCGATATAATAAGTCGTCTAAGATTCAAATATTGCAAATCAGAAATTTCTTCTGATTTTTTCCACGGTTAAATGTATTTTTCTTCGAGGCTGTCTTCTGTGACAGAAAATGTAGACTGTGCATCTTCGGGATAGCATGGGAAAAACCATGTATTTATCCCTACATCACGAGATTGTATGCTGGAGAAGAAATCCTCTTTTGCTGAAGAAGCCTAGAATTTCAAAAAGAAGGAAGAATCTGGCAAAGGGAAAAAGTAAAATAGCGTGCCTAGCGGCCCGATTCAGGACTCTGCCATCGTGGACTGTGTATCCTCGGGATACACAGTCTACACAGTCTAAATTTTCTGTCGCGGAAGACAGCCTCGAGAAAACATACATTCGACCATGGAAAAAATCAGAAGAAATTTCTGATTTGCAATATTTGAATCTTAGACGACTTATTATATCGCTTAAAGGTGCGAATATTTTGTAAATAGATATTGAGAAATATACTCGCATTATATAACATTTTCATTTCAAAATTTGCATAAATTGTTTTTTTTTTTCAATTTTCTTTTTTTTTTGCTGAGCCTTTAGATTGAATTTCTCCATCTGGAAAAAGATGTACTCCTTTGGGAAAAAGTTCGAGGAATCCAAAAAAAAATATTTAAAATTTTTAAAAAATGTCATAATCGTCCAAAAATCGATTTATATTTTCAAAATTGGTTTTTTTCCATGAAAAATATAAAAACTTGCCTTCCAACTTTTTTTTTCGTTATCCTTGCAATAAACACCACAAAATTGATTCTCAGCAATTTTTCGCTCCGACACACTATTTCCATGTAATAAAATCAGCGAGCAAAAACAAGCAAAAATCGCATTTGACTGTAATTTGACCCCCATACATGCCACCATGGATTAATAAATATCAATATTTTTGGTTTGAAGAGTACTATATCATACGTCGATTGCAAAAAAATGCAAGATATTAAGGTTTCGAAGTGGTCGTGTTGATGTGGAATGCCCCATATAGGTCCATCAATTTAGTGTAAACTGAGCATTTTGTCGTGGTGTAAACTGGCGGTGTAAAAAACTCGGTGTAAAATAGGAATGTCATTTTAACACCGTGATATCAACACTATTTCGTGTACGACTAAAAATCCACCAGGTGGTGCTATTATTTGCCCAATTTTGTGTTAACTTTGAATCCTATTAGATTCTTTATGAGCACATAAGGGTGTCATCCACAAGCATTGCGAACCGCTTGAACACACCGGAACGTGTAGACTATTAACACTAGTCCGAGTGAAAAGGTTCACCTGTGTGTGTCAATATGAAATCCATCAAAAATCTTTATTTACACATTATAAGTATTATTTTTAAGCCAATAAGTTGTAACGGTAGATATTACGTTACAATAATTAATACGGGCCAAGAGTACGCAAGAAAATTATTAACACGAGAAAATGGGTAAACTCGTTTTTATTTCGCCGCCGGTTGTATATGATCTGGGTTCTATCGTTTCCCCTACATACACCTGTCGCTTCGCTCTTTAAATTGTGGGGGACGTGGGGTGGGACGGGGTGTTGTTGTTCTCGATGCGACGTTCCTCTTCACCCCGCGGGGCTACGAAGCTGGCGCGCTGGTGCTTGCAACGGCGATAGGGGTAGCCCCTCTCCTGCCGCTCGACGCTCGATCGATGGTCGATACCTCGGTGCTCGCTGTACCCCCTCCGTGCGCCCTGGCTACGGCTGATCGGGTTCTCGCGGCGCGTTGGTTGCCGATACGCCAGTATCGATACGTCAGCGGATCCCGTACGAAGCAGGGGTGCGCTTCTCGCTCGGCCCGAGATGGATTTATTATCGATGCCCTTGCTCGCGCTCACGCGGCGCCTCCCCAGAATGTTTTATGCTGCAACAGATTTAGCAGAAAGGAAAGGACTTGGAATCTTTTCGATTCCAACATAAACTGCTTCCGGCTTGGCTTGTTTCCTCCTCTTTGGATTCCTCGGTTTCCTCCGTCTATCTTCTCGGTAGCTTCCACGAACTCCACCTTTTCCACGCTGTTTCCAAATGGCTGTGTTCTTCGGCTGGTATGGCGATGGCTGGAGGTCCGGAGGTTCTGAAACAAATAATTTGACTATCCTCCTGGTTCTCGGGTGGCTCCTTTTATACGAATTCGGGTGCCTCCGACTGTTGAATCCAGACCTTTGATTGGTCGGAGGCCCCTCCTCTACCGGTGTCTTGTCCGTTGCCACGCGTACGGAAACGTTGGCCGTGGCCCTCCAAGGCCGCTGCGGTGTTGTCGGTTATCTCGTGTACCGAGGTAGCGTTTCACACATTATTGGAAATAATTCCGAAATATTATAATTTCGGAATTATGTGGAGCGTTAGCCGCGGTCTTCCCAAGGCCGTTGTCGATTATCGATTTCTCTATTTTTCGAGGAGCGCTCGCCGCGCGTGCCTCCAAGGCCGATGTGACGTATTATTGTCACATTGCCACGTTTCCGTTATTTTATTCTATTTATCGATAATCGTTTCGGGGCAGACCGCGGTGGCCATAGGGCCGTTGGAGCGGCAACGGTCAGTCGCGCTGTACGTTACAAAGTGTAGACAATGAATAAGTTTTGTGTCAAACTTTATTTAGAAACTTAAAAGCAAACATATATTAATTTTATAATTTATATAAAATGAATATCAAAAGTAGTAATACATACATACATTGACACAACAACACATACATACATGAAATACATTAAAAACATACATACATGTGTTAAATACATTTTTATGAAAAAAAAATATTATTCTGAAAACGTAGATTATATGATATAATGCTTTGGAACAATATACGTATCAATTCGATCGTATTCTCGATGGAGCTCATATGATTCCTTATGCAAAAGATTATCAATATTAATAACTTTAAATAGTGGGGTAAATTTCTCCTGAACTTGGAAGGCACATAAGTTTTCGCCGCAGATTGACCGTCACTTTCATCGGATTCACTGACATTCATTTTTTTTTTTTCGAAGCACTCCCGTTTGATCCGCATCCGACCGTAGTTAATTCCAGACTATGGGAAACGTACTTCCTGCTTAACACAGAGTTGTAGCAAGTCTATAGGTATCGAATGACGATGCACCAATCGGGAGCCAGAAAGTATATCTGCTTTCTTGTCGGTAGTCACGTGATTGCCATAGAATCAGAGCGGGGTTCAAAACAATTCCGTCCGGTGTAAATAGATCATCACCTCGGATTCAATGGAACGGGATAGGTGAACTCACGTGTACACTCACAACAGTGTCGAAATCGTGGTAATGTTAACACCGGATTGATGAACTTATTACATACACAGTACTGTTCAATTCATATGAAATTAAACACTATGTAGAATTTTTATTTTTACACCGAATTGATCTAATTGTATGCACACTGATATCAGTGTAAAAGATATATTAATTTTAGCACCGAATTGATGGACCTATATATACACCGATATTGGTGTAGTAATGGTGTTTATTTTAACACCAAATTGTGACAGTGATATGCCCATATAGTGTTAATTTTTTACTAAACCATATGGTGTTAGATGGAATAAAGTAACACCGAATTTTTTTCTTACACTTTACACGGAGTACATTTTACTCCATAGTTGTGTTGTTATCAACACTCGAGTTATTTACCCGGCACACCGTGGCAGCTTACACTGAACTATTTTTTACAGTGTGGCGCGCTAACTTTCGGGGTTATTCTAGCTTTCTATAACGCCGACATTTATTGCCAATTATTAACCGTTGACGTGTCAATGCTGCAAACAAAAGGCGAGCTGATATTCCGATCAAAAACGTTGCTGACGTGGCGTTGGCCGCGATGCCATCCGTGTCCCGCGGTAAATTTTCAAACAGCTCTCGTGGTTGGTAAAGAGAGCGAGGCTGGTTGTAACAATTTATGCAATGATCTGAATATCTTGCAATCCATTTGAGATATTCGCGAGCTTCTTGCAGCGTATTATTCCGTAGTTATTAGACTATCATCATGAATCTTTTCGATTTTTATGGAATCGAAAATGAAAAGTTATTAATTTTGTTTTGCGGAATCCGGAGTGTAACGTTTCACCCCGCCGCGGGGTCAAACGTAAGAGTACTGGGGCAAGTTGTAACGCTATAGTATGGAGGGATCTCGATCGGAACAAATGTGTTATAATCCATGTTACGACAAATTATTTATCTTTTAAAACATTAAACATGTCATATTCTGAATAAAACATCACTTTGCTTCTTCATAGAGGAAGCTATGTGACGATGTACATTTTCATTCGAGATCTTCATGTCACCATGTTCTGAATGTGCTAAAGCGACGAGAAAACACATTTGGAAAAAATGTCCGGATGTATGTATGCAGGTATGCATGTGTGCGTGTTTGCGTGTGCGTCCATTTGCGTGCGTGCGTGTGTGTGTGCGTGTGCGTGTGCGTGTGCGTGTGCGTGTGCGTGTGCGTGTGCGTGTGCGTGTGCGTGTGCGTGTGCGTGTGTGTGTGTGGGTGGGTGGGTGTGTGTGTGCGTGCGCGTGCGCGTGCGCGTGCGCGTGCGCGTGCGCGTGTGCGTGTGTGTGTGCGTGTGTCTGCCAATGTATAGAGTACATCTGTACGCCGTACTTCCACGTTCATTTCAACGTTATTCAGGCAGCTAAGGATTGTCGATTTTACTAAAAAAACTACCCGGAACTCATCCGTTGAATCTAGCATCGCACTATTCCTACTTGGAGCATCAATAAACAATAATTAATAATCAATTGGAAATAGCCAGAGGCTAGAACTCTCCGACGTTATTCAGGCAGCTAAGAATTGTTAATTTCACTGAAAAAAACTATCTAGAACTCATCCGTGGAATCTAGCATCGCACTCTTTCTACTCCGATTATCAATAAACAATAATTAATACAATTGGGGATAGCTAGAGGCTAGAACTCTTCTCGACATTATCCAAGCAGCTAAAGACTGTCGATTTTACTAAAAAAAAACAATTCGGAACTCATCCGTTTAATCTAGCATCGCACTATTTTTACTCCGATTATCAATAAACAATAATAAATAATTACTTGAGGATAGCTAGAGGATATAACTCTTTTTGGCATTATTCAAGCAACTAAGGACTGTCGATTTCACAAAAGAAAACCATCCGGAACTCATCCGTGGAATCTAGCATCGCACTTTTTCTACTTGGAGTATTAATAAACAATTATTAACAATTCATTGGGGATAGCTCGAGCCTAGAACTCTTTTTGTCGTCAATGAGGCAACTGAGAACTGCCGATTTCACTGAAAAAAACAATCCGGAACTCATCCGTTAAATCTAGCATCGCACTATTTAGACTTGGAGTACCAATAAATAAATCAATATTAATTAATTGGGAATCGTGAGAGATTAGAACTCTTTCCGACGTGATTTAGGCAACCAAGAAGTGTCGATTCCCTATTTTTTTTTTTTTTCGGTATGGTCGGATGCTAACTTCCGGTCGCTAGCATCGCTTTTCTAAATTTCGATTTTTTAAGGTCTAAATGGCCAGAACTATTGTTAAAAACTATCAAGAACTATTGCGGATGCTACTAGAACTCCAAAAATATTGTGAGATGCCAACATATGAGATGCTATCTTCACAGACGTTTTATTGATGGATTAATGAGCCGAAGAAGAAACTGCGAAAGAGGAAAGGATAAGAGTTGGCAATTCTCTCAGTCGAGAGCAGCAGCCTGTGATTGCAGCAAATCCCAGTGATCTAACCTGGAAAAATACGTGTGTCAATTTGAAAAAAGTAGAAATGGAAAATTCATATGAACAGAAAAAAAATATTTATCCTGTTGCTCGTGAGTAAAAGTATTTTTACTGGTTAAAAAGATTCTCGGCTGCAGCAAGTGCTATTTGGGGTTTAAGGTGATGTATGATTCGTTTCGCTCGCTTCTCTCGCTCCGCGGCGAGTGCCGATGGCGCTATTTCTCTCGCATTCATGATGGAGATCGGTCAAATTAAACGACTCGTTCGTCACCGCAAATTGTTTAAGTTATGTTTGATATTTTCGAATTTTTTGTTTCGCGACTTTAGCGGTCAAATTCACATGCCGACGCTGTGAACAAGACTCAAGACCACGGTTTTATATATCGGTCAGGGCACTTCTATACCGTCTACATGCATTTGAGGTCACCTTTTTCGGGCGAGTACCACGACCTGTTAATAAGACCCTGTTGAGGAGTCGACGGCCGCCAGCACAGACAGTTGCCGCCAGTCTGCACCGGAGTCGTGCGTCGCGCAGTCTCAAAATAACAAATAAAATCTCACAATTAACGACACGTTTTAAAATCATTTTGCGTGTTTTCTCAATTGTTTTGTTACAAAATTCGTTGTACCCGACCAAACAAAAAAAGGATGGTAATTTGGTAATGATCCAGTATATGTACTTTTGCAAAGAATGCTTGAAAAAATTCCAAAACTTTTCAGACATAATGTATTCATGAAAATTCTAAAGCAACTTTTGAAAAAGAAGCTGAACTGGACTATTATGAATAGGATGATGCAAATATTTTCTTGACAGAAGGACCTAAAATATAGATTTACCATGGAAACATACAAAATACGGTTGAGAATTTTTGGGTGAATGCATACAATTTTTCAATTCGGATACATTATTTTCAGAGAAAAATCGTGGATATTCCGACGTTCCACACGCGTATCAAAGCTGGAAACTGAACAATCCATGGCTTGGTTTAAACAAACTCTATCAAATGATTTGTACGATATGTGCCGAAGCGTGCAATGAAAAATTGGTGATTTATTTCACGTTGTATGATTTGCAATCGAAAGAAACGTGAGTGACAGTGGATTTGTTAACTGGAAACATGCAACATAGATAAGAAACCATTCGAGGGGTTCGTTTCACATCACTTGCTCAGAGATTTTGCTATATCGTGGTAAAGTCAACATTGTGCAAAATTTATCAACCATATTACAAAAAGAAATGATGGATCATCGCACGGCCTTGAGGAAGATTTTTAGTACCTGCAGAATTCTCGAAAGGCAAGGGCTAGCGTTACGTGGCTCGGAAAATGACGAAAACGCGAATTTTATGGTGATTTTGAAAGCTCGAGCAGATGTTGTTGAATTGAAATCCTGGCTAGTCAAAACTGGCCATGAATCGTTACACCACGACATCTAGAAAAAAATATTCCAAGCCATGTCTGCTAAAGTCCTGCTCAAAAATATAAAAGAGGTAAAAAAGGCACAATATTTTGATATACTGCTGGATGAAACAGCGGACATTGCTAGTACAGAGCAAGTTTCTATCTGTTTTCGGGTCGTATCTTCGGATTTCATTGCTTCCGAGTATTTCATGGGGTTTTATTGGACACCAAATACGAAAGCACAAACCTTATTTAAAATCGTCAAGGATGTTCTTGTTCGTTTCGATTCACCGCTCTCGAAGGTTAGAGGCCAATGCTACGATGGAGCTGCAAATGTTTCGGGGAAAATCTCAGGATTGCAACAACGAATTCTAGAAGAAGAGCTTCGAGCACTTTTCTTCCACTGCAATGCTCACAATCTTAACCTTGTCGTTCAAGATGGAATTGAGAAAGTGCTTGCAGCCAGGAAATTCATTGCAGAACTGAAGAACATGATTAATTTTGTACGGGGTTCCCCGAAACTACAATTAATCCACACTGTGTAGCGAATTATCTGTTAATTCGTTTTGTTTTGAGAAGGAAATTTCGGGCTACCGAGGGTGCGTCTGATGTGGGAAGTTGTTGGCAAGACGAAATTAATATTGTGTGCTCAACGTAATGAATTATTTTATTACAAGAAAAATGATGATGCTCGACTATGTTTCGGCAAACAAAGTAACTTATGGAAAACAATTCCGACGAGCACGCCGGGTTCGATATTCACCGAGATTCGATTACAATCGACGTTTGTTTCGTTGTAACGTAATTATACAAAAGAAAATACAAAATGAAGAATAGGGTGCGCAAATTATAATCGAGAATTGCGAACAGTCGACGCGATGTCGAGAACGTGGCGAATACGCGGTTTATTCTTAGCGAGTCGCTTCCGATCGACAATCGCTTCGACGCGTAGTAATTTGAATTAAAAAAAAAAAGAAAACAAAAATGAAGTATGGCGGCTAGGATATAGCCTAATGTATTCAAAATCGTTTACTATCGACGTAGTGTCGATGAAAGATATCGGGCACGAGGTTTAGCCGGCGGGTACAATAATGGCGGCCGTATACCGCAACTCACACGGGTCTTGTAATGGCGGCGTCTTCGACACGTGTTTGTCGTCGACGCAATACCTTATTTCCTTCGGTGGATGTGTTGACGGACAGCCCGTACGGGCAAATCTCTTCGACGGGGGAAAATGAGACGCTCCCGGCTAAGTGGATTTGACGATACTCCTCGATTGAGGAATGCTGGATTTTGATGCAGCGATCGATGTAATTTGGCCGATGAAAGACCACGCCGCGCTTCGACGAGGCCACGTTGTCGTTCGTGGCGATATACGCCCGATGCGCTTGACGATTGGAAAATATGATGAGAGGACTCCTTGAGTAGAATTTTGTTGCTTCGACTCGTGACTCGAGTCGAGTTTATTCGTTCTTCGTTTAAATACGTGAAGAATACATGAAATTGGTGGGCGAACTCGTGCCCAAAAGTTTTATAATGATTCGTAACTGGGAAATTATGAATGATGTGACTCGCACAGTCCGTCGTGATCGAGTGAGTCTTGCTCGATCGAGGTTCGTCCCGGTGGCACTGGGCCCGCACCCTGAACTCGAAAATCCCCACACGCGCACTGACGCGCCGTCTGGTGAGTACCCGCGACACTGATTGTGGGCCTAGATTTCCCCGCGCACATTCGTA
Source organism: Sussaba pulchella (assembly GCA_963971145.1). NCBI lineage: Eukaryota > Metazoa > Arthropoda > Insecta > Hymenoptera > Ichneumonidae > Sussaba > Sussaba pulchella. The sequence goes on from OZ020172.1 coordinate 5,177,972, forward strand.
TGGCCGGTGGGCCGTTTCGCTCGTTACAACTGTTTACGTGTTTCTTTAAAAGAATCCCTGAACATAACGAATATTCGCCCCCCCCCCCCCCCCCCCCCGACCTCGGCCGCTGCGCTACCCACCCGGGTTGAGGGCAAACCGCCGGCACTGCTTTCAGCGATATATGCAAAGTACTAATGGATTTTCTAAATAACCTAAAAAGTGGTGTTTTTTTCACTTCTTCGAGTGAGTGCGAAGGGTGAACACTTTTTTTTCTTCTTCGAACCGTTTCGAAAAACGAAAAATTTAAAAAAAAACCCGATGTCAAACTTGAAAATGTTTTTTCATTCATCTCAATACGAAATTTTTTCGGGAAGTTGCAGTAACGCAAAAATTACGGAAAGAAATGGAAAAATGTTCTGCCCCTTCGGTTTTCACGATGCGTATATTGACAAAATTATATTTAATTATTGACAAATAAAGAGAACGTTACCTCGATTAATTCGGTGTGTTTTATTTTTGGTTCGGAAAACACTAGCACAAGACTTTCAGTATACTATGGTAATTAATTGACAAAATTCGCAAACATAGAATGTTGAAATTAAATATTGAAAGACTGTTCAAAGTGCTGGGAGTCACGGTAGATGTGCAGATACTCACCGCTTCCATTCTTCATCCACAAATATATTTTTATATCTTAGTGTCTAACCATTCAAAGTACGTTTACAAAACCCGCTTATTTAACAAGTCTTATTTCGACCATAAGCCAATTAAATTTTTCGGTAGTAATAGTAACGACTTTTGCAATTTTTCCCATGAAGTCCGTGACTCGTGGGATCCACGAATTTCGTTAACCAGACATTCAATTCAAATTTTGCGACGCGTACGCCACACATCGCGTGCCGGTAGAAGCCCGCTCCAAAATTCGATTCTCGATCTGGATACGCGCCAAATTTGCGCAGAATTCAGTTGTGTTCTGAATAGCTGTTGTGCCGGCGCACCGCGCGACCGATAGGCAGCAGGTGGGAAGGCACTTTAATTATTATTTATTTATTTTTTCGTGGGTATCTACCGTAAAAGATTAGAATCCACGTAGATTAGTAAACAAATTGGTTTATTTATTATATTAATCGGTTAATACAGGGTTTTCACAATGCTTTATTTACGTTATCCCGACCGGACCGCGACTAGAATTGGCATACGCCTAGACACCATCCTTTGGTGTAATTCTACGGTCCGGGAGTCTCCTGCTGAAGGCAGATGGCTCCTTCTCGATGCAAAACAAGACTGCCTCTTGGTTGGTAGCTGGGTCTCCCATTACGACTTCCAACCAAGGGTTCAATAATCTAATCGTTTATATTAACAAAATATGTACGCTGTAAAGTGCTGACTACCCGTCAGCATTCGAAGGTTCAGTGACTGTTCGCGTCAGCTGCTGACGGGCAGCCGCTCATTGCACTCAGTCACTGCCCTCGCTTTCGACATTCTCCGGGAATGTTGAAAGTTGCAAAAATTTCCTTAGTTTTTTAAAATGAGTTTTGGGGGCACAACATAGCCAACGATTTACATCGATCGAAGACAGTGAGGAGGAAGTGAGCGAAGCGAAAAAGTGAACGAAGTTTTTTTACGTCGGACGAAGAAGACCTCTGTAGGTATAAAAAAAGTTTCCTTTTTCACTAAGTGAAAATCGTTTTTCAAATCGTTTCATTTTTTCGAATGCTTGAAAAAAAAATTGGAACAGATCACGAACTTCTGTTTTAGTGAGTGCAAATATATCAATTAAATAAAAAACGTTCACACGAAAAATTGCACGGCACCACCCAGCTTTGAAGTAGATGCATCCCTGGCTAAATTTGAGCCCGATGGGATAAGTGATTTCGCATCAATCGACGTAAAAACTATTTTTAATCTGAAAGAACGATCACGCAATGTTTTAAATATTTTGTCATGCTTAGTTGAACGAGCTACGTGACTATACCTATTAGACTGTGTCGCAAAAAAAATGTTCACGGCGCTCTTCAGATTTAACCCGATTCGGTTGCACTGGGTCGCTGTAGACCCGAGCGATTTTTCTTCTGTCACATATCTCGGAAACCAAGTAGGGGAAAAATCCCTATCCCCACTCTAAAAAATCTTTAGGACGCTAGGACCCTCTGCGCTGAGCCACGTTCCCCCAGTGTGTTCCTAGCCGTCGTAGTGAAGAGATAGATTCCGTCTCGGGTCCGAAGCGACCCAGTGCAACGTAATCGTTGGTGCAAAGCCGTTTGGAGCATCAAGGTAAGCTATTGAAATTTACGAAATTACTATTATAAATATGATAATATTATAATATTATATTATAATAATAATTATTATTATTATTATAATATAATTATTATAATATTAATATAATTGTTATTAAAATAATTATTATTATTATTATAATATTACTAATTAGTAGTATATTAGTAGTAGTATAATATTGAGTAGTAGTATAATAATTATAATAATTATTATTATTATTTTTACGAAATTTGTGTTTATTTTCGAAAGAATATACAATTTTCTAGAGTATTTTATTGATTTTTTATATTTTATAGTACGTCTCAACGTTCAGCTGAGGACATTTCCCGGATCCTTCGGCCACGTTCGAAGAAAATAAATTATTTGGACGCCGTAAGCGACGATCGCAAAACTATAAACTGTTGTGCAAAATGTAAATCGGCGGTTTGCGACAAACATCGATTTTCGATATGTAAAGATTGTTTATGGTAAAAAACTATTTCTACGATTGTTTATAATAAAAAAAACACGTTTACTTCGAAGAATATTGAGTTGATTCTTTATACTCCAAATTGCCACTCTCGAAAAAGTCGCAACTTGGCACCACAAACTTGAGCATTTCTTTCCCTTCTATCAAGTCCGTGATTTTTTCCATGGAAAACCGTTTCTTTAACTTGATAATGCAATTGGAAATTTCCGAATATCTTGATTTGTTCAAAAGTTATGAATTTTTTAGTGAATGTCTTCATTTTCGAGAGTTGGGTGTGTTCAACAATGAAAATGAAATATTTAAACAAATTTTTTCGCAATCTTTATGGTGTGCCCTTAAAGTAAAAGTGTTTCAGAGTATATATGAATTTTATCAGATTTTTTTATTGAAAATTACGAGTTTTAATAGGCCTCGGGTCTCCAGCGACCCAGTGCAACCGAATCGGGGGCCGAAAATAAGTGCAACCGGAACGGGTTAAACGGAGCGGAGTGGGCAAACGGTTTTACATCTGCGGACACCAATGTTTACATGCTTGACATCTCGGGGGTCTGTGACGTTTCGAGATCGGAGCAATGACCTATTAAAGGTTTCGCGCTCTATCGTGGCTAAGCCCATGTACTTCGCGTATATCCAACAAAAATGAATACTGCGATGAAATTTTTTTTGTCGACAACGATAATTAACAATTTTAATAAATGTTCTAACTCGACAGTACGATAACGTAATGAATTCATAATTTCTAATTGGATACAATGCAAGCAGATGGGTAGGAAAAGTAATAAATACAACTGATCCTCTTTTCAATAATTATTTAACAATAACTATAAACTAATAAACAATAAAAATAGGACCTTTTTTATTGAATAATAAAAATATAGGCTTTTTCCTGCAATCGTTTATTGAACCTAAACCTACATAATTTAAAAACAAAAAGTTCTGAGTTGATCTTCAAATATTAATTCATCTTCATTGTTTAATAATTATTAATAAGAGAATTAATTGTATTTATCACTTTTTCTACCCATCTGCTGTCATTGTATGTAATTGGAAATAATAAATTCATTACGTGATCGTTCTGTCGAATTAGAACATTTCTTAAAATTTTTAATTACTGTTGTCGATAAGAAAAATTTCAGCGCAGTACCCATTTTTGTTGGAGATACGCAAAGAACATGGGCTTAGCTACGATACAACGCGAAGCGTTTGATGGGTCATTGCTCTGATCTGGAAACGTCACGGACGCTCGGAATGTCAAGTATATAAGGGGCATTCCATGACATGTCAATCAAGATCTGGCGATAATTTTTCAGATCGTTTTCATAATTTTTCATTCAAAAGTACTTATCGAAAAAACAAACCCAATTTTCTTCATATTTTTTAAAAATATTTTTTTGAAAATTAAAAAAATTGAAAAAAAAACCCCCCGCTTTTTCGGATAAAAAAATTCACAAAATTCATTGCCAAATTTACGTTTAGGATACGCTGTGCGTAAATACAATTTTTACGCTCACTTCGCTCGCGACAAACCGCATTTACGCACTTTGTGACATGAAAATTTGTACAGTACTCGTGCGAAAAACATTTTTTCGACTCGTGTGATTGCAATACTCGCCTTCGGCTCGTGCTGCAAACTCTCACTGATCAGAAAAAATGTTTTCGCACTCGCATCATAATGTGCTATTCTGTTCTGTATCATAGACAATTTTTTTATCCATTTTTATGTAAAAAATTCATGTTTTATTTTATAATAATTTTTTGAGGATATTTGAGTTTTTACTTTGGCTGGTGTACGGACGAAAATCCTAGGGACGAAAATGAAACGATCGCGAGCTGCGCATGCCCAACTCGATATTTTCTCACTGCCTGGAAATTAGCACTCTTGGCAGCCGAAACTGCCATGAAATGCAGCGCTTTCCATGCACGTGATACAAAAAAAATTGTAAACAAATTTAAACAAAATTGGGTTTTTTTCGATGAGTACTTTTGGTTAAAAAATTATGAAAACGATCTGAAAAATGATCGCCAGATCTTGATCGACATGTCATGGAATGCCCCATACACCGGTGTCCACCAATAACAGTTCCACTGAATTCTCAAATGTAAAATCGTTTGCACGCCCCTCTCCGTTCAAATCCGGAGAGGGCCGCGAAAATTGTTTTTCGTTACACAGTCCAATAGGTGTAGCCGCGTAGCTCGTTAAGCTAAGCATGAAAAAATATTTGAATCTGGTTAATTGTAAATAATACTTCGAGCGGTTGGGGAATTGGAAATTACATCTTCAAATGGTTGGAGAAATGCTGCCTGTTTTTCACGCAGCTGGACAATTTGCCATATGCAAAAAGTGCTCAGTTGTATTTACAAGATATGCTTCAACTAGAAGCGGAGCTTGTAGACGATGCTGGGTATGAATTGTTTTCAAAAGAAGGTTACTTCACAGTTAGAAGATCTGATAAGACTTGGGCAGGAGTTTGGAGTGACATGACAATTGGGCAAACTTTGAACCGATACTTTGGAACCGATCTTAAGCACGGAAGAGGAGTCACGCCAGAAGTAGTAGCTCGGTATCTGTTGTCAATGCCTGCGGTGTTTGGTGTAATGGCATCTGTAGAAGAGTACTTTGGAATTACAACCACATCTAGTGAACAACACAAGGACCTTGGTACATCTCGATTGCGAAGGGATGACGCTGATTTGGCAAAATTTTTTTTTTGGCTGAAAAAACATGCGCCGCTAGATCGCCGTCCAAATTTAGTTTCCTTGTCAACGGGAATAATCGGTGGGGCAGAATCTAATTGTTATTCAGCTATCGAGAGAGGACGAGAACTGTTGAAAACGATGGTAGGACAGACTGCCAACGGTATCTCACTTTCCATGGCAAACAGAGTCAAGACTTTGGAATCGGCGCGGAGCGGCGTACACTTAGGCGGGACGTCGCGAGTGCCTATCAACTCAACGCAGTTATATCATCGCATTTCCGTCGTTTTCAAAGATAATGAAGAAAAAAGAAAAAAGGCCTTCGAGTATGAGCTTTCACCTTACCCCTTGGCTTTATTCGATGAGAAAGGGTTCATGAGGAAAACTCAAAAATCCGAGTTATATAAAATTTTGAAGCCTTACAAGTTGCCGAACAGCTTCAAGAGTCTCAACGAGTTTTTGACCCAATTTGTTTTCATTATCGATGGTGCGTTCTTATTATACCGTGTAACCTGGCCTCATGGAGCAACATTCAGAGACATTTTTGATGAATATCGAGCACATATATTGGAGAATTTTCGGGGCAGCGCGTATGTCGTATTCGATGGATACGTTCAAGAGCTCATCGGCATTAAATCTTACGAACGATATCGTCGTGGCGAAAAAAATGTTGCAGGTGACGTTGAAATTTCACTAGACGCTCTCGTCACATTATCCCAGCAAATTTTTTTGTCAAATACGGCCAACAAACACAAGCTTATACATCTCTTATCGGAGTATCCAAAAAATAGTGGGATTCAAGTATCTATAGCGAATGAAGACGCCGATGTTGAAATCGTGAGGACGGCTTTAAAGGTTAACGCATTACTTACCACTAGCCCAGTTGCAATTGTAGGCAATAATGTCGATGTGTTGGTGCTCTTGATTGGCCTGAGCAATGAGCGACAGAATATATATTATTATAGAATGGTTCCTGCGTCGAAAACAGCGGAACTGTATTTATCGTCGGACTATAATGATTTAAGGCAATTCGTGTTATTCGCGCATGCATTTGTTGGCTGTGATTCGACATGTGCTCTCCATTCAAAAGGCAAAAAAACCATGATTAAACTTTTGAAGCAGGACGTAAACTTGCGGGAAAGGTGTAAAGTGTTTTACGATCCTCATGGTGCAACAGATACAATACTTATTCTTGCAAGAGAGTTTATTTTCCACCTATATGGATTCGAAAATGAGCAAATAACAATCGGAGCCGCTCGATATCACAAATATGAAACTTCGGCAGCTTCGGATACGACAACGCGTCTCGGTTCGCTGCCACCAAGTACAGGCGCACTACGGGAGCACGCCAAACGCGTATTCCTTCAAATTCAAACGTGGTTAGGCAACCGATTAAATCCACAAGAATGGGGATGGACGAGGTCGGGTTCTATTCTCTTGCCAGTAATGACAGAACAAAATGTAGCGCCTGAGGAGCTTTTGAATATGGTAAGTGTCTTTTGCAAAAGTGTCAAGAATGAGTAGTGAGTTCAAGTCTAGTTTTCATATATAAGTTTTATTTTTTTCGTGGCCGCAGGTTTTCTGTGGCTGTACAACCAACTCCGCGAGTGCTCGGTGTAAATGTAAAAAAGCAAGCATGACTTGTTCGTCCCTATGTGAAAATTGCAACGGCATTGGTTGTAAAAATGCAATATCAGCCGTGATCAACCGAACCTACGCGACAATAGACAACAATAACAATGACGAAGAGGACGATGGAAGTGGGGCAGAAAGCGACCAATTCGAGACGACAGAGACTGCGGATGACAAATAAATGGAGGGACTAACTAATTAAGGTACAAAGATTGGTCATCGATATTGTAACGTATAACGCTACATACCGTTGCCGCTCCAACAGCCTTATGGCCACCGCGGTCAGCTCCGAAATGATCGAAGAATATCGATAAATAAAATAGAATAACGGAAACGAAGGAATGTGACAAATAACACGTTGGGCCAACGCTCCAAATAATTCCGAAGTTATAACATAGTAACTCGGAATTATCTCTCGTGTAAAACATGCGAAACGTTACCGGTAAAATCAACAACACCCCAGCGGCCTTGGAGGGCCAACGACCCGAAATTTTGGCGCGTGGCAACGGACAGGACACCGTCGGAGGAGGGGACTCCGACCAATCAAAGGACGAAATCGGACGATCGAAGGCACCCGAATTCGTATAAAAGGAGCCACCCGAGAACCAGGAGGACAGTTATTTTCTCTGTTACAGTAACCACGGACCTCCAGCCATCATCGAACCAGCCGCCGAGAATCGCCGCCGAAACAGCAAGGACAAGGGTGGAGTTCGAGAGAGAGTAGCCAAAAAGATAGACGGAGGAAGCCGCGAGACCGAAGGAGGTAGAAAAGCACCCGAGAATTCATCGATTTATGTTGGAAATCGTAAGGATTCCAAGTTCCCTCCTCGTCTGCTAATCTGTTATAGCATAAAATCCCGTGGAGGCGCATCGGAAGCGCGAGCAAGGGCAGAAATCATCGATCTATCACCGGCCGAGCGAGAAGCGCACCCCTGCTTTTAACGGGATCCGCTGACAGATCGATACTAGCGTATCGGCAACCACAGCACCGCGAGAGCCCGGTCAGCCGTAGCTAGGCCGCACGGAGGGGGTACCGAGAGCACCGAGGTATCGACCACCGATCGAGCGTCGAACGGCAGGAGAGGGGCTACCCCTATCGCCGTTGCGAACACCAGCACGCCAGCTTCGTGAGCCCGCGGGGCGAAGAGAAACGTCGCATCAAGAAAGACAACGCCCGTCCCACCCCACGTCCCCCACAATTTAAAGAGCGAAGCGACAGGTGTATGTAGGGGAGGCGATCAAACCAAGACTGTGCACACTCAGCGGCGAAATGAAAATGATTTTACCTATTTTCTCGTGTCACAAATTTTCTTACGTACTCTTGGCCCAAATTTAATTACTGTGACGCAATATCTACCGTTACAATATCTGGGATCTTCAAAATCGAGCTTCAACTGCATGTTGAAGAACAGATCCCTACATTTTTTCAGATTTTTCCTCCATAACTTTTCCAGCGGTCAATTAAGGCCTTTATCGATTTTTTCTTGTTTTTTCTTTCGAGTATTTTTTAATATATTGTGACGTGATTTTTTGGAATCACCGTCACAAAGAACGTTTTGCTACCGTTTAAGAATTTCGCTTTCGTTTTCTGCCTCTCTCGGTTACGCTCCGTGTCGCGTAGTTACCGTATGGGTTTATTGGATAAAAATTTTTTATGATTTAGCTTTGATTTAATGATAGATTTTGAGTTTTAATTTAGAATATCGGGTTTTGGGGATTTTGGGGTTGGCACGCCTGCCGTGTGGACGACCGTTCGTCGTCATGAGTTAGCCGGCAGGATAGTGCGCCCAATGAGTCGGTCAGGGATCGGTGGAGGTCCGGCGGCAACGCAGGCACCCCAGGGTGAAGGGTGCGTTACGCTGAAGAGGGGGCCGATGATTCGGAGTTCCAGGCAAGGGCGGGACCCCTTAAGCTGTGTGGTAGGTTTCGTCAGGGCCCTGCTCTCGTAGCGCACCAGGGGATACGGCCCTGACTGATCTCGCGTAGCTATCGGCGGAAAGCTTGCGGTACGGTCTCGATGACGTTACAGGTAACTCGAGCAAGAGGGCAGTAGCTATCGAACGAGTGTCTGAACGATTACGCGCATTTTTCTCACATCTCGCTCTCGCGCTGTGTGAACAGTAGTCTGTATACCGCCGTCAGGGGAGGTAGAGCGTGAGACGCTGACTCGCGTACGCGCCAGATAGTCGCCTCGCTCTCACGCATGTAAGACGATCTCGTGCTGTCGCGCTCGCGCGCTTGGTGCCGTAACACCGCAGTCGCGTAGTATTAGGCTTTCGTATGGCTCTCGAGAAACAACTAATCAAAGAAGAAGTCTCGATCGCGCTCTCACGCCTTTTCGTGATTGCGCCTTAAGCTTATCGGAAGGTTCTCGCATATCAATTATTATAAGCCTCTCGTTCACGTTTTCGAGAAAGGTCGGCTATTCGTCGGCGAATAATCCCGACCCTCTCTACCATTACCGACAGCCTGAGCGGACGTGCATTCCCGCAACCACGTTCTCGCGCAACTGCACTCAGTTGCGTTTGTCGATTTTACGCGCCCCAAAAGGTCGACAGGTACCGTTTGCGTTTGCTTGCGAGGTCCCGGCATTCGAATTCGCGTTTGGAGGAATCGAGTGAGGTCCCCCTCGACTCCCGGGTCATACCAGTTGTTAGTACCGGTGAAACAAAATTAACTGGCGCCCGCCCGCCCGCTTGCGAGTGCAGGGGCGTGAGTGCGTGGCCGAAGGTGACGTACGCCTGTATGTGGTGTTTTCGTCCTAATTTCGACTAAAATGTTTTCGTTACGTTGTCGCAAATTGATCAGGTAGGAAATACGTCACAATATTTACGATGAAAAGAAAAATCTAGTTGTAACGAAAATTGTCCCAGCTTCTCGGAAGAATCATCGGTTTTTCATCCCGACTCCCAAAAATATATCAAAATCGAATTTGAAATATACAAATCGATTTTATGCCAATTCGTCAATTTTGAAAATATTTTTTTCGAAAGGCTGAAAAAATGTTGCATGAAGTATGTAGAAATGAAGTTCGGTTCTTCTTAATGATTTGTTAAATCCAAAACTGGTACTCTCTTTAGTGGAATGACCCATATATATATATAAATTTCTATTCTCATTCAATTCATATATTTATGACATCGACGCTGCTTACGAAAAGTAGCACGATTCGAATTTCTTACAAAAACTAACACGTTTCTAATTTCGCCGCGAAAACTAGCATGTTTCGGCTTCGACCCCTAAAACTAGTAGGCCGAAACATGCTAGTTTCCGCGGCGAATATCGAAACGTGCTAGTTTTCGTGGCAAAAGCCGAAACGTGCTAGTTTTCGGGGCAAAAGCCGAAACGTGCTAGTTTTCGCGCTGATGCCAAACGTGCTTGTTTTCGTAAGAAATCTGGAACATGCTAGTTTTCATAAGCAGCGTCGACATGCTGTGCGTAAAACGCACCTTGCGACATGAAAATGTGTATGATACTTGTGCGAAAAACGTTTTCTCGACTCGTGTATCATAATGTACTATTGTAATTCTATATTCATCTTAATTGAATTGATGAGTTGCATATTTTTCTTGCTTGTAATATCATACACATTTATAGTACACGCATAGTTTTTGAAAAAATTTCTTCTTTAATACAATAATTATGGCTCATCAATGGACATTTCATATAAATTTTTATTCAATGAAAAGTTCCATTCAAAAATTGTAACAACATTTATAACATTTAAAAAAATAATATGAAGAGGTTATTCATACGTAGTGATTAATTCATAAATTTCTATAACATTTGAACTCAGTACGTATGTTATATCTACATATCCACGCCGTCCGCTCATGATGCGCTGGTAAGCGAAAAGCTCGAGCAGGCCAAATTTTCGTTCGCGGCACGATGTTTTTTACTACTACATTCGCATCGAGCCTTTCCGTGTACGTGAGCGTACGCACACCACTACAGGCTGTGCTACCACGCTCGAGCGAGTTTCTTACTACTACATCCGCATCTAGCCAGCCTTCCATGTACGTGAGCGTACGCACACCACTTCGAGCTGTACCGTGACGCGAGAGCGACCGAGTCAGGGGTATCCCCTCCACCACGGCCCGTCGTTCGAAGGGTTGTCGGTTTCAATCGCGTCTCCTGACTCTCCTAATGATTTTACAGAAAAAGGTGTAATAATCCAATGCATGTTTTTTATTTCTCTACAACTTTTGTTTAAACATTTTTTCCATACATACAACCGTTCTCAAGTAATCGCGGTTTCAACTGTTAAAAAGGGGTTTCCCGAAAACCCGAATGGAACAAAACTTTAAAAACTCTCGTGCTCGGGAGGTCAAAATCTATAGAATACGACCCCTCACTTTACCTCTACCCAAAAACGTGAACCTTCAAACTTTCTCTTGGACTATATGGGTTGGTACCGCTGGAGAGTGGCTGTGGGTATCAGCAGAAGTGACGAACAAGAAAATGGATGAAATATTGGGATTATTCCGAGTAATTGCGCGTTCGGTGGTAAGTGGTAGTGATAGTGATAGAAAGCAATGCTCAATTGCGACGATGAACAGAGGAAGACGGAAAACCGAAGAGCAATTCACAAATTGCGTTTTTATATTTCAAGAGATTTTTTTCTTTGTCACCTGCGTTTCATGGGAACTGCGCGTTTTTGTTCGGGGGACACATGTCGTCAAATCTCACTGCATTTCCAGACAGTAGGATTTTCAGTCGGAACGTAATGTTCGCATCATAGCCGTCCCGTGGTCGTGTTTTTTTTCGTTGTATTGTTGCTTTTTCCGTTTATAATATTGACCCATAATTATCCATCTGAAATCGTGACGATCGTAATGTTTCATGGGATTTCGTTGTTTTTAATTTGCAGATCTCCCGCATGATCCTTTCTTGGTCACTCGTGTGAACAGCCGGCGGACTTTCATCTTGTTCTAAGACAAAAGAAAGGATTAAAAAAAACGAATTAGTAAAATCACCGGGTGAGTAATATTATTCATGATACGCTGTGCGTAAAGTGCGATTTTTACGCTCACAATTGAATATTATAATTCAATAGATTTGCTGAATAATTTAATCTAGGGATTTCATCTTTCATTCAATATGGAAGTCATCAAAATCTTTTTCATTCAACTCACCGTTTTTAGGTCCCGTCTGAAGAATCCGACAATGAAGCAACTGGCGATAATGCTGAGAGGGATTGCCACCGATTCGAATCCCAATTAGTTGCCTGTCAGAAAATTTGATAATTAATATCGTTTCTGTTTTCAAAAGAATGATATTGTCGATATTAATATTTATTTCCAAATCCGTAGGTGATGTGTGCGAGGGGATTTGTCGATTCGAGGTTGGAAGGGACAGTAGGAAAGTTAACGAGAGTGAGATTTTTTGAACGTTAAGATATTCGTCAATAGTGGGTGTTAATGAGTACTCATTTTGCGCATTGATTTCTTTTAGACAAATGAGAATTTGTTACCGATTAATAAAAAGTGCTGTGCGCACATCATGCTCAAAATAGCCTAAATGTAAAAAACCATGCAGCCCAAAAAAAAGTGTAACCCAAGCAAACCGTGCTAGTAAAATAGAAAAGAAAATGAATACGTTGATGCGCTCCATGTATTTGTGTGTATCGAAGGTGCAAGGGTCCTCCGTTAAGGTTGTTGTGGGGTTAGGACGAAACGATGTCACTGAGATACAATTTTTTGTGAACGTTAATGATCCCTTTACTAATCAACCTGTCAAATTTCAAAACAATTCACAGTACAGTTATTTAGAAAAAAAATCGCAAAGTTGGAGTATTTGGTGTGCTCATCACATTATGTTTATGGGAATGTTCCGAACATTTTTCAGTATATTATATATATCTGCCGAGAAAACGATGCTACGGAGTTGAAAAATCACATACGGTTAAATGGAATATCGGACTAACTTCAGGTGCCTTGAAAATAATAATTTACAGTACCGATTAAAAGTTATTCATGATTTTAATCGCGAATTTTCCAAAAATTGAGCACACAAAATATAAGGCTTCGGAAGCATGGCATCAGCGTAGCCGGCACAAGCGCTCCCTACCTTAGCGACATATGACAATTATGCATGTTTCCCGGACCGATGTTCGTGGTTGATAAACAAACACTTCGATTTTGAGGCTAGGAACGGGGCGCGTATATGACAGCTGTGCGACACTGGTGCTCAACCCAAGCATATTATCGTGGGTCATAATTTACGTTGTTGCCAGTTCGTCTTGCAATAATTGATCTCTAACGAATTATCGAAAACAATGCCATAAACTAATAGAAATAATTCCTGTAATCATCACTTTGTCAAAAATGCATATTCTTTCAAACCGATGTGGATTTTTTCCGCGAAAAATGACATTAAATACGACGATAATTTGACGACAAACAGTTGAGAACCATTCATCGGTTTCGTGCATAAGCATAGGGTGCCCCCCTCATGCTTCACCCCCGACGCTAGACCCCACAACAACCTTAACTAATTTTTGTTGTTTTCCAGGGTTCCGACTCTCGAATGCCGGTTAATTGTTTTGGTCTACAATTTAGCATGAGCTATGAAACATAAGGTCGCAGAAGTAATTATGATGGAAGAAATGAGTTGGTGTCAACCGGTACCAACTCTTGGGCGTCGGTGTGGCAGTCCGGGATCCGATCTTTGGTGTCATCGCGGATATTATAACGTGAGGTCTAAACAATTTATATTCATATATATCCCTTAGTCCGTAAACGTTTTTTCGGCACCTTCAATCCATAAACCAGGGTCGTTTTCGTCCTGCCTTTTTTTAAAACATTTAAACCGCTGCAAAAAATCTGAAAAATCTTCTTCACGAAGGTTCTTTAAGCCTCCAATTAAAAGTCCCAATCATAAAATTATGAAAAATTAATTTTTTAAATATATTTTTTATACAAAATATGAGGCAACTAGGACAAAATCATTAGTTTATTTAAAAAGTCATAACTTTTTGAAAAATGAAGATATCGAAATGTTCCAAAATGGATATTAAAGAGGAATAGTGTAGCTTTCTCGAAAAAAATATGCCATTTAATTATTTGGAAAAAAAATGCTTAATTTTGCAATGTCAAAATTGGTAAAAAATCAACCTCTTATTTCGTAGAAATAACAGTGAAAAATATCTAATTCCTTAAAAATTACGAATGAAATCAACAATAATTCTTTTTTGATGTGGCTTTTATTACGACAAAGTGAAAAAATACATTAGACACTTATGGCTTTCATTAATTTCACAAAAAGCACGATGCGCAGCATGAAATGCGGTGTTCATCGCAAGCTGGTTTTTTGCATTTCACGCAACAATAGTTAGTTTTGCGATCTTTTTCATACGCGCAGAAAGAGCATCGCTTCCTTTTACTCATTTTCTGCTCACCGACATCAACAGTAGGATTTTGAGGCTCTTCTCCATGAAGCACCTCATGAATGTTGAGTGCTAAACCTCTGTGTATTCCCGGCTGTTTCGCACGCTCTTCGAGATGGGGTTTGATTAGAGATAAGGCGAGATCTTTCAAAAATTCTCGCCTGCTTCGATTCTCATTTTCAGGCAGAAAATTGTACAATATACATGAGTTCACGCTCGCCTGATCAAGCATTCCTAAGAAAAAACGCATCGTCCATCGATTGCTTCGTCGAACACATGTGTAGCTGCCGCAAAGTTGGTCGAATACACCAGTTCCGCATTTTGTTTTATTGTAGAAATCAATCATCTCTGGTCAAAAATTGACTTGGCGAATAATTTTCTTGGCAATTTCTTATAAAAGTGTCCCAAATTTCACGAACGGGTGCGAGAACATCCGTGGCACGTCTTTCAGCCCTTGTACTTTTATCATCAAATCTAATTCGACAGCTGATAAATTCGAATCGACGTTGGCTCATCGTTACTTTACATAACATTGATCCGAAATCGTGTTTCCACAATTCCTTTACATTGGCACGGTTGCTTTTGTTTACACCTAAATAGTATAAGAGCCCAAGATACGCTTTCAATTCATTCATTGTAACAGGTCGGAGAGTTGCGATGTCCTGCTCATTTTCCGTGAATCTTTCAATTTCCGCGTTCGTGTACTTCACAATCGTTTCCAAAATATCGTTCGTAAATAAAGCGCTCCAGGATTCAATAGGTGTACGCGAGGTGGCAGCATTACCAATAACTTGGGGTAAGATTACAGTCAAACTTGACATACGACCTCGAGTTTCCGGAGCCTGAATACACCACTTGTGTTTATCTTTACCGTAAGCAAATTTTCGATGCCTCCTCCCTAGTTGTTGTTCTTCTATTCGAAAGTGCCAATTTTTTTGGGCACTTTTACGGTCACAATGACCACTTTAAAACGGAAAATAGAAAAAAAATTACTTACAGTTTCAGTCAACGTACTCCGTAAACCAGGGTCGTTTTCGTCCGGAGCAAACTTCGACTACCTGACATGAAGGCCACAAGAGGACTACCGGGCTGAAACTTGGTGGACAGGTCCTTGGGGTGCCTAAGTTTTTTTTACAGAAGCCTAGTAGCGACCTGTCTTGCCTTTTCGAGAAGTTACAACAATATTTGATTATCGACAGGACGAAAACGACCCCGGTTTACGGACTGAGGGATATATATGAGCCATTCCATAAAATATCGGACAGTTGTGGGCTGCACTATCTGGGATCTCTATGATACACAGCTCTTAAAGTGCATGTTCGACACCGAATTCGCAAAATACATCTGTCCTGTAAAATTATCTCAGCTTTTCGATAAGAATATTAATAATATTTCGAGCATTTCGACCACGGCCGAAAGACAGCTTTTCATGTTTCAAATTTGATTTTAATGGATTTTTGAGAGTCGAAATAAAAAAGTAATATTTTTATAGAAAAGCTGAGACAATTAAGTTGGCGTAAAAGCACCTTTGGAAAAAAAACAAAGTGGGCGTTAGCAAGGAAAAGGCGGGCCGGATTAATGTTTCGAAAATTTGATGAAGCCGTAGTATCCAAATAACCTAAAAAAATATCTACCGAATCGGGGGATCCAAGGTTTTAGGTAAGTGTGTTTGATACTTACCATAATTTTCCGCCCCACCGTCTGAAGTATTCGGCTCGATAGACATTGTGGCGGTTGGTTTGCTTAGGCTGGAACGATTTTTTATCTCCATCACCAAACTCGATGCAGGCCCTGTAAATTATATTGGCAATCGTATTAGTTTTAATCAAAATTTTCTTACTCTTTTTACGTACGAAGTAGGGCTAATTATGCATATTTGATTACCGGATGGTTTAACTTTTTCCACAGGTTCCTTGTAATCTTCACGACGGCAGACTTTCGATCGCTTAACAATTCTTCCTGAGGACTCAGCCGATGAATCATCCGACGAAACGTCAAACGAAGCTGCCCATAACACAAAATTAATTAAACTAGCTTACACACTCAGAAGAAAACTAAACATGCATATGACCCATTTCAATACCATTAGATTTTTCGATGATTCCATTTTAATTGTTTTAAAGGTCTTTTTCCGGTTACAAAAAATATGACCTCTCACCAACCCAACATGTCAGCATTTAGTTTGAGAAACCTGCAGTGGGATTCCACTATTTTATAGTTTGAAGACCGAAGAGGTTAAATTTTTAAACAAAACATTTATTTTTTAATTTTAAAAACGTTTTTTGGTCTTCAAAATATAAAATAGCGGAATCTAATTGCAGGCTTCCCAAATGAAATTCCCACATGTTGTGTTGGTCTCTAAGCCTGCAAACCGGGGCTATTTATGTGTATTCGATTACCGAATGGACGACGGCAGCCTTTCAATCGTTTTGCAGTTCCTGCAAACTCAGCCGGCGAATCATCCGACGAAACGTCAAGTGCAGCTGCCAATTATGCAAAATTAATTTAACCATCTTTCCCACTCAGAAAAAGCTGACATGCTTTGAATATGACATTCAAAGTAACTATCTCGCTCTCTCCTATACACGTATACGTATTACGGTGTGCATTAAAAAAAAGTTGTCTTGTTCCTTGAGAAATCTCAAGTTGACCTGAATAAAGAAGATCCTCAAAATTTTTGCTCTCTATATTAATTCTAAGGTGTGCCTGTAAATTGTTTATTTAATCGAGTTATTTAATTCCTATTATTTAATTCTTTTTAAACAATTGAATAATTGAGTAAAATCAAATATTCACAGTCACACCTCAGTGTTGAGATACAGAGCTCAAATTCGAAGGATTTTCTTTTTTTTAGGACAACTTCAGATTTTTCAACTGGGATTTTTTTTTTAATTTGAGGAATTGAATTAAATTTTGAAAAATTCCCAGTCACGCTTTAGGATAAATGATATAATATGAATACAAAATATAAAAAAGCTTAATTTATATATGATATTCAAAAGTTGTTAATGTTAAGATGAAAGAATGTACAATTTTGAAAGAAAGAAAAGCTTTTTTCGTTGAAGAACTTCGGTGACGGCCACGACAGTAAATTTTTTCTTAACTTGAAACAATATGGGCAAAAAATTGTTGAATTTATTTTTTGTTTTCTAATCATATGGAGGTTAGGCAACGCGATTCTCTTTCAAGCCAAATTAAGACCACTCGATAACATGCACCTATACAACATGCGCATGTTAACTGTTAAAAATTGTTCATCGATAAGATGTTCCGTACATACCATACTCAAGTGATGGATCCCTATCGTTGAGCTTGTCTTCCAGTGTTGTAACAGACATGAGTTCTTGTAATTTGGCATCACTCATATATGCTTGGCTTCATTAATATATGCATCGACAGATTCCTTTACTTGTTTTTCTGCATTATCACATCCCGTCGTGTATGCATACTCTTTGGTTGCCAACCTTTCCAGCCGTCGCATACCATCTTCATAGGATGCTGGAAAAAATCTACATTAGTTTGTTCTAAATAACATCCAAGTAATTTTATAAATAAATAGCTGGGCAAAAATAATTATCGAATCAACAGATTTTTTCAATATATTCAATTACCAGCATTTCCTCGAATTTTTATTGCATATCGCTCCCACTGCTCACTCGGCGGTTGATTTTCTTTCACCATTCGATTTAAAATCCGAGATTTTACGGTGGTGTATGGCGGTGGCATGAATTTCGCGAAGCATTCGCCGAGCGAAATGTCGTACTCGACCCACGAATTTGGAACGCAATCGATCGACCGACATTCCGACGATTCCCCCGTGAATTCAATGAGCTGATATAGTGGCCGAGCCATTTTTCAACCTATCAAAACTAATTGATAACATTAATTGACGACTACAAAATTATGTCGTGAAGAATTTTTAAATCATTCATGTATCATTAATCTATGACGAACTGTCATTCTTCAAATTTTTAACAATTTTCGACGATCTTTTGATATCTATCCTATAAGACTTTGATAACTTATTGCATGATAATAACAAAATAAATACCTCGTGTCGATGAATCTCTTGAGATGGCCTCTTTTTTCACTAAGTGTCGTCGACGTTTTGAATCCCGTTAAAGTTTTTGACCGTGTATCAACGACTGTCCTTTCGCATGTGTATTGTTTTGGTTGCCGCGCTGCCGGAAAAACCCTGGCCATACCACGCGCGGTTGCGCGATCGATCGCACTATCGTGCAGTGTTGCGCGTTCAACCACGTGGTCGTACACAATCCCGCCAAAACCTCGCGCTGAGGTACTGCTTCTTCCTCGCACCACAAACGATACCAATTGCGCTATCTCTTCCCTGCTCAAGCATTTGGAAGTGTTCAGGGAACTTCGTAATTTCGGGAGTCACCGTGGGGGGTCAGCAGCTCTCGGCCGGTCGCTGGCCTGACCCCCGCGGTGCTCCAATTAGCCGCTCAATTGACCCATCGATCAACGCGAAACCTCGATCGATTTCCGGCTTCTTCTTCACTCATACGTGCTACTTTGCAGTAAACGGACGCGACTTTCGGTTTCTACGATTATTCAACGGTTCACTTCACCTCATTTTTCGGTACGGCTTCTATTCGTTAACGCGATAATCGGACGATTTACGACCGTCCTTTTCTACGGCTTAACGGGAGTAAATTTCATTATTCGGTTCGCTTCGATCGGTTCACTTCTTTTCGATCTCACGCGCTCAGACACGAGGTCGGAACGACGCCATTACGCACGCGGTGTTTCTCCGGTGCTGATTGTATCATCGATTATCCTTATTGTTAAATAAATACTCGTCAATTCGTCATTATTAGTAAAGGTAAAACGAGTTCTTTCTTTTTTCGGAATTGCCCTCTTGTACCCGCAGACCCTCGAAAATCCACCCTCCCCCATCACGCTCACCAAACCAGATCCGAGGTCTGTTCCCAGACAGGAAGACTATTTTAATAATTCTTTGTCGCTCTGCGAGGCGGGCTGATGGCGTTGTTTCGCTCAGAATCATGCGCTATACAGTGAGGATCGTCATATAGATATGAACCGATAATACTGCGAGAAAAAGTGAAATCGTAATAGAAAGAGAAGAGACTAGGTGGGTTTACTCCTCTCTCGCTCTATCTCTCACGGAAAAGAGAGAGAGAAATAAACCCATCTAGTCTCCTCTCTTTCTATTACGATTTCACTTTTTTTCGCAGTATTATCGGTTCATATACATATGTCGATCGGATATAATCGTCACGATTGAGGATAGCATAAAATGAAGACCCATTTTTTAAAATATTCTTTTTCTGTATTCGTTGAACAAAAATCAGAATGTTGATACCTCGCACAACTTGGCTGGCCATATTGTTCGGAAGAAATAGCCCTGTTCGTCTGCAAAAAATATGATGAATACGTATTTTAATGAGAAGCAGGGCTACAACTTCGGAACGAAATATTCAGCTAAGTTGTGCGAGGTCTCAACATTTTCGTTGTCGTTCAACGTACTTCCAAAGAAATTAGATTTACGAAGAATAATATCACGCATTATATTTTTGTTTCTATCATTCATTCGAAGAAAACTTACATGAGTCACACCTAGAAAAATATACAATTTCTGTGAATTTTCCTATAATACATATGTGTTCTGTCTGCTATACATAAAGGTATGTTCAGGTGGTCCTTATTAGACCTGAACAATAAGTCACATTCCCCACCTTCTGAATAATTCTAAACCATAAGAAATTAATTTCCTTATTTTTCCGAT
Organism: Sussaba pulchella; assembly: GCA_963971145.1. Taxonomy (NCBI): domain Eukaryota; kingdom Metazoa; phylum Arthropoda; class Insecta; order Hymenoptera; family Ichneumonidae; genus Sussaba; species Sussaba pulchella. The sequence continues at coordinate 5,198,183 of OZ020172.1, forward strand.
TTTTACATTCACCCTCTGCATTGCTCGAATTAATTTAAAAATTGTTTAAAATTCCATGTCATATTTTCGAGTTTAATACGAAAACGGAATGTTAAGATCGAAAATGTTAGCATCTGTCCGGCAAACATAAACTAAAAAAATAAAAAACTCCATTGAGTTCTTTTTAGGTGTCACGCAGCCGATAAAAAATATTTAAAAAATATATATAGTAAAAAATGATGTCAGAAAGTAACGAAAAAAATTTAGCAATAGAACAAAAATTTGGAATTAGCAAAAAAAAGGTTCTTTCTTCCATCATTTTTTACGATATAAATCTTTTCTGGATTCTTTTACTTGCTACGTAACACGTAAAAAAAATTCAATATCGATTTTGATCTTTTTCAGGTTATCTTTGCCGGACAGCTGCCAACATTTTCTGGTGTTCTTGTGCTATGGTTTTTCACAATATATCTTTTTTAAAGATTTTTTCCCCGACCGTTAGTAGTATAGTAAGGAGAGTTCTGGACCACTTACCACGGTGACCTGCCTTGAGGCGGTCGGTAAGGTAGATTTCTCTTTGACTAACGGTGGGTTTGTGTCTGATCCCTCTTGTACCGACGGTTGAGCTCTCTCTTACCGACAGTGCAGGTTATTTAGGTTATCGATAGTGCCGGTTATTTAGGTTATTTAGGGGTCTCGAAGATTGATCGTAAGGATATTAAGGTGGGTTTGAGGTTATGTTTGAGCTCTCTCTTACCGACAGTGCAGGTTATTTAGGTTATCGATAGTGCCGGTTATTTAGGTTATTTAGGGGTCTCGAAGATTGATCGTAAGGATGGTGGGTTTGAGGTTATGTTTTTAGAGAGGCGGGTTCTGGCCCACTTGCCACGGTGACCTGCCTTGAGCCGATCGGTAAGGTAGATTTCTCTTTGACCAACGGTGAGTTTGTGTATCTGCTAATCGATTTACCCGCTGCTCGATCCCGCTCAATTGAGTGTTCTACTTTACCGACGGCAGTCTCAGATGGCGTTATCTGCCAATCCGGTAGATGGCGTTGTCAATCGATTTACCCACTGCTCGATCCCGCTCAATTGAGTGTTCTACCTTACCTTACAGCAGCCTCGGATAGCGTTATCTGCCAATCCGGTAGGATGGCGTTATTTGCCAATCCGGTAGATGGCGTTGTCAATGGATTTACCCCCCCCCCCCCCCCGGAGAACGGCATTTTCCTCCTCCTACGAATAACCTAAATAACCTAAATAACACACATTTTTTAACAACCATCGAAATTTTTCATTTTTTAACCATCGAAATTTGAGAACCATCGAAATTTAACCATCGAAATTTACGCATGAAAAACCATCGAAATTTTTTTAACAACCATCGAAATTTTTCAACCATCGAAATTTCATTTTTTGAGAACCATCGAAATTTACGCATGAAAAACCATCGAAATTTTTTTAACAACCATCGAAATTTTTCAATTATCGAAATTTTTCAACCATCGAAATTTGAGAACCATCGAAATTTAACCATCGAAATTTACGCATGAAAAACCATCGAAATTTTTTTAACAACCATCGAAATTTTTTTTAGAACAATCGAAATTTACGCATTTTATACGACGAACGATGAACGTTCGAACGTTCGAACGGTGAATGAAAAAATCTTAACGTATTCTTGTGGTATCTTATGTGTTACTTTTAACAAGGAAAGATCTTTTAGAGGACGAGAGTTAAACGAGCATGCGGGGCGCGTGGGGAGAGAGAGAGAGCGCAAGCTGATGAGCGGGCAAGCTGGAGCGTGAACAAAGGAGAGAGAACGCAACGATGAGCGAACGGAGAGCACGAGCTAGCAGACAGAATGGGTTGTAGGAGGCTTGAAAAACATGCATTTTACGACAACGATGAGCATAAGATAAATTTTAATATGATTTTTTGAAAAACCATCGAAATTTTTCATAAAAGAAATATTTTGGAAAACCATCGAAATTTTATTTTTCATTTTTTGACAACCATCGAAATTTACGCATTTTTTGAAAAACCATCGAAATTTTACGAATACGACACCGAATACGACGACAACAAATACGACGATGAATACGACGACGAAGGCGATGGCGAATACGACGACGACGAAGACGACGCAAATACGACACAAATACGACGATGAATACGACAGCGAAGACGGAGAGAGTTTAACGAAGGGAAGAGAGAGAGCGCGAAAGGCAGGCGTGTGGGGTTGTAGGAGAGCGAGAACGAAGGCTGAGCGAGAGAAAAACACGCATTTTACTCTACTAATAATATTATTTATTTAAGTTATTTTTCATTTTTTGACAACCATCGAAATTTTCCATGTCGTCACATCTCAGCTATTTTACAAGAGAGAGAGAGAGAGAGAGAGAGAGAGAGAGAGAGAGAGAGTTTAACGAAAGTAGAGGATAAGACAGAGTCAGCGAGAACGAGAGAGAGCGCGATGAACGTTGAACAGATGGTCCAACAAAATTTTCGAACGATCTTTTTTACCTAAATTATTGTTTTTTGAACCTTCGCACGTTGAACGACGAACGATGAACGTTCGAACGTTGAACGATGAACGTTGAACGAAAAAATTCCAAAAATCTCTCAGTGTACAACGAATTCTCACGGTATCTACTTTTAACACGAAAAGATCTTTTTTACCCAAATGATTGTTTTTCAAAACGAAATTGAGGAGGTCCGTTGACCAGAAAAAAACTTCTCATGATAAATTTGTTGATATGTCGGTGGCGCGTCCTGTGGTCCTATGCCATTGTTCGCAAACATGACAACGATGACCGAACGAAGCTGTGCATGGAGCCTGCCGTTGTCTGCTCTATCAGCGCGGAAGATGAAACTTGATGCGGGTTCTCATTCAACTACAACAGCAGGCTGCAGCAACGATGACTCTCAACTTATCCCCCCCCCCCCCCCCCCCCCCCCCGAGTGATTCAATCATCATGAATAAAAAATGTATAAAATCGTATAATTAAAGTTTTTCCTCCATCATCGCGAAAAAAAATCTTTTTACCATTAAATACATGTTACGGATGAAAAGATTTTTTATTGAATATATTTTACATTTCGATTTTCTAAAAGATAAATTTTTCTACACATCCGACCGTTTAATCCTTCTCATACCCCCAGGGCAAGGTGTCGGTACAACCAAGTTGCAAGACTCTCTTATCGTCATTCCAACTCAACGCTAATTTTTGCTGCTCAATTGTTTCAACTCTATGCTTTCGACTACGTATCAAGCATTGTGTTCTCGTTATATTAGCATGATGCAGTAAACATTTTTTTAAATCATCAAACGTGATTTTTTTCAGCGCACACATTTTTATACCCTTTGCACGCTTTTTCACATTTTTCGGAGCCTTATCTATCACGATGTAAGAATACAATTTTGCTCGAAGACCCACGAATTCGGTCATAATTTTACCATTATTTTCATCCTTCATGAGGCCCAAAACTTTTTTGTTTGCCAACGGCATATCGTACCGGTTCTCCATCGGATAATCGGATGTATCAAATTTATGTATATCCAACTTCATTTGCTCGTAAACGTTTTGATTTGATACATGGTAAATGAGACTGTCGGTGTCGGTGTATAATAATTTCGCATTGTCTCGGAATACATTTTTCATGTAATTATAATGGAAATCATAGATGTATATTTTTGATACATCGAGAATCGTAAATCCGGCGTAAATTGGTTTCATAAACTTAACCGACGGTCTATTTAATTCGATATCTAATCACCATATCTTCGTCGAAAACGGTACAGCTGTGAAACGTTGGTCGGGCAATAAGCGCTCTTGCCCCGAACCGTCCATCCCACTTGGTCACGAGTTTTACATCTTTATGTTTGCGCGGATTTTCCATTGTTTTTCCGAAAACTGAATTGTTCATTAATTTGAAAAATTTTTTTGAAAATTCATCGACTGCTTTTTTTCGTAATTCTGTATTTAATTCGATGTATTGTTTTAGCCATGGTGTTTGATTAAATTTTAATGTTCGATGAATTTTTGTGAGAATTAAACCGAGACTCAAATATTGCTTCAAATTACGATAATGAATCACGTATTTCTGTTTGGGTAGCAAAGTCGTCATAAGTTTTGGTATTTTACACCCCGAAATGGGCGGGACAAAGTGTTCGGGGCACAGAGGCAGATCTTTATGTGTTTTGTGAAGGTTTTTCGGGTACTCCAAATCCACTTCAAATATATAACCCGTCGGAGAATCATCGGGGATATTCGGTATATCCAATTCCGCCGGATCCTCCAACCACTCGAACGAACCGCGAGGCAAAGGTTGACTCATAGCCGCGCCGTATAAATTGTTTACATCGTAATACATAATGTACGATTCATCTACGTTGGGATCGTAATCAGGCATGAATCGATTGTTAGCCTTCGCATATCTATTGGCGCATTGTGCAACACCGCCTCGAATACCTTTTTCGAAAAAAAGTAGCATATCTACATCGGTGATTAATTCAAGTTCTACACCGGTGCATTTTAGCATTGCGTCGAACGCGAGTCCCGGAGCAGTGTAGTAGTGCAACGGATTCAAGTTATACGTGCTTGAACAATTACGACGGAAATTTTCGAAAATATCCGTTAACAGTAACACGTCTGATTTGAGATACAAGTCAGAATAATCGCCGAGAGTTTGGATGTTAAATGTTTCCCAAACGTTCTGCGCATGAGCATAGTCATCGTCACTGATTTCCTCGTCGTTTAATCGCGAAAAAAACTCTTTCTTCGTCGGTAACTCTGTGTCGTCAAGTTTTTCCCATCTATCGAGATAATCGTAAGGGAAAACACCTTTTCTTGTCAATAAATTCAGCTCCGTTGCGCTAGTGCAATACTTTCTCGTTACATGTTTCTCATCATTGGGTAGATAAGATGCGAATTTGTCAATACTAGCAGGCATGAATCTGAACGAGTCTAGGAATCGAAATTTGACAATTGTACCGTCAACGAACTTTGTGAACGATATATACTGCTCTTTGTTTACCGGTAATAACTGTATAGAACCCTCGAAGGTTGTTGCTAATGCTCTTATCAAGAAGTGTGAGTCATAGCCGGATAAATTATGAAATATCACTGGGATGACGTGAGAATTTGTATAATTTAAATTACAATCTTGATGAGCGGCGCCTCGAAATTTCCCCGTGAAATGACAATGATCGCGTACTCTAATATTTTCAGGCGTAAACGATTTTTCGCAAATATGACATTCCGTTGCCGAATAAAAAATCCGATTCATCTCTGGAGTCAATTTTTCCATCGCTACGATTTGTTTTAAGCGCGCATCTGCTTCGAAAGCTATTTTTTTCAATTCTTCGACGAATAATTGTATGCAGTTATCGCTTCGAAAAGATTTATAACCCGAGATCGCATCGGAATAATTGCATTGAAGATAAAACCCTATGCTATAAGGCACATGAGTTTGATAGCTGACGCTATTTTTCCCACATCTTGTATTTGCAGGCCGCAGAAGACATTCGAGATCGGCGTATATCGCAAATGGTGCTGCTATCTTGTTTTTAAAATTGTTGAATTTCATGATCGATTTACCCTCCTCTGGTAGAACGATTCTACAGTTATTATGATTGATACAATCAATTTTATGATTTTCGAGACGACTTTCAGTCTGAAAATGACTCAAGCATCTATCACAAATCAAAATTTTTCCATCGTGCTTCAATATTTGAGAGGAAACTAATCGTGAAAGATTTTTAATCCAAGCAAAGTGATGAATTACAGTGTCATCCTCTTTGTCAAATTCATTGGTGGTATTTATCATAAGTAAATGTATGGTAGGTGAAATTGATAGATCAGGCCGATGCTTACTTAGATAAATAGGTTCGATCTCATTTTTCTTACTTCTTTCCGGATCAGCAATACCATAAATATTAATGGATAAATTGTTCATCTTTTCAAATCGTGGCACATTTTTGAGGGTCATTGGAAATTCCAAACCCTTATACACCAACACGTCCTTGAAATGCGGATACGATGTTTTCCGGTCGCTGTGCGTTGTTGCAGGCGAAAGGGCTGCTACCACCGACCAAAGGAAGCAATATTCGTCATTATTGATGATATTTACGACTGCGTGCTTCTTCAGGATATCTTTGGGTAAAGAAACGAACGTTGACAATCCTCCACGTAGCGGCACATATTTATTTATGTTGACAGTGAGATAGCTTATTTCACTGAGACTCCATCCAGATCCCTTCCCCTCATGATCTTGAATTTTTTGCATCAGAGGTTCTTTCACAAAGTCTTTGAACCATTCCTCGAGATTCGTTGTGGGAAAAATAGCTTCACTCGCAGTGTTAAAACTTCTATCCTCTTCCACGATTCCATCAATTTTCGTTAAATGAAATTTTCCCGAGAAAATCACGTTCACCTTAAGATTTCCAATTTCTTTCACTGTTTTCGTCAATTGAGGGATGATTAAGGCTTTTCCATCATCAAGAAAATCGCCTACATCCTTGTAACCGAGGTTGAGCACCAATCCAGTTCTTATACGTCGCTTGAAAGCTGTCTCCGTATCATGCCACTCCACTTTATTCGATGCACCACCAGCACCGCTTCTTTGAAATTTTCTTGTCAGAGATATGAGCGCTGATATAGTCGTTTGAATTCGCATTTTTTGATAAACCGTAAGCGAATCATCTTCACGTAAAATATCACTCAACAGCTCTACATTTTCCTCCCCCGCCTTTATACACCGTTCTCTTTCACATGATTTATCATTAGCACGCGCTTTATTCATAAAATCTATCAGTTTTTCACATGTCACAATCGCTTGATCTGCAAGATGCTTTTTACGCTCAGCCATTTCGACAGAGACTGATCCAATATGATTAAACCGCAACTGAGCCTCCGCGAGGAATTTATCGATGATTATAGTTCCGCGGAAGGGTCAAACGAGGAATGAGACAGAGAGAGAGAGAGAGAGAGAGAGAGAGAGAGAGAGAGAGACGTGCGGATGTTTACTTTAGCGAGACGCGCCGCAGACATATCAGATTACCTCTCGGAGAAGTTTTTTCCTATCAGCAGTCAACCCGATCGCAAAAATGGCTTGCCCCCCCCCCTCTCATGGACCAACACCCCGCGGATGTTTACTTTTGCGCGACACGCCGGCGCCAGCATAAGAAGTTTTTTCTTATCAGCGGTCGAACGGTCAACCCGATGGTGCCAAATGACGTTGCCCCCCCCCCCCCCCTCTTTTCGTGGAACTATTCTGTAAAATTGTGTTCTTAATATTGGGAGGTTGATATTTCAGCATCACAATAATTTATTTCGCGCGCGGGGGGGGGGGGGGGGGGGGCATAAGACAGAGAGACGTGCAATGATTCAACGAACACCCGCGGATGTTTACTTTCGCGAGACGCGCCGCAGACATATCAGATTACCCCTCAGAGAAGTTTTTTCCTATCAGCGGTCGAACAGTCAACCCGATCATGCCTACCAAATGGCTTCGCGTGGAGTAGCCCCCCCCCCCCCCCCCCACTGCCCTCTTTTCATGAACCTCTCTTCATAAACCTCTTGTGAAAAAATCGTGTTCATCATAATTCGAATGAGCGTTTAATAATTTCACTATTAAATTAATATCCCGTATTCATATGAGAATCCTTATTTCTTTCATCAGTATTACGATAATTCGCTCACACTTAATTTTCATCAATATTAAAAATTTTGCGAATCCAAAAAACATTTACTTCCCAGCAAGGGTAAATAATTGCTCGAAATTCTAACATCCTCCGTACAAAAACTTATAGATTTCTCTAACAATAAATATAAAGTGAGCTTGGAGGTGGGGGCTTACTGTGCGAGAGAGGTCGGGACATTGATCGTTTACGACGACTCCTCGCATCTCAAGCAGCTGGATATTTCAATGAAACCCATTATCGAAAAATTACGTGAAGCTGAAATTATTTATTAACGTCAGTTTGATACCGTCGAAGCTCAGTCTTGTGTCAACTATCAATATGAGCATAGATATGTTTGGTCGTCAGTTGATGAACAAGAGTTCCAATAGTAAAAACATTCGTGGACCTCCTGGTGATGGATTTAAACTTACCATCGATGGTCACTATGATATGAATAATCGAAGACTATGCAATGTAGCTGATCCGAAAGATGAAAACGATGCGATTTCCGCACGAATAATGCAAAATGCTATCCGTCAAGAAATTCGTGTTTTATATGAAATTACAACATCATTGCGAAGTTCCATTGATAATTATGATATAATAATCCAAGGGTTGGAGCAAACGTGCAATAATCAACTAAAGCAGCAACGTATTGACTTTGAAAAAGCACATGAACGGATACGGAACAATCTTCGGCTCATTGTTGGTATGGAAGAGCAGCTGAGAACATTAAACAGATTTCATGGCAGCCTCGAAAATAGACATGAATGAGAAAAAAGCAACATTGGTTATGATTCCCATTAAAATTACATCGACACCGACAGTCTGATTTACCATATATCCAATCAAAACGTTTACGAGCAAATGAAGTTGGATATAAATAAATTTGACACATCCGATTATCCGATGGAAAACCGGTACGATATGCCGTTGGCAAACAAAAAAGTTTTGGGCCTAATGAAGGATGAAAATAATGGTAAAATTATGACCGAATTCGTGGGTCTTCGAGCAAAATTGTATTCTTACATCGTTATAGATAAGCCACCGAAAAATGTGAAAAAGCGTGCAAAGGGTATAAAAATGTCTGCGCTAAAAAAAATCACGTTTGATGATTTCAAAAAATGTTTGTTGCATCATGCTAATATAACGAGAACGCAATGCTTGATACGTAGTCGAAAGCATAGAGTTGAAACAATTGAGCAGCAAAAATTAGCGTTGAGTTGGAATGACGATAAGAGAGTCTTGCCTCTCTTTCCTTCGTTAAACTCTCTCCGTCTTCGTTGTCGTATTCATCGTCTTATTTGTGTCGTCGTCGTCGTATTCATCGTCGTATTTGCGTCGTCTTCGTCGTCGTATTTGCGTCGTCTTCGTCGTCGTCGTATTCGCCATCGCCTTCGTCGTCATATTCATCGTCGTATTTGTTGTCGTCGTATTCGCTGTCGTATTCGTAAAATTTCGATGGTTTTTCAAAAAATCATAAAATGCGTAAATTTCGATGGTTGTCAAAAAATTAAAAAAAAAAAATTTCGATGGTTTTCCAAAAAATGAAATTTCGATGGTTCTTAAAAATATTTCTTTTATGAAAAATTTCGATGGTTTTTCAAAAAATCATATTAAAATTTATCTTATGCTCATCGTTGTCGTAAAATGCATGTTTTTTCAGCCTTCGTTCTCTTACAACCCATGCTCTTCAGTCCGCTAGCTTGCCCGCTTATCAACACGCTTGCCTTTGCGCTCGCTCTCTCCCCACGCGCCCCGCATGCTCGTTTAACTCTCGTCCTCTAAAAGATCTTTCCGTGGTAAAAGTAACACATATGATACCGCAAGAATATGTTAAGATTTTTTCATTCACCGTTCGAACGTTCGAACATTCATCGTTCGTGCGTAAATTTCGAAAAATCAAATTTCGATGGTTGTTAAAAAAAATAAAATTTCGATGGTTGTTAAAAAAATAAAATTTCGATGGTTCTCAAAAAAATAAAATTTCGATGGTTCGCAAGAAAAATAAAATTTCGACGGTTTTTCAAAAAATAAAATTTCGATGGTTTTTCAAAAAATAAAATTTCGATGGTTGTTAAAAAATTAAAATTAAAATTTCGATGAAAAATCATAAAATGTGTGTTATTTAGGTTATTTAGGTTATTCGTAGGAGGGGGAAAATGCCGTTCTTCCGGGGGGGGGGGGGGGGGGGCAAAACCTGAGTATTGAGAGGGATCGAGCAGCGGGTAAATCGATTGACAACGCCATGTACCGGATTGGCAGATAACGCCATCTGAGACTGCCGTCGGTAAGGTAGAACACTCAATTGAGCGGGATCGAGCAGTGGGTAAATCGATTGACAACGCCTTCTACCGGATTGGCAGATAACGCCATCTGAGACTGCCGTCGGTAAGGTAGAACACTCAATTGAGCGGGATCGAGCAGTGGGTAAATCGATTGACAACGCCATCTACCGGATTGACAGATAACGCCATCTGAGACTGCCGTCGGTAAGGTAGAACACTCAATTGAGCGGGATCGAGCAGTGGGTAAATCGATAGACAACGCCATCTACCGGATTGACAGATAACGCCATCTGAGTCTGCCGTCGGTAAGGTAGAACACTCAATTGAGCGGGATCGAGCAGTGGGTAAATCGATTGACAACGCCATCTACCGGATCGGCAATACCATATATATTAATGGATAAATTGTTCATCTTTTCGAATCGTGGCTTGAAACTGTCCTTACGATCAATCACTGTTGAAACCTGTCGGTAAAAAATAGCCTACCATCGGTAAAAAGCCACCGTCGGTAAAATAGAGATCAGACACAAACCCACCGTTGGCCAAAGAGAAATCTACCTTACCGACCGCCTCAAGGCAGGTCACCGCGGTAAGTGGTCCAGAACTGTCCTTACTATACTACTCAGGCCTATTCAGCTGAACGGAACAAATCTGTACGATTTCGCTGAATGGTATGACGTAATATCTGTTGAACCTAAGCGTGATGTTGAATATTATACATTGAATGATGGAAAATTTTTAAGGAAACGTAAAAGAGGTTATTTAATTAATCATTACAAGAACAATGTCAATACTTAACCAGAAAAGTACTATTACGCATTGTTATTACTGTTTCAACCATGGAGAGATGTAGATGAGCTTAAGAACGGATGTGATACTTACGCACAGTCTTTTCTATCTGCTAAATCGCAGCTTACGGAAGCTCTACAATATCACAAGCAGCTGGCCGAAATCGAGGAAAATTTCAATCGAGCGAAGGAGCTCGTTGAAAAGGAAACAGCTGAAATAGTTGAACAAGAAAAAAATGCCGATGGCGTTCAATCTAACGAGAATGGAATACCGTTGGGTTGCAATCCGATTGAAGCTGATGATGCTATGAACGATTTCGTCGACATTGGCGAAAAACAGGAGACAGCTGATATTGCTCAAATGATTTCAGAATTGAATGAGGATCAAAGACGAATATTTGATAAGATCACTAGAACTCTAAATTCAGAAAATGAAGTTCTAAGGTTGTATGTGAGTGGAGAAGGTGGTACTGGGAAAAGCTTTTTGATAAGCACAATCAGATGTTGGGTTAAGCAAATAATTGGCAAAGATACAGCAGTAACAGCACCAACAATCATAGCAGCGTTCAACATCAACGGATTAACAGTACATAGATTATTTCAATTGCCTGTTGAACATGGTCAAACACCGAAGTACAAAGAACTTTCTGATGCAGTGTTAAAAACACTTCGTGAACAATTAAAAACTGTTTGTCTCATTATCATTGATGAAGTGTCGATGATATCGAACATAACTCTTTTGTATATGGGGAAAGCCCGCTCAATTCGAACGGGTCAAAACCCTCACCCCTTCAGAAATGGTTGGCAATTTTTTATTAAGTTTGGGGTAACCCAAAAACATCTCTTGATTTTTTTGGAAATGTTCCCACCGCCCCCTCCCCCTTAGAAAAATTAAAAGAATGAAAAATAAGAGAAATCAGACTGAGCGATATTTTTAAAATCGATGAATTTGTTTTCATGTATTCTGTGCTCGAAAAAATCAAGTTTCTATATAAATTCAGAATGGGATCTTTTTTGCTTATATATGATTTTTTGATTTTTATTTTTCGAAACTAGGAAAATTCCGACAAACATTCAAAATAATAATTTTGGTTTTTGCTTTTAAATCAACAGAAAATAAATCATTCTTGTGAAAAATTCAATGTCTTGATTTTTTCGGCTTGAATATCGATTTATTTTATTTGGACATGGTTCTTGCATTTCCTCCAACCTGAACCTGGGTGAAAAAGGCAGAGCGATATTTTTAAAATCGATGAATTTTTTTTCATGTATTCTGTGCTCGAAAAAATCAATATTTCATATGAATTTAGAGTGGGATCTTTTTTGCTTTTATTTAAAAAATTTTTTTTTTTTTCGGAACTATGAAAATTCCGACAAACATTAAGATTAATAATTTTAGTTTTTTTTCAAAAATCGATAAAAAATAAATCATTCGTATGAAAAAATCGATATCTTGATTTTTGCGGCTTGAATATCGATTCATTTTATTTGGACTTGTTTTTTGCATTTCCTCCAGTCTTTGAATTTTTTGAAGCCCTTTAGATACATCCTATCCTCTTACTGCACCTTCCTCACGTTCATATTACATTTTTTTAGGGACCTGGGGTTAGTTGCAAAATTATGGAACGAAAAAAAGGATGCTAAAAACAAAATTTTCATACAAACCCGGGTGAAAAAAGCAGAGCGATATTTTAAAAATCGATGAATTCTTTTTCATGTATTATGTGCTTGAAAAAATCAATATTCCATATAAATTTAGAATGGGATCTTTTTTGCTTATATTTTATTTTTAATTATTAATTTTTGAAAACTATGAAAATTTTGACAAACTTAAAAAATGGAAATTTTAGTTTTTTTTTAGAAAATCAATTAAAAATAAATCATTCTTATGAAAAAATCGATATCTTGATTTTTTCGACTTGAATATCGACTTTTAATAATTCATTCACTTTTTGTTTTTTTCGTTGAGTTGGAGTCTCACAAGGCTTTTGATTGGGAGTTTACACAAGTTATATTGAGCACAGAATACATGAAAAAAAATTCATCGATTTTAAAAATATCGCTCTGCCTTTTTCACCCAGGTTCAGGTTGGAGGAAATGCAAGAACCATGTCCAAATAAAATAAATCGATATTCAAGCCGAAAAAATCAAGACATTGAATTTTTCACAAGAATGATTTATTTTTTGTTGATTTAAAAGCAAAAACCAAAATTATTATTTTTAATGTTTGTCGGAATTTTCCTAGTTTCGAAAAATAAAAATCAAAAAATCATATTATAAGCAAAAAAGATCCCATTCTGAATTTATATAGAAACTTGATTTTTTCGAGCACAGAATACATGAAAAAAAATTCATCGATTTTAAAAATATCGCTCAGTCTGATTTCTCTTATTTTTCATTCTTTTAATTTTTCTAAGGGCGAGGGGGCGGTGGGAAAATTTCCAAAAAAATCAAGAGATGTTTTTGGGTTACCCCTAACTGAATAAAAAATTGCCAACCATTTCTGAAGGGGTGAGGGTTTTGACCCGTTCGAATTGAGCGGGCTTTCCCCATATACATCTCCGATTAACAGAAATTTTCAATACATCAAATGTCGACGATGGATGGTTTGGCAAAAAACATGTTCTGCTATTCGGAGATCTTCTACAATTACCACCCGTGCGTGAAGAACCGGCATTTACCAAAGTTTCTGTGTCGAAAGCAGAAAAGCTACTAGATTCTCTCGGAAGTCCTGATATTTGGGAAAACTTATTCAATTATGATGAACTAACGATTAATATGCGCCAAAAGCAAGACACATTTTATCGAGAAATGCTATCTAGAATCCGCTTAGGAGTTGTCATTTCCGCTGACGCAAAAGTTCTAGAATCAAGGAAAATCAATTTTTCCGCGACCAAATTTGACGATAGAATACGAGAATTGTGTGATTATATTCTCAAACTACCATGTAACACTGTTTGTTTACTGCCTACGCGTCACTTGTGCGATGTTTTAAATGAAAGTATGATAAATCGTCTATCTTCAAAACAGATAGAATTGATTGCCCGTGATTCCATAGATTGTGCTTCAATCAACAAGAAGAAGGCTCAAAAGATGTTAGCCCGCAATGACGAAGATAGTTCTTGTACGGCTGGTCTCGCAAGAGTTATAACCATTAAGATCGGAGCCAGGGTCATGTTGAGGCGCAATATTGACGTTACATTAGGGCTTGTTAACGGTACAATCGGTAAGGTAATTTCAGTTTCTAAAGCACTCGATAAAGATGACGTAGAAAAGGTCAAAATTGTTTTGACGACGGGATTAGAATATGAGATTGAACGTGTAAGAGTGAAATTCCAAATAATGGATGGGGCCTATGTTATTCGTAAACAGTTTCCCTTATGTTTGAGCTATGGCATTACAATCCATAAGAGCCAAGGATTGAGCTTAACTAATGTTGTGATTGATGCTGGAAATTCGATATTTACTTGCGGTCAAGTCTACGTTGCCCTCTCACGCGTCACTTCTCTCAAAGGATTGCACCTAATTAATTATGATCCTTATTCTGTGAATGCTAGTGAAGGGTCGGTGTTAGAATATAATCGCTTGAGGCGGCTTCATCGCCCAGACCTCGCGCAAATTAAAGTTTCAGATCAACGTGGATCGAAAGTTCCAGATTTTGTTTGGGCAATTCATAAGGAAGTAGTGAAATGTCAGCAGCCACGGAATAATTTCGTGGAAAATGTGAATGCATGGCATGTCAATGGATTCCTCAACATCGATCGTATGTCGTGTTATGCCAATGCCGCTATGCAATGTGTATTAAACTGTCAAGCTGTCAGAGAAGAACTTTTAAATGGTAATAGTATTCGAGATCAGGAAAAAGCATTAGTGGATCTTCTTCGTAAATGTATGGGACGACCTGAAGCCATTGATTTAGTTGCCGTAAGAGAGTTTGTGGGTGCGCAGTTCATTGAAAAGAAACAACAGCATGTACTGGAATTCCTTATAGCCATATGTGCAAAGTCGGGTGTGATTAAAGATTTAGTTGAACACAAATTAACAACGAAGATACTATGTCGAGGATGTCAGAACGTATCAATGATTGAAGAACAGCCGAATAATATACTGCTTCTAACGACACCACAAACAACAACAAGAAGTGTAACTTTACAGGAGATAGTTGATCATAGTCTGTCATCATGGAACCCAATTAAGGGACAGTGTGATCAGTGCGGCATCGAAAATAGAGTAACTAAGAATAGTGTATCAACAGTCAGTAAAATTGTCATTGTACAGCTAATATTAGCCAGCGCAAAGTCGGATACTGGACAAGTATCGAAAATAAATTGCGGCATCAAAGCTGTACCTACTGCAATCGTGACCGTTAGCGCTCAAAAATATAAAGTTACGAGTGCCATATTTCATCACGGTCAAGATGTTTACAAAGGCCACTATACAAGTATGTTAAGGTCTGATAAATCTGCTTGGGTCATCGCAGATGATATGGAAGTTAAGAAGAAAAGCTGGCCAAGAAATGCTAAAGATTGTTATATGATGTTCCTGGAAAAGATTTGATAATAATCAAAATTTTATATGGGAAATAAAGAAAATTTTCAAAAATTAAACAACACGTTCAATCTTTTGAAATGTAAAAAAAACATAATTTACATAATTCTCGGTACTGGGAAATCTGTGCGAGGTAATTTAAGTTATTAATTCTTGGTAATAACTTTAATAACTTTGGCATCGCTAGAATTAAAGCTCGCGGCAAAGAATGTGCAAACTTACCATGGGCTTTTCGGATTTTTTATCTCGAAATAGAAAAAAAATAACACAATGCAGGAATTTAGAAAAATAATGACTTGATTCGACGATCTTGATTCAATCCTCATTTGTATGAAATACTTATAGCAGTCGGCAAGCTAATAACATTGAAAAAAATTATACACAGTGCGCCAGTGGGATAGCATCGTAAATCATTTTATGACAGTTCTAGTGACCCGCCATTACAGAAAAAATTAATTACATTTATTTACTAATTACGATTACAAAAATAGTTTAAAAAGTAATGCCCACACTCAATAATCTTGCGTACTCCAACCCAACTACACGTTACGAAGTTTATATATTATATTTGCAAAAAGTAGTTAAATCCCCACAAAAACACAATGTGTAAAAAATTTGAGACAAGTACATTTACGCGACCCCGCTCCATCCCATGCAAAAAGGTGCGAGATCAACTGGAAACATGGAGCGCATGTATTTACAACAAGTACATATTGATATAAAAAAGAATTATTTAATATGAATCATTGGTATTTAGAAAAATATATTGTTCAAAATTGAAAATTTGAAGAATAAATTTGAATTGAAGTGAAAAATCACAGCAGTACTTGGCGAGTTTTTTTTCAAGTTAAGGCCGAAACGTTATTATTAAACAGTAATGGAGATATAAAACTATGGAATTTGTATCGACTTGATATAAATTAATTACTTACATTAGTTACAATATATTGCCTGAAATTATTTAACTTTTAGACAAAGCAGAACGTTCACTCAGTCGTTCTCTTTTTTTTCCGTAGTGAGCGACAATGGCGCGATCTCTCGCGGACTTCAAACAGACGACCATCGGTAATTGACTAAGTCAAGGCAGACATTTTATTATTAAATAGTAATAGTGGTTTAATTATTAAATAATAACTAAATATATAGTTTGTATACTTCTACGAAATACAATAGAACGTTTAATGATTGATGAGAATCCGTAACATGTTAACTCGCCAAGTACTGCTGTGATTTTTCACTTCAATTCAAATTTATTCTTCAAATTTTCAATTTTGAACAATATATTTTTCTAAATACCAATGATTCATATTAAATAATTATTTTTTATATCAATATGTACTTGTTGTAAATACATGCGCTCCATGTTTCCAGTTGATCTCGCACCTTTTTGCATGGGATGGAGCGGGGTCGCGTAAATGTACTTGTCTCAATTTTTTTACACATTGTGTTTTTGTGGGGATACATTATGTTGCCAAATATTGTTCTTCCCAATAATGAATGATTCTTTTTACAGTGGCAGGCATTCAGCTAGTTTTATCTTGCTGAGGACCATGCCGATCAGTGATTATCTGGTAGAAGGACTACTAAAATGAGCCATCAACAACAATCGAGAACATCGACACCAATCCACGATGTGCCGATCAGCTGTGCCAAAGAAAAGCAGCGTGTGCTTCAGCTCATCACGACTTTCCAAAATCTTA